>JADRCH010000126.1:596912-670741 GCA_019843965.1 Rhynchomys soricoides
TAAAGGACCTGATAACAACACCACTCCCATAGTGGAGAGATGCTCTCCATAGTCAGCTGCTGTGGACAATCTGAAGCAGCCTCACATCCCACACCTGGGATTAAAATGAAAACATAGTCTTATAGTATTTCTTTTTAAAAAAATTTCAAAATTGTCATTACAGCCAGGGCTACAAAGAGAAACCTTGTCTCAGAATAAAATGAACAAAATAAACAAGACAAAATTAGCAGGAAATGTAAAGATCAGTGACTATCCCTGACCACACAGAGAATGTACACAGAGTGTGTGTGTATGTATATACATATATACATATACATACAGATATGCTTAAAGACAAAAAATAATAGCTACTTGTGTATGTGTAAGTACATATGCAAATAAAATAAATCACTGAGTAGCTTGTTCATTTGTGTATCTGCATAGAGAAAAATGGAATTTTTTTTTTTTTACCAAATTTTGACAGGAACATGATTATAACTTTCTTATTCACGCTTTATTTTGCAAAATTTCCAAAAGGAAATACATGTTTTTAATAATTAGGAAAGTCAGTTTCACTTGCATAAAGTGGGGAAGTACCTGGATTCATGAAGAAGGGAGAGCTGTTCTATGCGTAATTAGGAAATATTTCTGGATCGAATGGGCCCTGGGCCTCGGCTGCTGACCAAAGCACACAGACAGGGTAGAAGTTGGACTAAACCTGCAGGTTGTCTCCCAGCCCATCATTCTGGTACAGGACAAGCATCCTGCCCTCTATTCCCCAAAATCTTATTCAGGACCTAGACGGTTGTGAATACATCATGAGTCAGCATCTGGGGAATTCCGACCAAAGTCAGAGTGTGTTCTGAATGTCCAGAGGGGCATCGAATGCTGGTGAGGTATTTGTTAGAATTTATTTTTATTACTTCAATAAAAGAGAGTGTGTGTTGTATATGTATGTGTATGTGTATGTGTATATATATATGTGTGTGTGTGTGTGTGTGTGTATATATGTGTGTGTGCATGTGTATGTATGTGTACATGTGTGTATGTGTGTTTGTGTGTGTGTGTGTGTGTGTGTGTGTAGATATGTACACATGAGCCCAGGTGCCCACGGAAGCCAGAATTGGATCCCTCTACAGCCTTAGTTGCAGACAGTTGTGAGATACCTGTCCTGCTGCGGATCAAACTCGAGTCCTCTGGAAGAATAGTCCATTGGTCTTAACTACTGAACCTTTATACAGCCTTGCAGGGTATTTTTATGGCAAAACCAGTTTTTAATATATGGCATGTAGGTTAGAGTGCAGTCTGTTTGACACAACCTATAAGCTACTTCACCTTAACCACTCTGTAATGAAGCACTATAATTCTATTTACACAGAGGATGATTTAGGGGACAAAGTGGCATATAATTCCAGTTGGAGTAAACAGATAGTCCTTGTGGTTTTCAAGCAACTCAGACTAGGGATGTACTTAGTTAGCTGCACAGTGTGGTGTATAGGGCAGAATAAACTTTGAAAACAGAAAATGAATGTTCAAAGCTTACCTAGTTCACCAGCTGTTTGATCTTGGGTAAATTACCTGACCTCCCCGAACCTCACTGTCTTCAGTCCTTGAAATGAAGATCTGCAGAAGTAAACTCCTGGTTAAATGAGACCCCTCCCAAAGGAGACGTCAGTCATGGACGCTTTCTTTGGCTGACGTCTTGGGTAGCGTCCATGGCTGACGTCTCGGGTGGGCTCGGACTAGCACATACCAGGGAGAAGCCTAGGACCAGGAGCCAGCAGCCAGCCACTGCTTTTCCCTAACTACACCTCAGAGCAGCTGCACTCCGAGGAAACAGTTGGTAATCAGCTTCTTCCTGGTTAAGGACAGAAATATCTTCTGATGTACGCTGACCCTGCTCAGGCTAGATAAAGGTCTACCCCAGCCAGAAGCTGTTTATTAAAACAAAGCCTGTCCATTTTTATTTTAACAGTCCCGAAAAATGTCCTGAAGAAAAAGTCGTTTAGACTGTGACTGGTTTTTTTGTTGTTGTTGTTGTTTTGGTTTTGTTTTATAAGAAGGGGCAGTGGGCCAGGAAGGGGCAACTTTGGGGATGTAAATAAATAAAATAATTTCATTTAAAAAAAAAAAATGAAGAAAAGGAAATGAAAAACTTAAAAGTTCTCCTCAAACAAAAATGATGTCTTCTTAAGGTCGTAAGCTTTTGTTTTGATTTGTGTGTTTCATTGTTTCTTTTATGCAGGTATTGTTGGTATAACATATTCTCGGCGACTGTAGCCTCACACTGGTTTCCTTTTAATTGACTTGAGCTGTTCATTGTGTTTTGCCATGACGCCAGTATGGACCTATCAGCAGGCTCTCACTCTACGTCAAACACTGAGATGGTGAGGATAGTTATCTCACAAGACCTGACGACCCTGGTGCCTTGCCAATGGCACCATATCATGCTGTGTTTAAAGCAGAGCGCTGCGTGTATACCTGATAACTCAAGCAATGTGTCCTCAACTTCCAAGAATTACAAATTCAAATTTACATCAGCTTCTGCCCTAAGTGTTAATGGTTTAGTGGCAGCCTGATTCTCAAACACCTGGTGGTGAGAAGAGGCCCTTCATATTTGGCACCAATTTTAACATTGGGCCTATAGCACTCTGCGGTAAGATATACTGTCTCTATGGTTTGATGTCTGAAGTAACGACATCTTTTTCTTTCTTTCTTTCTTTTTTTTTTTTTTTTTTTTGCCAGATTTCTATCAAAGGACGATCCTCTGTTCTCGTAAATCATCTGTCCACCTTAAAGCAGGAAGCTTGAGACTTTCCATCCCTGCATAGGCAAAGATCTGTGCCTCTACAACCCTGAAGATGTTGTAGATGTCAAGTCTTCAGCTGCCATAAAGCCTTTAAATTGCGTGATCACTGTCTCAGAGGGAAAATTACAAACAATGGAAAAGACAGGGAAGGTATGGGACGTGGGGAGGAGGAGCCCTTGAATGCAGAGTGTGCTTGACGCCTTCTGAAGTAAGAGAAGGTAGAAAATGTCAATCGTTAGATAGCGATTGCTGGTTTATTCAGTGATTTACTTAAAGTGCTGCCATTTGCCAAGCATGGCTTCCCTCGCTACCTGAGAGAAACAGAGGAAACAATGGCCATTGCCCTTACCTGCAGATCACCACAGACACTGCGGTAAAACCTCCCTTGGTTGCTCGCTCCACGTTGTGGTCTTAATGTATAAACTGGACCCGTACTGAGGCCTTTCAGGAGCTGTCCTGGCTTCAGCCCACCAGTGACATCTCCTCCCTTCCACTCTCATTGGTGTCGGAGTGCTTACTCCAGACAGGTTCCCACAACACTTTCCCCAGCTAGTAACAAAAAACACAACATAATTAACAATCTGTTTACGATTTTCTCCCTTCCCAGCTGCAAGCCTACATTTTCTAAGGTCTCACAGAAACTCTCTTTACAATAAAACCTCATGTTCTAACGCCTTCTGCAACTGGAGAGTAACAACCTGAAGCCACCCCAGAACCAATTTATAATCTCATTTATCAAGAGAAAAAAACAGCCTTTAAGATGATTTAAGAGCCACCAAAATGGCTAAGATAAGACACTCATCTACAATGGTGAGAAGCCCGTACCCCTGCCCCAGGGGGCAGGTTTTCTCTTTCCCTGAGCACCATTCTTTTGATTTTTAAATGTTAAAACAAAGTATGGGTGAGATGGAAAATGGATAGAACTTGCTGCCTAAGCTTAGCAATCTGCCCTCAATCACCAAAACCTCCATGTACTGGTTAGTTTGTGGAAAGAACATCAGCTGAGGGACTTGCCCATCCTATTGGCCTGTAGTCCTGTCTGTGTGTCATGTTCTTGACTGCCGATTGATGTACACGGCTCCAGATCACTGTGGTTTTGCCACTCCTGGGCAGGTGGTCCTGGGAAATACAAGAAAGAGGACTGAGGGAGCCATAAGCAGCAAGCAATGTTCTTCCATGATCTCTGCTTCAGTTCCCACCTCCAGGTCCCTGCTTGAGTTCCTGCCATGACTTTCTTCAGTGGTGGACTGTGATGTAGACGCATAAGCCAAATAAGCCTTTTTTGTCATCAGTTGGTCAGTGTTTTGTTACATCAACAGAAATCAAACTAGAATACCCATAAATATGGATGGCGAGAATTAACATCACAACGTTGTCCTCTGATGTCTATACCCGTATGGTGGCGTGTGTGTCTCTACACAGATATCATGTGTGTGCACACAACAACAACAACACAACATAATATGAACAGATTTTAAATGCTAGGACATCATCCATGAAGCAGAAAAGAAATTCAAGAAAGCATTCCAGGTTCACCTAGCCTAAGACTATCACTATAGTCTTACTGGATAATCCTCAGTTACTTTAAATTGGCTGTAAGGGGCATATTGCTATTAAACCCATGATATCTGTCACTTAACCCCTTTACCCTTCTTCTGCTCCCAGGCGACATCTACTGGCCTTGTCAGTAAAAACAAATGAAAAAAAAAAAAAAAAAGATCACTTTGGTCTCCTACTTTAGACACTAATTTATTCTACACACAATCAGGTTCCTTTAAAGGGTTCTTTGTATCTCACTACATCCCTCATACAGTCACCAGTAATTTTTTAAAACAATATAAAGAGATCACACCCACAAAACAAGCTGTGAAGGATAACTGTCCTGAAACCAACAGGGCACAGCTTTTCCGGCTCTTGCCCTTCTGAGGTCATCGATTGGCATAATCACATCACCCTGACTTGTGTCTTACATAATAATCTTTTTGTTTGTTTGTTTCTTGTTTGTTTGTTTTTTCGAGACAGGGTTTCTCTGTGTAGCCCTGGCTGTCCTGGAACTCACTCTGTAGACCAGGCTGTCCTCGAACTCAAAAATCTGCCTGTCTCTGCCTCCCTAGTGCTGGGATTCACAATAATCTTATACAATTTGTGTCTCATAAAATCTCTAACAATTTCAAAGTAAACTTCCTCTGACACAGGGTTTCAAGCCAGCCTCTGTGACTGGAAATCCAAAGCCTCCAACAAATAAAATAGGGAGAGAGCTGGGTGTGGTGGTACTCACCCTTAATCCCAGCACTCAGGAGGCAGAGGCAGGAGGATCTCAGTGAGCCTCAGGCCAGCCTGGGCTACAAAATGAGTTCCAGGACCACCCAGGTTTGGGTTAGTGTGGGTTAGGATTAGGTTAGGTGGGGCTACCCACCACACCTGAATGTCCAATCTCAACTATTTATGTTAACATCTGTCTCACATATCATGCGGTAAACATGTCCATCTATCTATGTACATACATGTGGTTTTCAGAATGAATACAATTCAAAAAGGCTGCAGCAGAGTTCAGAAGGTTTCAGAAGCAAGTGATGAGAAAGAACCTCCACTGACAAGATAATGAACCAGCCCAGAGGGAGCTGCTGGGTCAGGCTTTGAGAGCCAAGCCCTAGAGCCCAATAGGACAGAAAGGGCTGAACAGGAAGGGCTGTAGAGGCTTGCAACAGGAAGCAGCAGATTCAGGTATGTGAGTGAACAGGTGGGTGAGCAGACAGTCCAGTAGGCTGCATCAATGGCTGGGAGCCAAGTTAAGTTGAAGCTCCAGGGACAGTGGGGTGTTCACAGTTTACCATAGACACTAGGTGTCAGATGGTAGATTGATGTGAAGCTAGGCCATATCAATATTGGGTGTCCATTACTTTATGGGGTCCAGGCAAGGAACTTTTAAGGCTTTCCTTGATCCAGTTTGTCTGGTGTCCATGCAGAAAAGAGCTCCCTACTCAAAGGGAATAAGAAATACGTAATTCTGGAGCCCAAACAACAAAACAAACAAACAAACAAAAACCAGGAGTAACTATGACCCACAAACACAGATTTCATTCTCACCCAAATACAACGTTCCAATGTGAGAGCAGTTTAAGAGTTTCCATGGTAACAGAGCAAAGAAACTAATCAAGGCGTTCCTTTTCCCCCAGTTTATTTATGTATTTACTTTACAACCCAATATCAGCCCCTCCTCCTCTCCCAGTACCCCTCATGCAAGTCCTTCCCCCAACTCCACCTTTCTCTTAAGGGGAACCCCCCTCTGGGTGTCATCACCCCCCAAACACCCCCCAAGGCATTCTGAAAATACATTGGTTGGGAATACAGAGAGATGGGCACTGCATGTGGGGGAACCTCAACTCTAGGGCTCTGCTGCTATCTCAGTATTTTTAGCCCTTCCAATTGGTAGAAGACAGGGTTTTTGTTAAGTTAATACATTGGAGAGGTTTTTAATTTGCGTATCAAGATGTTAAATTTGGCACATGGCTTTGTTATAGAGCCAAAGATAGCCCAAGAGAAATTATAGTTAGGCTTGTAGACCTGGAATGTTCTGAATCCCCCACAGCCATCGAAGTGAGAGTTATAGACACAGCTTCTTTTCAGGATTTCTTTCATACTAAAGCTAAGTCCTCAGCTGATTACAACACACCCATGGGTTCCTATTATTTCAGTGTACACCGTGGGGCCAGGGAGCTGTGGGAACAGGAGGAGCAGGCCTGGGGCAAGAGTAGAGTCCAGGCGAGGTGTGTTCAAACCCCAGAAATCCTGAGATTGGCAGGGGTGAGATCACTCCCCAGCTGCCCCAGGCCTGCATGTCCTGGCACACAAAGCCCTGTGCCCCAACCCTTGCCTCACCAATGGAAGTCACAGAGCCTGTAGCCAGGTTAACCTTCCTCTCCCCTTCTTAGGTCATGTCCAGCAGCCCCTGGAATTCCCCCTCATGCAAATGAGGCACCCCCAGCACCTGGTCCCAGCCAATGATGTGCACCCCCCCCACAACCCCTTCTCATCCCCCAAAGGTTTAAATAGTCTGTTACCCCCAATAAAGGAACCAATTCTCTGAAGCTGTTTCTAGATGTGGGTATTATTTACCCACGCACTAACCACTGATCCGGCTAAACTGCTCTCCCTCCAATCCAGCTTGGTGTGCAATGGGGCCTGGCTACCCCTAGGGCGAGAGTTGGACATCAGCCAGCATACCCCAATAGATTTATATGGTGGCTCCCTCACTACTCCCAGGAATAAGTCATTTATCAGTCTATGCTGAACGGACTTTACCGGTGTTTGATAGGTAGTGCAGTTTACGAGTCTACTCAAGAGCTGTGGTCATCCTGCTCCCTCAAAACAGGGTCAGAAGCTGCTTGTAAAATAGTGTCTCCTAGGGTCAGGCTCAGTTTGAAAACCTATGATTTGACACAATATGAGTAACAGCCTGATGCTCATGCTAATCACAGCTCTCACGTGTGGGAAACCCTCTTCCGTCAAAGCTTCTGTTATAACCGGTAATTTCCTGTTAACACTTTCCCCAAACTACATGATGTGTGTTAGCCCAATGTCTATGGGTCTGGTAATCTAAGGTCTGCAAACTTCCTTTGCAGAGGAATTAGCTCATTCTCCTGGGATCCACGTACCTGTGGAGTCTGTCAGAGAGTTACAGACAGGCTCTTGGTAGTATGTCTGCCTCCGTCAGGGGTCTCAGAATCAGCTATGCAGATGGAGACAGAGAGGGATGCTGATGGGTGTAATCTGAGCAGCTGTCTGCTCTGACATCTAGCATCGCTCTACTGAAATCCCAGTACTTGGGAGACTGTTAGAGAGTACAGGTACACAGCGGGGGTCTTAGTGTCTTGTCTTGCCTGTGAGGCTGGGGTGTAGGAGGCACTGCAGGCAAGTGTGACCTGATTGGCCCCTAGCTTAAACCTAGCGAATCAAAGGGAACACCATGAAAATGTCTCATATACAAGGATCTCGAAAGACTGAGAGGTTCTCAAGAAATCAGGCATGAGGCAGAGCATAGGGGCACAGGGGACAGGTCTATAACCTGAGTACTTGGAGTGGAGAGAAAGAAGAAATACAAACTCAGATATAGCCTGGACTTCAAGGCAAGACAATGAGGTCCTGCCTCAGAATGATGATGATGATGATGATGATGACGACGATGATGATGACGACGACACAGAGACATTTTTTAATGTTGTCAAAGGCATATTTATTTATTATTTATTTATTTTATATATATGAGTACACTGTAGCTGTCAGACACACTAGAAGAGGGCATCGCGGATCCCATTACAGATGGTTGTGAGCCACCATGTGGTTTCTGGGGATTGAACTCAGGACTTCTGGAAGAGCAGTTGGTGCTCTTAACCACTGAGCCATCTCTCCAGCCCAACACAGAGACTTTTAATATAGTTTAAACTTAGGCCTTTTGCTGGGGCAGTCTTTCAGCTACCTAAACTAGCTCTTCTAGCTTGTGACCCGCCATGTGGCTAGTTCTATACTTACCTGCTCTACTCCAGTCAGTGTCTGCTCCCCTCCCTATCCCATTTTGAATCTCTGAGTCGGCTTTCTTTTCCCTGGGTCCCTCTCTCAACCCAGAAGTTCCACCATTGTACTTGTCCTAGCTATTGGCCATTGGCTCTTTACCACAACCAATCAGCGGTGAGACAACCCCTGATCCATCTCTTAGGTGAGGAAGAACAAACACACAACAGAGAACCTGATAATGGGCCATAGAAACGTCAACACTAGAATCCCGCTAGTGCTTAGCTCTCTGCCAGTACAGAATTAACAATCAAAGACACAGAGAACACCTTAGTACAATTGTAAGGACGCTCACCCCAGCAGAAAGTGAAGATGACCAGGGAGATGACGATGAGAAGAAGAAGGGGGCGATAAAGAAAAGGAAGTCATCCACGGATCACTCTTGAAACATAACTGTAACCTTTTGTTCCCCTGGGACACACGGTGACATTGGTAACAGGACACGGGAGTCAGTCGGGGAACAATCCACTCAAACAAACTATACCCCTATCTCAAGTCTGAATCATTGAGACAGTGTCAGTTTCTGTTGTCATTCTCGTAGGTATTGTGTCAGCTGTGGCATAGCATGGCTCAGAAGAGCAAGAAAGGAAGAGGGTCCATGAGGACGAGGGCAGGTAAGGTGTGGGGACATCTAGAGATGGTAAGAAATAGTGCCAGACTTTTTATTTGAGAACACAAGAGAATAGGAAGGAAGGTCCAGGAAACCTGGTACTACTGGGAACCTCTGTGTTGAGGGCGGAGAGCTTGGCACTGTCTTCTGGAGGAGGAGGAGGGTCCTTATCAGCAGCCGGTTGCTTTGTAAGTCCAGAATCATTACCAGGAACACAGACTGTACAGTAGAGCTGACCATGTAGAACCAGGGTAAACATACCATAAGGCACAGAAGACAGGCATGAGAAGCCTTGAGCTCAGGGAGAACTGAGGTCGAGAGATAGCTTGACTTCCCTGTGGTCACTTAACTGGAAAAAGGAGTTAGCCTTGGATTCTGCGCTTCCTCATCCAGACTACCGGCCTCACCCTTTCCGCTGCTGCTCGAAGGCCAGCTCCTCAGCATGCTCTCCACCCAGGTCTCCCTTCTCCTCAGCAAGAGTGGCAACACCAGAACTGACGTGTTTTGGCTGTACAATCAATCTTGCTGGTTCCCTACAACATACCTTTTCTGATCTCCGATTTCACCAAGCGTTTCCTGTGAGAGTCTGCCAAGGACTTGCCCACCTCAGTGTCTTTGATTTTCTTTTAAGAAAAGCAAAATTTATGGAAGTAAAACTAGCTTTGACACAGGAACCGTAACAAAAATTTCCATTCCTAACTGAACATAAATCACCCAGCTACACACTGCCTCGGGTTTGAACTTCCGCTGCTCTCATTTGGGAGAATACAGGTGTCAGCTCTCAGAAAAAACCTGCCATCCTCACCTGGGTCAGGAGACACCCGGGGTGGAATCAGACCCAGAGAGCTGAAATAGGAGCCAGTGGAAATTTCTTTGGGGAATTTTCATTTCACCTCAGCTCATTCAGCAGCATCTAACCGGAGAGTTCTTTTGACCCAGGTGTTTACTACAAAATAAGAGAAGCGGCTTGATCTTTTCAATTAAACCATAATCCTTGCCTTGGGGTATTTCAATGACAGCATCTCAGGCCAGCTGTGCAAGAGGCTTGCTTTTTTCTACAGCTACTGGGTACCAGGTAGGGACTCTTCAAAAGACAGCTAAGTTACAGAGCTTCTTGCTGTTCAAGGGGTCCCAGCTGGGTTCTGCAAGGATCTGGCTGCTGCAGGCCTCATGTGAGCTTCAGTGGACTGGCCAAGGACAGGAAGGCTCCTTTGAGCATGTATTAGTTATTGGTTTTTTGTCCTTTTGACAAAATAAACAGACAAAAACAGACAAACACACACACCAAAACAACAACAGCAACAACAAAATCAATCAAACAAACAACTAAACCCACTTGAGATTTCTTTCCATTCACAGCTTCAGGAGACACAGAGCATCATCACAGGATGGCGTAACCATGGTTTGTGGCATTGGGAAGTCACACTGCCTGATCACACTGTATCTCAAACTTTCATTGGGGTGGGTCCTACTTTTCAGAGATCTGCCCCAAGTGAGCCACCTCAGGGTGTCAGGCTGAGGCAAAACAGAAAGATAGAGGAGTACAGTGCTGTGGGAGAAAAGGCTGAGAGGAAGGAAGCTCTATCCTCAGGCCTGGTCTGTTTTGCCTGCTGACATAAGCAGGAGACTTCAGCCTACACTGACAGGAGCCCACAAATGGGTTGGTAAAATGGCTCAGCAGGCACAGACACTTGCTGAACCCTAGTTCAGTTCCTAGAACCAGAATGCTGGAAGGAGGGAACTAATCCCTACAGCTGTCTTCTGATTTCTTTGACACATACACGCACTCCCCAGTAAGTAAACAAATGTGTGTGTGTGTGTGTGTGTGTGTGTGTGTGTAATGGCCACAGAGACAGAATGTGTTTTCCAAAGGTATCTTGTCAAAGTCAATAAATTGTGCTCACTTAGGGCCAGATGATTCATTCCCAAAGACACCTCAGCCTAGACTGTCGAGGACAGTAATTAGATTGTACTTACTTATGGCTAAAATGAAGTATAACCTTGAGTTTTTAGGATTCAAGTCTTTCCCCCCTAAATTGGCCTTACGATTTTGTTTACTAAGAAAAATTCTTTAATTTTTAACATTGCTATAAGTTCTCCTCTATGGGCAAATGTCAGAAAACAAGGGTGGAAGGGCCTCAGGGACCACTGGAGACATAGCAGGAAGCTAAAACCACCCACTGTAAAGGACTCAACCTTTAGACCACTGAGGTAGCTCAGGGACAAAGGGATTTACTACTCTAAGTCTGGTGACCTGATGTCAACCCCTGGGAGCTACATCTTGGAAGAAGAAAGCTCATCCACTGAAAGTTGTCCTCTGACCTCTGTACATAAGTATTGATGTGCAGTGCCACACAATACACACATGCATACGACACACTATATACACATACACACACACCACATCACACACACACACACACACACACACATATACACCATCACCCCCCACATCACACACACACACACATCACACCCCCCACATACACACCATCACCCCCCACATCATAACACACACACACACGTAAATAAATAAATGTAACAATTTTTTTTTTGAAAAGCCGAGATATGCTGGCACACACCTTTAATTCTAACACTGAGGAGGCAGAGGCAGGCGGATCTCTGTGAGTTTGAGGCCAGCCTGGTCTACATAGAAAGTTCCAGGACAGCTGGGGCTACATAAAAAGACCCTGTTTCAAACAACAACACATAAAAACTACAGTCAACCTGCTTCTTGTTCGGTTCTCCCTGAGACCCATTTCTTTGTTGTAGCGGTGAATCTCAGTTTGGCCTGGGCAGAGGTCTCTAGAAAAACTCCTTATGCAGCTGCTATCGTGGAGCCCTTGGCTGGTGACAGTGTCCCTCTCCAGGTCCAATAGCTATCACCATCTGTGTATCAAGTGTCCAACCACAGAAGTCTGTGGAGGATATTTCAGATCAGACACCTTTAAAAGCTTTCTTGCTCTCTGCACTGTCTCTGATCATTAAATCATTGAGGTGGTGTCCATGATGAGGATCCCTGGTTACTAATGAGCAAGTGGCCTTGGCAGTATTTGGTATATTTGATGACACACCAAAGTCTTTTCCCAAGCTACCCTGCCACCATTGTTCCACTCTTCTTAAAATTACTCTGGCTATTCAAAGCCAGAAATGGTAGCCTTGGGCTGGAGAGGTGGCTTAGCGGTTAAGAGCACTGACTGCTTTTTCAGGGGTACTGAGTTTGATTTCCAGCAACCGCACGGTGGCTCACAAACCATCTCTAATGGGATCCGATGCCCTCTTCTGGTGTGTCTGACGACAGCTACAATGTGCTCACATACATGAAATAAGTCTTGAAAGAAAGAAAGAGAGAGAGAAAGAGAGAGAGAGAGAGAAAGAAAGAGAGAGAGAGAGAGAGAGAGAGAGAAAGAAAGAGAGAGAGAAAGAGAAAAGAAAGAGAGAGAGAAAGAGAGAAAGGATAGCCCTGTTGTAAACTGGGGCCTAAGGGGGGGGGGGGGGTTCTCTGCTGGACTGCATTCGTATATAGGAAGGCAACGTTATTGCTGTTGGAGTTTACATGTGGTGTAAAGCACTGGCCTGGAAAATGGATAGTAGTGACTTTCCTTATTACCGTGACCAAATTTTATTTGACAAGAAGCAACTTAAAAGAGGGAGGAGGTTTGTCTGGCTTATGCTTTAAGGATAGACACAGCCCATCCTGAAAGGCCCTTTTCCTTCCGCACCTGGTTTGTTTTCTCCTTAAAGTATTCAAAAACTTCTGTAACAGACAAGTTAGTGCTTTGGTGGTGGGTGATACTCAGAGGCAGAGGCAGGAAGATGCTTGAGCCAGGCAGGAGTTTGAGGGCAGCCTAAGTGACACAGTAAAATTCCATTTAAAACAAAACTACACACACACACACACACACACACACACACACACACATGAAAAAGGATGAAAGTAGACATTTTAAATTCAACGTAGGCAGGCAGATTTCTGTGAGTTTGAGGCCAGCCTGGTCTACGATGTGAGTCTAGGCTAGTCAGAGCTATTACACAGAGAAACCCTGTCTTGAAAAACAAAAGAAAGGCTGGAGAGATGGTTCAGTGGTTAAGAGCACTGACTGCTCTTCCAGAGGTCCTGAGTTCAGTTCCCAGCAACCACACGGTAGCTTATAACCATCTGTACTGGGATCCGATGCCCCCTTCTGGTGCCTCTGAAGACAGCTACAGACAGCAACAATATGCTCATATATATAAAATAAATAATTCTTGTATTTTTTTTTAAAAACAAAACAAAACAAAACAAAGTAAAAAAAATCCATTTAGGAAGCTGGACGGTGATGGTACACGCTTTTAATCCCAGTACTTGGAAGGCAGAGACGGGTGGATCTCTGAGTTCCAGGCCAGCCTGGTCTAAAGTCAGTTCCATGACAGCCAGGGCTACCACAGAGAACCCATGTCTCCAAAAACAAAACAAAACAAAACAAAACCAGAACAATAATTCAATTTACAGTCTGGAGAGACGGCTGAAGTAACGAAGAACACCCATTTATCAAGCAGCTTCCCACGGGTAACTCCACCTCCAGGGGCTGTGACGCCATCTTCTGGCCTCCTTGGGCACTGCAGTCATATGAGCAACAGACCCACCCCCCACACACACCATGTGCATAGTCAAAATCTTTAAAAAATATATTTTTTTGTGACGGGGTCCAACTCACTGTGTAGCCAAGACTGACCTTGAAATCCTGATCCCTCTGTCTCCACTTGCCAAATGCTGGAACTGAGGTGTCTATTCACGCTCTTATAAGTCAGTTTAAAAATTAACTAAGACACTTGAAAATGAAATCAGATGTTTATTCACCCCACTATTTTTTTTAAAGTAACTGATTTCAAAGAGTTCAATTTTCGTTGTAAGAAGAGTGATTTCCCAAGTGACATGTATCTGAACAGAACAGGTGACAACATTTCACAATTTGAAAGCTATCAGGACTCTAGCCCTAACCCTAACCCTAACCCTAACCCTAACCTTAACCCTAACCCTAACCCTAACCCTAACCCTAACCTTAACCCTAACCCTAACCCTAACCCTAACCCTAACCCTAACTCTAACCCTGACCCTAACCCTAACCCTAGAGTCCAGATGTCAGGGCTAAACAGAAGTAACCCTTCTTCACTTTAAACTTCAGGATAGATTCAGTGATTCATCATTTTTTTTTTAAAACCATCTACAGCATATTGGCTTATGTGAGTTCTTCTTTCTTTGAGTACAATTAGCTGTGAAGACACATCTTCATCTGCCCCTCCTCCCAAAGGATTGAGGGTCGGAAATGCAGGTGATTATCAGAGCTGCCTTTGATACCAACATCCTTCTTTGCTGGGAGCCCTTTGAACTGACTTTGATATGGGGTAATTAAGAGGGATTCCCACCTGGAGGAACAGTCGCTGTGGCTCTGCCTCTGGTCTCTTCCACTGAGTCCTTGTTTTGAACTATTGATCAAAGATTTGAAGGGATCTGTTGAAGCCTGTGTGTGGTAAAGAGGAAGGAAACAGTGGGTTGGAAGGGAGAAGAGGGTCCACATCTGGTTATAAATAGTTTCGGAAAAGCATGCTGGTAAGACTTGGCCTGTCTCATTTCACACACCTTCCTTGGGCAGATTCTCTCTTTCAGAAAAGGCCTCTGTGGGCAACCTAGGACCACTCAGCAGCCCAGCCTTCGAAGACTCAGGGGTACTGGAGCTCCCGAGAGACCAGCGTGACTGAAGGATGGTACTGGTGGCCTTGCTTGGACTCAGCTGGTTCTGTTCACCCCTGGGAGCTCTGGTTCTGGATTTTAACAACATCAAGAGCTCCACGGATGTGCAAGGCGCTGGGAAGGTGAGTGTGGCTAGAACACTGAGACCATCCACCAAGATAGCACTGTATCAGGCAGGGCACCCTCACCTTTAAGTGAATTTATGTATGACTGCATTTGCACATAAAATCCAGTTCTCTTATCATTTACTGTTAATCTCATCCCTCGGGAGGCAGGGAAGCAGAATTAAGGAGCTGTCAGTGAGTCAGAAGCCAACCTGATTGCAGATTAAAATCTCTCAAAAAGACATGCAAAACAGAAGGGGATCAAATGGCTTTCTGGTCAGGGCTCTACATTTATCTACCAACTAGTACACAATGGAAGCGGTGCCATGTGCTAGGCTTTATGCTCAGTTGTCTTCCTTACCAGTTGAGATAGGCATGGATTTCTATCTAGCAATGAAGAAGACAGGAATTTGGACCACAGCTACACAGCAGGTGTGTGGGAGTTAGGACTTAACACATTAGGACATGACCCATCATTGTAACCGTCAACGTCACAGAATTGTTTGGGGGATCATTATCATCTATGCATACTATACATTACACTACACTATTCTCTGTAGTGCGCACACTGTATACATAATAAAGGACAGTTGGGGAGCAGAGGATGGAGTGACAATGGGAGTTACAATTGTCATCCGTAAGACACGCACGAAGAACTTTGACTTTTCAGGAAGAGCGTAGGAATATTAAATTTTGAGTTTTGAAGTAAAATTGGAGTTGGAGCATGGTTCATAATTGATGGAAGACAAATTTCCAAACACAAGCTCCAGATTAGCCAAGATATCACAGGTAGCTCGATGCACTCTTTTCAGGAGAAAACCAATTATGTTGAAAAATTAAGATGGTGCCCAAAGTTGACCATGACGGCACCCCACAGCCATTAAAGTTTGGCCTCCCAACCTGTGCCATGGGTAAAAACCTCTTAGGTGTCACTGAATTTCTCAGCCTGTGACGAGTTTCCCTTCACAGGGCTCACAGTGTGCATCAGACAGAGACTGCAGTGTTGGGAAATTCTGCTTTGTACTTCATGATGAACGACCGTTCTGTGCCACGTGCCGCAGAGTTCGCAGGAGGTGCCAGAGGAGCGCCATGTGCTGCCCAGGAACAGTCTGTGTGAATGGTGAGCAACCTGGCACTCCAAGCCACTGGGGGCTGAAATCTGATAGCATCGTTGGAGTCCCGTAGAGTAAGACAGACCACGGGAGGCAGGCTAGGATGTTCTTGGATCTGGATGAAGTAAATTTGTGTGGCTGTCTTTTGGCATGGAGAGAATGATTTCAAAGGGCAGATTCAAGGTGGACTGGTTTGGATCTTTCCACGTTGCCTAAGATTTTATTAATCAATTATTTTATTATATGTGAGCGTATAAATACTCGGTGTATGTGGCACACCTGTGCTTGTCCCTCAGAATCGTTAACACTAATTAAAGCCCTATCACTAATTAAAGCCATTTGTCCCTCAGATGTTTGCACTGCAGTGGAAGACACAAGGCCAGTGATGGACAGAAACACTGATGGCCAAGATGGCACCTATGCAGAAGGAACCATCAAATGGCCAACGGAGGAAAACAGACCTCAGGGGAAGCCCAGTACGAAGAAATCACAAAGTAATAAGGGTAAGAACAAAATTCTGAGAGCATCTTTTATTTTAAAAAACAATTTTCTCCCTCCCAGTCCCACAGGCTGAAACTAACCTCCCTCACCCCATGTCTGTGAATTCTTGGGGCAGCTCAAGGGATTCCACTGGCCAGGCCAGGGCAAGACCCTAGTGATGACAGCTTAGGAAGAAAACCTTCCAACCCACGGCTTTCCCTACCCTGCAGTGTAACAAGTGCCGCTTTCCTTTCCTATAGCCTCAACATACAAAGTAGATGCAATCATTCCCAACTTGTACAAAATACAAAATGGCTCTCTGTAGATCTGGCTGTCCTGGAACTCAAGAGATCCAACAGCCTCTGCTGGGATTTTAGGTGTTTGCCTCCACACTTGGGGATTTACAATTTTCTTTTTAAACGAAATAGGAGTCTCAAAGTCTTCAAATAACAGAATATTTGAAAGTGAAGAGGTACGAAGGCCATTCTTGCTCACGTCATTGGACTAGCTGGGCCTTTGTAAGCCGGCTCCTTTATAAGCAAAGGATTCAATGTTTGCTAAAAATTGTATTAGCAAACTTTGTGGAGTGCTACGTATTTCTCAGGATAGAAAATAATGTCTTTGTTAGGTAGGGTTATAATTTCCCTTATTGTGCTTGTTGTATGAGACCTATGTGTCCTATTGGCTTTGCTATTTTATATATAGGCTCTATAGGGAATAGCCATTATTCCTAGATCCTCAATCTCAACTAATTAGTATAAGACACACACACACACACACACACACACACACACACACACACCCTTAACCCATCTGCTACCTCTAGAGCCTGTGCCTAACTTGTTACAGGACAGGAGGGAGAAAGCTGTCTTAGAACCTCCGACTGCGGCCCTGGACTTTGCTGTGCTCGCCATTTTTGGACAAAAATTTGCAAGCCAGTTCTACGAGAGGGACAAGTCTGCTCCAGGAGGGGGCACAAAGACACTGCCCAAGCCCCAGAAATCTTCCAGCGCTGCGACTGTGGGCCTGGACTATCGTGTCGAAGTCAGGTGACTGGTACCCGACAACATACGAGGCTAAGAGTATGCCAAAGAATAGAAGTTATAAAAACACGGGACTCGCCGTTGTGGTCACAGAATCCTAGGCACTAATTTTATTTTATTTCTTTTTGTTTTCTGAGATGGGGGTCTCACTGTGTACCCTGGCTGGCCTCACACTCATAGAGATCTGCCTGCCTCTACCTCCTGGATACTTTTTTGGGGGAGGGTCTCAAAGTAAGCTATATAGCGCAGGCTGGCCTCAAACTCATGACCTTCTTACCTCAAGTGACTCTTGGGATACAGGTGAGCATATCACACCTGGCACATAAAGCCGAATCTTCTAGCAACTGAAACCAATAGCAAGCAGATACTGAGAGGCTACACTGTGATGAGTTACTTTGGCTTTGTGTCTACTGTCTACAATACTGACATGACTACAATAAAACAATCCTGACACAGTGACTCAGTCTGTTCAAATAAATCTTTTTAAAAATTGAAATTGTATGTTTGTGTACAGCATGATCTTTGATATACAGTGGACTGTCTACCAGACACACTAATGAATGCTAGTGAGGTGCCACTGACCTGTGAGTCATGTCAGGTGAAGGGCTGCCACCTGAGTTAAAGCACACACCTGTTCTAGTTATCAGTATATACTGCAAATGGGAAATGGTCAAAAAAAGACATAACAGTTATGAAGGCCCTTGTTTCTTTTTCTCACCACCGCGCCCTTTTCTATTTAGACAGGGTCTCACTGTGTAGCTCTGGCATCCTCAAATTCAGTATGTAGACCAGGCTAGCCTTGAACTCACAGAGATCTGCCTGTCTCTGCCTCCCAAACCCTGGGATTAAGGATGTGCACCACCATGCCTGACAGCCTCTGGTTCCTAAAGATACTGAACAGACTTCCAGAGGTCACTCTGGGAGAGCCAGCTGACCTGTAAAGGGTGAACAGGGGACAAGTGGGGAAGACTGTGCCTGCAATGTGAGCAGAAATGAAAGTTCATTAAACACAGTCTATCACATCAGCTCTTATGTTTCTCTAGTAAACCCATGGTACTGTGATCATAAACATAACGGAATTTAAACACATTTGTGAAAACAATATTCAATAACAGCTCAAGAGGTTTATTGACTATAGTACATGGTAAGCACAGAGAAGAAGCAATCGCTTAAAAACACCAAAAACCCTTACATAGCAAAGGTTAAGAAATAAATTAGGACTCCTAGTGGGATACACCTGGGGTGGGGAGGGGGCATCATTCACTTCTATCCTTGGGCTCCCTGTAGCGCCACTGGATGTAATCAAAAATGTCCTGCTCGCTGTCCACAGGAAGGGGCTCCCCGGCAACTCCTGCAAGTAGAGAGAGAACAAAAGTATTTTAAGAACTAGTTTGGGAGCTTTTTTAATATCTCAGACTGAGAGGTAACGTGGCCTGAGGGACTCCATCAGAAGTACAGGCTGACTCAGAATGCAAGGCCCAGGTTCCATCTCCGCTCAGGGGAAAATGAGTAAGCCACATGGAGGAAGTTCTCTCCTGCTCGCCTCCACTTCCCGACACCAGTTTGCACAAATCTTTTGTCTTCTTACCAGTGTTACAGAGAGAGCATGGGTGTCCCAACTGTGGCCAGAAGTCACCCTAGTTTATGGTCCTTTCTGCTGGATCTCATAAAATAGTGTTTTTGCAACTCAGACTGTGGTTATCCTTAAGCTAGCAGTAATGACGTGACTTAGAAATCTACTGCAATTATGGACTCTTGTGTCAGGTATGTACATGGCTAGGCCAGCTTGGGCTACAGAGTGATACCCTGTCTCCAAAATTAAATCAATGAAATGAAATACAGAAGCTTGAGTATCTATGAAATTAGAACCCACATGTTTAATAAGGACCCAGTAAACTGTCTGAATGTTGAAATTTGAAAAGCAGTGTTCCAGTCTGCACGAGGTAAGTCCTGCCTGCATGACTTTTAGGATAAAATGGTAAAACCTCACTCTTCCAGTGGATACCACTAGCAAACTACACAGTAGATTGTGAAATGTTAAACAAGATTTTTAAATTCTGATTTTTAAAAACATTATATTCATTTATTAGTTTTGCATGTGGGGTGTGAACATGTGCATGTGTATGTCACATGTGCGCATGTGTATGTCACAGAGGGCACATGTAGAAGACAGAGGGTTGCAGGAGCCCCTTCTCCTTCCACTGTGAGTCCCAGGGCCAGGGCCAGGGCCAGGGCCAGGCTTTAGGTAAGTGCTCACCTGCTGAGCCACCTCATCCATTCTTTAAATCTTACAGCCTGGCATGAAAATAATCGCCCAAGAATTACTCTCTAATTTTTTAAATTTTGTTTTGTTTTCTCCTACGAGAGTGGAGTGGTGGTGATGGCACCCTTATTACATCCTAAGATCATGCTTATTACTGATCTACAGTCTCAGTCACCAGTTTTGAGTGATACTAAAAGAAATGATACCCAAGTTCTTCATTAGTCTCTGCGACACATCAAGACAGAACTCTTTAGATCAATAAGATTTTTTAATAAGTGTCATAAGTAGGCTGGAAGGACTTAATACCCTCCCCCCTCTCCCCCCACTTTGCTGAGGACCAAAGCCAGGGCCTCGTGTATGCAAGACAAGCGCTGTAGTAACTCAGCTGTATCTCCAGCAATTTAACCAATTCTAACAGACTAGAAACAACTTGGGCCTTACTGACCATCACTTGAGGCCTTAAAAGGATCCTTTGTTTCCTATGTTTAAAACCATACAAAAGCTACAATTAAATGGCAGGTGTCTAAGTTAGGGTTTCCATTGCTGTGAAGAGACACCATGACCAAGGCAACTCTTATAAAGGACAACATTTAATTGGGGCTGGCTTACAGGTTCAGAGGTTCAGTCCATTATCATCATGGTGGGAAGCACAGCCCTGTCCTGGCAGGCATGGCGCTGGAGGAGCTGAGAGTTCTACATCTTGTTCCAAAGGCAAACAGGAGAAGACTGGCAAAGCCCACCCCCACAGTGACATTCTTTTCTTCCAACAAGGCCATACCTCCTAATAGTACCACTCCCTGGGCTAAGCATATTCAAACCATCATAGCAGGATTACTAAAAGTCTTCTGAGAATGTGTTATCTTAAAATACCTTGTTTTTGAGAGGAAGCTAAAGAAGCCTAGGCTGCCCTCAAACTTGCTGAGTAGCCAAGGCTAATCCTACTCCCAAGTGCTGGGATTACAGGCACTAGAGCACATGCTGACAAGCCCAGCTCAAACATCCTTGGAAAGGACCTTCTCTCCGGATGCAAGGATGGCTGCTCAGGCAGTCACAGACACTCACCAGTGACTCCCAGGGGGCGGATGGTGTACTCATTGATTGTGAAGCCCTTTTCCAGGGCATGCGCTCTCATGTTCTTATTAAAGATGTCACTTCCAGTGAAGTAGAGAACACCACAGTAGTACTGATCTTTGGGGATCAACCTTAGGGAAAAATATTTTCTTACCACATATTTTAAGTTTGACAAATAAAGTTTTTCTAAAATCAGTAAAGGCAAAACACCTGAGGTAAGTCTGTGTACTCTAGTCACCCACAAAAAGCAGACATTAGGCTGACTGTTCACTGGCCACCATCACCCTGGCTTGCAACTAGGGACTACAGCTGCTAGAGGCTGCTTTTCTAAACACACTGCCTAATTTGGACCCCACGTTATGTAAAAGCAAGACTGCCTTTGTCTTGAGCTTTCTGCTTCACTTTCACCAGTGTCCCTCACCTCTTGAGTCACCTGGGGTTCCAGAATGGGGGAACCTCAAACAGTAGGGGCCATCCTTCAGACAGGGGCAATTACTGGTGAGGCTGAGGCTGCACACTGGAGCAGGAATAACCATCTTTCAGGGACCACTGGGCCAGTTTACAGGATGAGAGCCGAGACAGTGATGGACCTAGGGCCACAGCCTTCTGAGAACCGAGTAGTTGGGCACACCTCACCTCCCTTGGTCCCTGCTCTAATTCTTCCCCTATTTAAACCTAAAGCTCAAACCAGAGCCCAGAAAATGGGCCCAGGATGTCAGAAGCTTGTGTCTATTCTTCCCAATGCGGACACACGGAACCCTTGTCTGAGCTTCTCGCCATTGTCTTTGATCTATCAGGACAGGCAGCGGAGTAGAGGCTGATGGGCTGCCAGAGCCTGGGCATTTAACTCCAAGTTCCAGCCACACCCAGGAAGCTTTGCTTTGCTAGAGGAGTGCATCTACTTATTACAACATGGGACTCCATCCCATATTCTGGTGAGGAGTAAATCTCGGGAAAGTGTTGTCTGTAGACATACAGCTTAGCCTAACACTGTATTTCACAGGAATCTATCATCCCTTAAAATAAAGGGTGGCTCTGCAGACCTATGTCACCTTAAGCAGAGGAGCAAACAGGACCCAACCATGTGAATCATACCTGATATCGATTCTCCTGTGTGGATATTCCTTTTCATCATTCCCACTGGGAAGCTGGCACACACCCTATGTGGATATTTTAGACACTGTTTAGATAGCTTCAATTTAAGGCTCACTTCTCACCAGAAGCCCAAGGTGAGGGTACTCTGAGCTAACCCCAGCAGTCCTAGAATTCTGTGCCCTTTCAGCACAGAACCAGCTGTAAGCTCTGTATGAACATGAGGCTGCGGCCCGCGCAGTCCCTGCACTGCTTTGAGCTGTGTGAAGCTTTCAGATTGCCTTGCCCTGGGTGACTCCATTCTGAGTACAAATGCAGAGGCAGTTCAACTGTACTCCTCTGTGCTCTGAGAGATCAGCCACAATCCAGCAACAGCCAAGAGGTGTAGACTAATAACTTACTCTTAAACATGAAAAAGCGTCACCTGAAACCTATCAAAGAAGATTAGGAACATGGGGGTTCATGGATTATTAAAACTAGGCCCGAGGACTTAAATCAGTATCTTCAACCTGAACCCTCCATTTATAAAAGGTCACCCAACGATGTAATGTCCATACCCACTGACACTTGGCATCTCCACTGGGCACGTGTCAAGGGACAAACAGCCAGGGCACTCCCGATGTTTTCACTGTGTGTGTGACATAATTGGATTGCCTTCATGTTCACCTGTCCAGACCTGGTCCTGACCGTGTGCTGAGGGTCCTGGTGCTTTTGCAGCTCAGCCTGACCCCATGACTCCTCAGTCCTGAATGGTTTCAGTAACTCTCCAACTGCTTTGTTAGCATTTTCTCTCACCATCGGGGACCTGAAACTGTGTAGTTTGTAAGCTTCTTGTTCAGTGAATTCTGCTTCAGATACAGTGTGCCTGTGTCAGGATGTACAACCTCCACCTGCTCAGGGTATTCCCGGGAACTAAAGGGCCACATGGAGGGCAAACAAGGATCAGGCTTCTAGGACTTGGCCTTTGCCGGTTCTAAAGTAGAGATTAGTCAAGGAAAGCACCAAGCATGAAAGACAGAGACCAAAATAAACAGGAAGAAGCAACCTCAATAAAATAATGATTATGCACAAAGGAGAAAGCTGCCAGTAATATTCACAGATAACAAGATTTTTGATTCATGAAGCAGGCAGAATATTACAGAAGAGAAATATTCAAGGAAGGTTTGAGTATGATATAAAAGTGGAAGAGTTTGAAGAAATCTTAGAAATCGAGAAAACAAAGCAAACAAGAAAACTAACAGAGGAGATTACTGGGCTGTCTTCTATGTGCAGAGTCTTCAGCACAGTTCTAGTGTTTAGTAAGATTTACTTTATTTTAATTGTGTGGGAAAGGCCTCAGGCCTGGGGATTATTCACAGGTGGTGATTTAGGGCTAGTGACTTGACATAGGTAATGCAGAGGCAGCAGGACAGATAAGAATCCAGGAAAATGGGGATTTATTTGATTATTAAAAACCCTATTATAGCAAGTAAAATGTGAAGTAGTTCTGCTTTTTTGGCATCTCTGTAATGTGTGTATGGGGTACACATTGAGTTTAGGTGTCCACAGAGGCTAGAGGCCTGAGACAACCCACCCCTTAGTGTTACAGGCAGCTTCGAGCCACCCTCCGCACTCCTAGCCACTGACCTATCTCTCTAGCCATTGCTTCTGTAGTTTGGTGAGTTAAGTTTTATCAGCTTTTCCCTTTCCAAAAATAGGCAACATTTCTGAACTGCACGATTACTCAGCTATGCAGCTGTCACCCACCCGTGCCCACAGGGTTCTAATTTATCCCACCTAAACGGCATATCTTAGTGACACTCCCCACTTCCGGGGCTCTGGAAATCACCATTGTTCTACTTTACAATAATGCACTTTGTCTTTCTCAGTCACTGCCTTGCACTTCAGCTAACAGCGGTCCTTCCAGTTACGTGACACAGGAAGTGTAGCATGGGAAAAAAACCAAACAAACCCAAATGAAATAACCAGAATAGAGGCAAGCCAAGAAAAACAAGTGAGGATTTGATTTTCATTAGCTTTCCTGCTTTCTTACTCAAAGAGAATTATTTATCTGGTTTTAATATATTTGCTGCTTCTTAAGAATTATTTTTGAGATATAGTCTGACTCTGTGGCCTGGTGTGACCTGGAAGTATGTAGCCCAGACAAGACTTGAGCTCACAGCAACCTTCCTGCCTCAACCTGAGTGCTGGGTTAACATCACAGTCCAAAGGCCACAGAACTCAGACAGTTCAGCAGAGTGGGTTTTACAAAGTCCCTGCAAGCGCCTTTCCGGAGGCTCCCTGCACAAGGTTTTCCCCAGTGCGTTCTGTCGTGAACCTAAATCTCCTTTCCCCCTTCACAGCTGTAGCAGGTTAGTAAACAGGCTTGGCAACACCGTTCTTTTCTTTTTTCTTTTCCTTCCTTCCTTCCTTCCTTCCTTCCTTCCTTTCTTTTTTGACACAGGTTTTTCCACCTGGAACTAATCAGGAATTTTGAAACTCACTCATTAAAAATCTTCGGAGTCAAGAGAATATGAAACCATTTGCTATTTTGGGAAAGGACTTACTTTGTGTTCCTCATTATGAATAGTTTTAAAGAGCAAATTCTGCCCAATTATTTTGGTGATTCAATTATCAACAAAGTGTTTACAAGAAAATCCTTTAGTAAAATATTCTAAAAGTAGCTCTGAGAGTTAAGATATCTTGATAATACTTTCCCCAAGCTCTGGGTCCTGCTATTACTTTTGTATTGTTGTCTGAGGTCTCTCTATGCAGCCCTGGCTGTCCTGGAGCTTTCCCTGTACGACCGTGCTCTGCCCTGCAGCTATTTGTTGATGGTGACCGAAAGCTACAAGCAATGTAGAGTTGACACAGGCGAAAACTTACCATGAACTTTGTCTCACCCTTTGACAGAGTATCTGTAATGAAATGGACTTTTTGTAACTGCTCCACAACACGGTGTAACAACTTTGGCTGCATAACCATGATAAGGAAATAGAAAAAGAATACTGTTGAAACAAGAGAACCTTTCTGGTGTTGGAAAGTGAACCCAGGGCCTTAGTCTCTGTCACTACGCCATGTCCTCTACACCCGTTTCTTTTTTTCCTTCCTTTCCTTGAGAAGGTCTATCTATCCAGGCTGTGTTAGGAATATGTAGACCAGGATAACCTGCTGCTGCACCATCATGCCCTGTTTTATGCAGTGCTAGGGACCCAACCCAGGGTCTTGTGAATGCTACACACTCAAACATTCTACTTGAGTTATGTCTGCAGTCCTATGCTGTTTCCTTTAAAAAAGAGAAGTGTCTTGGTATTGGAAAGATGGCTCAGTGGTTAAGAAGGCTTACTGTTCCTCCAGACAACCCCAGTTCAATTTCTAGCGTTCACATTAAGTGGCTCACAACTGCCTGTAACTGCTTTTCTAGGGGTTGCAACACCTCTGGTCTCTGAGGGCACCTGTGCTCACATACACATTTCTACACAGACACACGTGCGTCATTAAAGACATAAGTTCCCCAAATTACTTATTCATTTAATTTATGTGTGTGCATACCAATGTGTGCATGTGGTGGTTTATAATCAGGGAACAGAGCTTCAGAGCTGGTTGTCTCTTATGTTGGAAATCTCTCAGCTCTACTCAGAATTCTTCAGGAAAACTGGCCTGTGATCTCCCACTGTCTTGCCTCTTCTTCCCACCTTGTCATAGGAATGCTGGGATTACAGATGCACGCCAGCCGCCACATCTGGCTTTCAGAGTGGGTTTCAGGCACTCAACTCAGGCTGTCAGGCTTAAGCCATCTTCCCAAGCCCCCTCTTTCATATGTTGGGTATGTTTCCCCTCTAGTAGAAGATGCATCAATTTGAACTGTTTTTCCTTCTTCTCCTTTTCTCTTTCTCTTTCTTTCTTTTTTATTTTTTGCTTGCTCGCTTCATAGCCCTGTCAGGCCTGGGATTCACTTTGTAGAGTGGGCTAAACCTCTTGCCTCCGAAGTGATGAGATTACAAGTACACGCCATCATGTTTGACCATCAAATAAAATGATTTCTTTTTCTTAGAAACTATTTATACAGGGCTGGAAAGATGGCTGCTGTTCCAGAGGTCCTGAGTTTAATTCCCAGCAACCAAAAGGTGGCTCATAAGCATCTAAAATGAGATCTTGTGCTCTCTTCTGGCCTGCAAGCATACATGTAGGCAGAATGTTGTATACATAATAAATAGATAAATCTTAAAAAACAAAACAAACAAAAAAAACTACTTATGCTTTCAATGATAATAAACTTTATTTGGCTTCATCAAATCAAAGAATTAGCTCTTTTCAAAAAGCAAAAATATTCTAAAATTTAAAATATCTGCCTTTATGTGTTTTTAACAAGTTTTACAATGGTTATTTGCATTTATTTATTTAGTGTGTAAGTGTACATACATATGTACACATGCTGAGGCAGAGAAACAACTTGAGTGTCCACCCTGGGTGTCCAGGGACTGAACCTGAGTCAGGGTTGGTGGTAAGCAGTTTTACTTGATGAGCCATATCTCTGGCCCTACTGTAACAGATAAAAATTCTCTTAATGAAAATATGCATTTTAAGCCTGGCAGTGGTGGTGCACACCTTTAATCCCAGCATTTGGGAGGCAGAGGCAGGCAGATTTCTAGTTTGAGGCCAGCCTGGTCTACAGAGTGAGTTCCAGGACAGCCAGGGCTACACAGAGAAACCCTGTCTTGGAGAAAAAAAAAAAAAAAAGAGTGGGCTCTTGCCCCTTGCCTACCTCACTGAGGATCTCATTCACGTTAGTTCCTCATCCTTTCTCACTTTACATGGTATGAGGAGCAGCAGCTGAATCTACTCCCAGAGATTTAATCCCTCACTTACGGTTAATTTGCAACAATACTCTATGTGTGTCTGTGCGGGTCTATGTATAAAGACTAAGGTTAGGGTTACAGCTTAGAGGTAGAGTCCCTGCATGAGGCCCCAAGTTCAATCCCCAGCACCATAAACAAAACAAAATCCACATGGTAAACACATCCAACTATCAATTAGAAAATGATACTCCTCCTGAGTAAGCCTGACAATATTTGGTTATACATTCTGAAGTACCTGTTTGCTTGAGTCTGATGTGAAGTTTGGGTGGGTCAGCAGAACATCCATGTCTCCACTGGACTCTGCACCTATGATAAAAAAGAACATATACTGAATACTCTATGTAAACCTACTAATTAGGCCAACCTAGAATGAAATCAAGGGCCCTATTTTCAACAAGATAGCTTTCTACTACACTGTAACTCCCATTTTCTGTCCAATTACTCAGGTACAATGAGAGAGAGAGAGAGAGAGAGAGAGAGAGACTGGGATGCGAGATAACAGCAGTAAAGGGATAAACGTGAACAAGTTACTTAACTAATACTATGGGTCTTAGGAAGTCTATGAAGGGACACAAATCACATCTTTTTAATCTAAGTCCATCACACACACTAGACAACTTTCACATCAAGCCATGAATAACTCAAGAGTATGAAGTGTGTGTTACCTCTTCTGAAACTGCCACAGACTGTAGCGATGTACTCAGAGTCCACTTTTTTAACTTCGTTAAGTACAATATCCTAACAGAAGAAAACTGAAGTCAGTATTCTAACAACAGCTGGCTCTCTCATGCTATAGAGAGCACCATGTGCACACTCTCACCTGCATCTGCAGCATCTCCTCACGAGGAATTCTCTTTTCAAAGTCCTCAAAATATCTAGAAAGACATAAAGGTGGAACGAGATTTCGGTATAATTTTAATGTTTAAAAACTATCTACCATATCAAGCATAGAAGAGGAACCTTTGTCAAAAATCAAGACTAGAATTCAGTTAGAAGACAACAAGAAAGCCAGGGCAGGTAGTGGAGAAAGTACCCACTGCTTAATTGATCCAAACTTCACCCTTTGTAAGATTTCAGACTTTAAATTCATTTCCAGATATTCACACTTTATATTCACATAACAAGAATAAAGAAACGGGGATCAGAATGCAACGCAGTTGGGAGATCTTTTGCCTAGCATGCACAAAGCCCTGGATAAACCAGACCTGGTGGCATATGCCTGTAATTACAGCACTTAGGAGGTGTTCACCATTCTCTGGCTACATAGCAAGTTCAAGGTCAGTCCTGGATACATGAGACCTAGTCTAAATAAACAACCCAAGCTACAGTAAATAAACAGATCATATTGCTGCATATTTTCAGAGGAGACTGCCCTCTACTGATAAAGGTTTATAGGTCAAAGCACCTAAAACCTGCAAAAATAGGAGGAAGGCTCCGATGTGCTACAGCCTTGAGGGGAGCTAGATGCTAATGAATCTATATATGGTTTTATTTCCTTTCTAATAACATACAGCATCAAAAAGCTAGAAGCAGTTTTGAATGTTTACAACATGACAATGGTAAATGTTGAGGACATGGGTATGTTTACCCTGATTTAAAACATTATACAATGTATACATGTTGAAAATTATACCAAAAGTTTTCAAAATCTTTGTTTAGAATATTATCCTACAATATAGCTGAACCTAAGACTAACAAGACCCTGAGTGAATAAGGCAGGCATGAAAGATGGAAACTTCCGGGCAGGGAAAGCTGTAGTGGGAGAGACGGGTTGGTTCCTAGCTTGGGGGAAGTGTGGACGGCTCAATGAGGAAGAGGATACCAGGCTCCTTTAGGGTGGGAAAAACCCTAAAACTGACGGTTGGTGTGGCTACACAACTCGCAGATACATTAAAAGTTGTTCAACTGCATGTTCTACACAGGTTAACTGCATAATGTATAAACTCTATCTCAGGAGGCCCAATAGGATAGAACTGCAGCATGAAATAATGTCTACACATATGCCAAGGAAACTAGTGCTTGTATTCGGAACAGTTCTGAGTGCAAGGTTCTTCAGAAGACCTTATGAATTCCCCCAACACTCAGGTTCTCCAAGGACTATAGAAATGAAAGAAATCGTAAGGCACCAATAGGAAAAGGAAATGTAATTTGAGCTAAATCATCAAGAATAGAGTGCTAGTACACTAACACTGTACGCGTGCTACACAGAACCACTGTTGATGCTAGTGCTGTATACTACACTTTCGTGTACATATTGAGATCTTCCTTTCTTATATTCATGTAAAGTTTACATGCCTCATGTTCACAGACCATGGGTAAGTTCCTAGAGAGCTACTTGAGCTGAGTACAGCCCTAATGCCTGTAATCTGAGATCTTGGATGGCCAGGCAAGAGAATCACAAGGCTGAGACCAGCCTGGGCTACACGAGGAGTTCAAGGTGAAATAATATCTCAAATAACAGCCACCCCCCAAAAGACCCACACCTGAACTCTGCCATATATTCAGTCTCACTTCTCCATATTTAAAAAGGAAGTTAGTTCTCCTATAAATGCTAGGAGGAAAGGAATTCTCAAAGAAAATGAAAACAACATAAGCAAGCACCTAAGGCAATAATAAAACATGAGAACAGGCATAAAGTTCACAAAACTCCACACAAAGGTCAGCATTTCTGAATATAAAGAAGGCAGTATTTAGCTAAGTCTCAGGGTTATCAAAGACTGTCTACACATGCGTACGTAAAAACTGATGAGAAAACAGGCCATGCATTTGACAGAGTTAGGAGGGTACGTGTGAAGGTCTGCAGGACGGAAGGGAGGGGGGTACTGTTATATTACAATCTCAAAAACTGAGACCCAATGCCTACGGAAACTCTTACGTCTCAGGTATCAAAACTGCTATCTTACTTCAGCCCAAGTCGTTGATGATGGTTCAATTTATCTTCATTTTTCCTGAGATCTGAATAGAAGATAAAGTTGAGGTGTTTAAATTGAATATATTTTAGAAAAAGATATTAAACCCAATTATCTTTTCTACAAAGAACTACCCTGAAGAAAAAGATATCGAAATGATTTTGAAAACACAATGACAAAAAAAAAAAACCAAAACAAACAAAAAACAAACCACAGAGACTAAGAACTAGTAACAACTTTTCAAGTCAACATTGCAAACAACTGACTTTAAGATCATTTGAGTCAAAATTTCAATTAGAGGGTCATGAAAAAGTATAGAGACAAACAGGAATTACAGGCAATCTTACTGGTTAGAGCTAAAAAACACCTTAACATAGCTAAAGTAGCTTTACTGTTTATAGCAGCAATAGTAACCACCGCTTCTTAAGCTTTTATAATTGACTTTTTTTGAGACAGGGTCTCATAACATAGTCCTGGCTAGCCTTAAACTCACAGATCAGCCTGCCTCTGCCTGCATTACTACCATGCCCAGCCTAGACTCATTCTTCTTAGACATGTGTTAACTTCCCTGTTCAGTTAGCACTGAGTATGAATTTGTGAAGGCATTGTGCTAATGGAGAGAAGGGTTTTATCCTCATCTTTTCATCTGGAAAACATTTAACATTAACATGTCTTTCCAGGCATGAATGCAGTAGCAACTTTTGCTAAAGAAAAAACAAGACAACTAAACTTCAAATGTAATTTGTTTAATAACCAGTATATTGAGAGATACATAAATTCCCTCTGAAGAAATGGAGAAAAATATGCATTTTTTGGTAACTGTACATATACTACCTCCCAGAGAAAATACTACCAAATAATATCTGAAATGAAATGGAAACAATTATAGACAGTCACCGTTATGTTATATTACACATCTGAATTATGAAATATAAAAACAGGAGGTTCTAGCAGTGCCAGGTGAATAGCTTTGTCAAACTCACAAGTTCGAGACCCTTTTGGCCAATCACCTCACTCGGAGAAACTGTATATGATACAGGCAAAAAAATACACAGTCCTCCTGAGATATAGGTAGGTTATTTTCGGGCTAGTTGACAGGTACTCCTACTAAGAGGAGTGCCCCACAAGGTCAGGTCCCGTGACGACGCGCTCGCTCACTACTCTGAGTACTTTCCAGACATTATTATAGCAAACCCTGTGAGTCAGAATTACACAGCATGTGGCCCAGAAGCCGAGGGACTAAGCAAACCCACTACAATGAGGTTCTGGAAGTGGCATTCAAAACTAGATCAGTTTCCAAAGCCTGTCCTCCTGGCCTATCTGGGCTGCTTAGAGGTTAGCTGAACCCACAAATAGTTCAGCCTATGCTAAGTGGGGCACAGTACACATTGCACGGTATGTGACAATGAATCCACACGCACTCTCAGAAGGTGAGACGATACGTTACATTTACATTACATTTAAAGGATGCGTATGTTAGGGTAATGGAAATGTCCGAAAATTATTTGGTTTAGGCCTAATCTTCCCTCCATTTCTTTGAAAGCAAACATTCCTCCACCAGCTTGTAAATTTCTAACAGAAACACTCTGTCAACATATACAGTTTAGTCTAAAATGTTACTGCCTAAAACATGAAGAAGCAAAAGCAATTTAGACCCAAATTCAAATAATCACTACTTCACTGTCTCTAAGTTGAGAAGCCTGGCATGTACTGTTTGAGCTCTTGAGATGCCAACTTTCCAAGCAGGACTGCCCTCCCCTCCTCCTCCTCCCCCCTCCTCTCCCAGTTCAGACCCTAGGATATGTATCTCAAAGTGTCCTTCAAGGTCCTCTTAAGTCTGTGACAAGGGGCAAGCCCGACTGTACCAGCACTGCCCTGATTATCAACTAGAAGGTAAATGGGGGCCATGACTACTGTTTATCCTATGATACAAACATGCAGTGGGAGAGAGAGCTGGCAGCTCAGCCATGAGAAGCTCATCCATGTACAAAAAGCTCATCCAGGAATCCCAGTTGAAGGTTTCAGCTCCTCCAGTCAGCTCTGCAGGGTACTGTGAGCACTGAATTGGATGGTGTCGTACTGCTGTGTCTGCTCCACTAGGAACTCCACCAGGCCAGCTTAAGGGGGCTTTCAGTACTGGATGTGATGACGTTTGTTATCGGTCTGCTATTTACTCTGTTTCTTTGGCTTGCTATATACATGCTGACTCAAAATACAAATGAGGCTAGTATAGCTCATTCTCTAGATCAGATAGCACAAAGTAATTTCCTGCTTGTCTTAATTTTTTTGTCACAAACCTAAAAATATCCAAGACAGGAAGGTTGACCTTATTCCAGATCTGCTCTCTGCGATGTTGCTGCGAAAACACCTTTATTTGCATTTACATTTATTTGAGAACAGGATTTCCAAGATGGCCTCCCTGGAGATTTTAACTTGGACTTAGTGACTTATGTCATGGACTTAGTGACTTATGTCATACTTACCTTCTAACGTCTTAATTCCTTCATCTACAAATTTCCTTGCAGCAGATGGCCTATAACAACAATGACAACAATTAAAAAATACTGTCTCAATAGCGGGGGGGGGGGGGGACGGGACCAAAGTCTTTGTGACAATCGGTATATCTCCTATTGTCAGGTACAGAGGTAATATTCAGCTAAACAAGAAATTGCTGAACGCTGCATGGTTACTTTGCTAATTTCAATTTTACCCAAAGAATTTTTGAATCTTCAGTCAGTTGGTGGACAACCATGACCTCGAACATAAAAGACACCTAAGCAGCTGCCATGCACAGACATGTGGGCACACGAACACTCATTAATTCAGCTGATGCCACATACACTGCTGGAAACACAGCATAGATAAGACACTTCTATGCCAGTGTGGAGAGAAAGACAACAGATAGGAATATAAACAAGAACAATGTCAGGTAGATGCATATCGTGTGATGTCACAGAGTAGCTGTGTCTCACTTTAGACTGCACAGGAAGTAGAAACCTGTGAGATGCTAAAACTGACATGCGAATGAAGAAGGCCAGCTATTTGAGAGACCAAAGAAAACCATTTCAGGTGGAGAAACAACTCATGATAAGTATGAGCTTGGCTTGTTCAGGAAGATTAGTAATGCTGAATGACATAGGTTCCTATAAAATAGCACCGAGCAGCACACAGGAGTCACAAGCTCTAACATTCCCTAAGTCACAGAGGGAAGTTCGGATCTTCCTCAAGCACAATGAACAGCTATTAGAAATGAGTAAAAGCCAACCATAAAGCCTGCTTTAGGCTTATAGATTATCACTGCGGCTACTGCTCAACAATAAAGTGAAGTGTTATGGAAAGCAATCTAGCTGGCAGGGGCAACAGGCACAGCAGCCATATTCCTGAAGCACTTACTCTGTGTCAACTTTCGGTACTATACAGTAGGACAGAGAACAGCAGGAATGTGCACACACAGACACACACAGGGTACAGTGGTTTGGGAGACTCTGCCAACATCATACTATCCACGGTGCAGGAACTGACACTGATGTTAGGATCCAATGTGTCAAGGAGGAACAACACTGAACAGGGAGTCAGAGTCCTGTCCTGAAAAAGGACTTCAGTTGATAACACACCAAGTAAAGGACTTCAGAAGAGTAATATACCAAACGCTCTCTAAATTCCCTTCAAATAGACATTTTAGAGTAGCCTTGAGTCTCTGCGATGTCATGCTGCTTTCCTATTTCCTATGCTTAAAACTTTAGTAAAGGTCACTCAATGGGACAATTACTGTACTTCTACGGGATGTTTTGTCCCACAAAGATGGAAAGAGAACAAAGCACCACAGACCTAACAGCTCATCACTAACCTCTCATGTGCCCAGTGTTCAAGGAGCTCCCTTTGAGGCTAGCCCAAAACGAATATTAAGATAAAGATTTACAAGCCCAAATTTTAAAAATGGCCGCATTCTCATTCAAGTTCACAAGGTGCTGTAAAGCAAATACATAAGCATGCTCAGAGTGGCACATACAGTCTGAACAAAAGGACAGACGTACAAGTAAGTGCTGGAGTTTGAAGGAAGAAAGCACTTGTCCGAGGGCCTGGCTGCTTCAGGGCCTTTAAAACAGAACAGCACCCGAGCTGACGGCCCTGACAGCTGCAGACCCTGAGCTGTGAAGATGCACTGTCTGGGCAAAGGCGTGCAGGAGGGAGAGGAGCGCAAGCTTGGAAAGGAAACAGTGGCAATCTAGTTTGGTTGACATGAAAAAGAAGACTAATTTACAGCTGTGTCTGTTAGGAGATAGTTCTTACCCGATGCCAGTAACTCGAGTCAGGAAATTGATGGATGAACTTGTATCATCCTGACGAATCTTTATAAAAAAGAAAAATCAAATAATGATTTAAGAATGCTTTGTGAACTGAAATTATCTTATTGGAAATATACCAATATGCTAAAAATAAGGCAAAAATGTATTTGCATTTGCAGAGAACACAAGGGCCTGAGTAGTTAGTGGGTGCTAACAGGAGCTAAAGACTTCTCATCTCTAACAATACATGGCGTATACATACATGTATATAAAATAAATTAATTTATAATTAAGGTATTATAAATGCATCACCTCATACAGTTACTGTTGTAGTACTAATATTTAATGTCCACTCTCTTTGCAGTTTACAATTTTCTAATACTTTTAAAAGGTCTCTTCATAAAAGACCAGAAATGATATCATTAAAATAAACATAAATCATAAAAAATGCTCAGGAGAGTTCAGACACAGACATAGACACATGAATGATAATGACTTTTTCATCAAGATTTGCAATCACTGTGAATGGTACAGCGAGGTGATTCTGCCCCAGACCAGCTGTGTCCTAAAGCCACACACAGAAGTGGGAGAAGAGGCTCTTTTCTCTGTGACACAGCCCCACTCTGCTGCCCAGGAGACCTTCCTCACTCATTAATACTGTAAAGTCCAATCATCATTTTTCCTTCTGAGTCTCATTAAAACGGGTTACACCAACCATCCTGCTCTAGACCATAAGGAAGGCCAAGAAATCAAATTAAAATAAATCAAATTAAATCAAATTAAAAATTAAAATTAGAAACCAAATTAAAATGTTACCTTTTCCAGTTTACGCAATTTTCCAGTTGCTAAAAATTCATCAATCTTTTCAGCGATTTTTGTTCCTACTCCTGGCTATACAGAAAATTAAAAATAAAAAAGAAGTATAAATACAAATCTTACCAAATCCCAAGAGATAAACACTGAGGAGTAAGCAACAAGTGATCACTAGACAAGTTTTGAGGTAAAAGGTACAGAAACTGAACCCACAGAAGAAACTCCCTGGAACAAACTGCTTAAAGGACCGACAGAGAAAAACTAGTAAGGAACTTTAAATCACTCTTGTTTGCATAAAATTAACTTCTGAGGGCTGGAAATGTAGGTCAGTGGGAAAGCGGCTGCCTGGCTCATGAGAGGCCCTGGACATGCTCCCAGTACCAACACAGACACACACCCTACTTTTATTAAGGGAAACTGAGAAAACTGAGTTGTCAAGATGGTTCTGTGGGTTAGGGCACTTGTTGCCAAGCCTCATGCCCTGGGTTCAGTCCCCGGAACCCACAGAGTGGAAGGAGAGAACTGGTTCCTACAAGCTGTCCTCGGACCTCCACATGCGCAGCACGGCATGCATGCATTCATACATGTCCCAAAGAAAAAAACGCAAACAATATTTAACTAACAAAAGAGGGAAACTGTGAAAATAAAGTCACATACACAGTAACAGGACTGCTTATTAAACAGTAACAAGATTGCTTATTAACAAACATCACCTGTGTTCACATTGTCTGACATTTGCTTGCATTATTTAACTGAGACTGTCTTTTAGAACAGGAATAGTTCATGGCACTTTATAATTATGCCAAATATTGAAAACTAATTTAAAGTTCACCAGTAAGATATGTTCAATAAATTCCTACAATGAAATAATATGCAGCCATGAGAAACACTGCAGTATTTATTGGTAAAAGAAATTAAATGTGTTAAGAAAAAGTACGGATCTGAGATGGCTCAACAGTTAAGATTATTGCTCTGGCAGAAGACCAGGCTCAGTTCCCAGCACCTACAGAGTGGCTCACAATTGTGTGTAACTTCGGTTCCAGGGACTCCCATGTGCTCTTCTGGCCTCCACAGGCTTCTGCACATATATGGTGCACATAAACCACTCAGCCACACACAGAGACATGCAACAAGAATTTCTTTTTAATTAAAAAAATTAAAAGTGCTGAGCAGTGGTGGTCCACACCTTTAATCTCAGCACTAAGTAGACTGATCTCTGTGTTTGAGGCCAGCCTGGTCTACAGAGAGAGAGTTCCAGGACAGCCAGGATTACACAGAGAAACCCTGTCTTGAAAAACCAACAAATATATAAATAAATAGAAAAAAGTTTAAAAATTAAAAATAACTACACCATTAAAACACCGTCCCAGCTTCCATGTTGGAGTTCCTGATTTACTCCATCAGAGGTTGAGTAGAAGGCCAGCATCTGCACCTCCAGGTTCCATCTAGTACTGACGCTACCGGATACCTCACACAGAGAGCCATGACCAGGCTGACACGTCCAACCAGGCCTGACTTAAATGTAACTAAGATTTTACCTCAGCTGCAGTAGCCACACTTCAATAGCTAGAACAGGCTCATGGCTGTAATACTAGACAGTTTTCTTCTCAAATGTAAACCATGAAAGAATACAGACCCAGTCTTTTTACTGCATTTCCCCCAGTGCTTAGGGCTGCTCAAAGTTATAAACTAATGAATTCTTGTTACTTAGTAGCTCTATTGGTCTTCTTAGGACAAAATCTTTGAAGTGAAAATACTGGGTCAAGGGCCGGAGAGATGGCTCAGTAGCACTGACTGTTCTTCCAGAGGTCCTGAGTTCAATTCCCAGCAACCACATGGTGGCTCACAACCATCTGTAATGGGATCTGGTGCCCTCTTCTGGTGTGTCTGAAGACAGCAATAGTGTACTTACATATTATTAATAAATACATCTTTGGGCAGGAGAAGGAAAAAGATAGAAAGAAAGAAAGAAGGAAGGAAGGAAGGAAGGAAGGAAGGAAGGAAAGAAAGAAAGGCAGACAGACAATACTGGGTCAAAAGATTCCTTGGAGCCACCTTTAATCCTAGCTCTACTGAGGCTGAGGCAAGGGATCTCTATGAGTTCTAGGCCACCTAAGGCTACATAATGAGATCTTGTCTCAAAATGCGGGGGATGGTATACACATACCCTGCCAAATGATTCTTCGGAAAGACTACCAATGAATACTCCTTCACCAGTAAACATTTCTGTCCACAGGCCATATTACTGATGATTTGACAGGCTCTATGTAGTATCTTGTCTCAGTCTAATTTTATGGATGAAGCGTCATGTTTACTGGTCCTCTTTATTATTTGCGGGAGTGCATGCAGACATGCCACAGCATGCACGTGGTAGTCAGAGGACAAACTACCAGAGTCATTATCTCTCCTTTTACTATGTAGTTCCAAGGACTGAAGTCAGGTTCAGCAAGCAGGCGTGGCAGCAAGCCTTTATCTACTGAACCATCCTGCCAGTCCAGTTTAAACCTCAGGTATGCACACTAACATGACATGACCCAGTTTCTTTCTTTCTCCCCATCCCCTCCAAAAGACGGGGTTCACTACATGTTCATTAAGCTTACCAGTTTCTTAGCTTCTGCTCCACTCTTGATTTTGTGTGGGTACTTTGCTATCACAGATGCTGCTTTTCTATAAGAAAATAAGATGAAAAGGAAGACAAAGAAACAACTGAAAATCCAGCAAATGCTTCTTTTTTCTTTTCTTTTTTTTTTTGGTTTTTCAAGACAGGGTTTCTCTGCTTAGCCCTGGCTGTCCTGGAACTCATGCTGTAGATCAGGCTGGCCTCGAACTCAGAAATCCACCTGCCTTTGCCTCCCAAGTGCTGGGATTAAAGGCGCGTGCCACCACTACCAAGCTGCTTATTTTTTCTTAAACTGAAATTCACACACTACCAAATTATCCACATTAGTTTTACAAGGCTGGATGGCTTCCTCCTGTGCAAAACTTAAAACCCGATCCATGGATGTTCAGGGACTTGGAAAGAGCAAGACTGGAGAACTGGTGAGAAAGTCATCTGGGGAAGATAACAGGGACCGCCACTCACCAAGGCTGCCCTTGCTACAGCTATTCTTCAGTGCCAGATCTGCCAACAATAGAGGCCAACATTGAGCCCCAGATGTGGCACCACTTCCCAGTGTGACCTGCCAGAGACTTCAGGCAGGCTGACTACACTGGACCACTTCCTCCGTGGAAAGGACAACACTTTGTCCTTACTGGAGCAGATACTTATTCTGGTTATGGATTTGCCCATCCAGCAAGTAATGCTTCAGCCAAAACTACCATCTGTGGATTGTTTCTGACCAAGGAACTCACTTCATAGCCAGAGAAGTTCAACAGTGGGCCCATAGTCATGGACTCCATTGGCCTTACCATGTTCCCCACCATCCTGAAGCAACTGGCCTGATAGAAAGATGGAAGGGCCTTTTGAAGACACAGTTACAGCACCAGTTAGGTGGCAGCAGCCTGGAGGGCTGGGGCAGGGTTCTCTAGAAGGTGGTATATGCTCTGAATCATCATCCAACACATGGTGTATTTTCAGAAAGCATCTTTACCAAACTGTGCTGGGAAAACTGGATGTCCTCAAGCAGTAGAATGAAAACAGGACCACATCTATCACCTTGAACAAAAACTAACTCAAATGGATCAGAGACGGAAACCTGCAGCACTGAAACTGCTAGAAGAATACATAGGCCAGAGAAGTGCCATGACATAGGTGTAGGAAAGGATTTTCTAAGTAGGACTCCATTTGACCAAGAATTAAGACCAACAATTGACAAATGGGACTTCATAAAACTCAAGGTGTCTGCACAGCTAAAGAGTCAACCAACCTACATAAAGAGGAAGCTTGCAAAATGGGAGAGACTCTGCCAGCTACACATCTGACAGAGGATTAATATGAAGAACTAAAAAAAGAGAATCAAAACACAAACAAACCAGTGAGTATTTAAAAAATGGGTCAGGGATCTGAACAGAGCTTGAAAGAAGATAAAAATGGCTGATAAATAAATCATCCTTAGCAAGTAGGGAAATGCAAATCAAAACAACTTTGAGATCTCACCTTACTCCAGTCAGAATGACAACTGTTGTCCAGGGTGTGGGGGACAGGGAACCTTACTGACTGTTGGTGAGATTGCAAACTGGTGCAAGCACTCAGGGAATTAGTCTGGAAAATTCTCAAAAAGCTAAAAGGAAATCTACCATATGACCCAGCTATATGACTCTTTAGCATATGCCCAAACGACTGACATCCTATTCCAAAGACACATGCTCAGCCATCTTCATTGCTGCTCTATTCACAATAGCTAGGAAATGGAAACAACCTAAATGTCCTTCAATCATCAAATAGGTGGAACAAAATGTGGAATACTGTTCAGCTATAAGGAAAGATCAGCTGAATGTGATGACCCACACCTTTAATCCCAGCACCTGGGAGGCAGACACAGGAGGATCTCTATGAGTTTGAGGCCAGGGTGGTCTACGTAGTGAGTTCCAGGACAGCCAGGGGTACAAAGAAAGACCCTGCCTCAAAAAAATCTAAAAGAAAAATGAATCCACAAACTTTTCCGGTAAATGGAACTAGAAAAGGTCATATTGAGTAATCCAAACCCAGAAAGATAAATATTGCATCTTCTTTCTCACTGGAGGTCTTAGTTCCAAATCTTTGATATGTATAAGTACATATCAAAGTAACTGCAAAAACCAGGAAAATAAAATGGGACCTTAGAAAGGATAGGAGCTTCAGGGAGCAAGAGAGAGAGAAGAACAGCATGGTTCAAGTGATGCAATGGGGTGAGGAACGAGAAAAAGGTGGGTATAATTACAGAATGGGGAGAGAGAATACAGAAGCATGAAGGCGTAAAATAACAGTAAGGATGTCTTCCTTAAAAAAAAAAAACCACAATAAAAATAAGTCCGTGTACAATACATAGTGTAAACTCTGAGCTGACAATGCTCCCTCCAAAAGCCAAAGAACACCTAAGCAAACAGCCAAAGCCAGGCTTGAGAAGCCCTCTTTTGAGTTTTTGGCCAGGGATGTCCTAGTATGTCATGTATGCCCCCAAATATACAGACTACTGCTATTGCCTTTGGTGGTACTCTAGAAGTCACCAAAGAAGTAGAAGGTCCCTATTGCTGAAGAAATAATGCATTTCGGACACAGGGCTCTGAGGCCTCTCAGATGGAACTGACCTGAACTGTCCCTTCTCTGAGGACTAGCTTTCATGGTATCAGAAGACACCAGGTAAGCTTCCAAAGGAGAGAATTAACCAACAGTTCTACACAGCTATGACACCTATGACCCACAATAACCTGCATGGCACGCTAACTCTAAGGGTACAGTAGGGACACATATATCTCAGTGGTAACCAACAGCTCTCTAATTGGACTTAAGACTCCCTCATCAAGAGGGAAATTAATCATACCTGGTACCAGCAACCTAGACAACTACCCAGGGGCAGTGAAGTCATAGGTCTTGGAGAAGCTACAATCACCACTTTCCCCAAGCAGCAAGATCTCTAACTACAATCTAAATGTTCATTCTTATACTCACAGATAAGTGTAGCCTTCACCCCTCATCAAGAAAACTGCTCTTTGCAACAGACAGAGACCATTATAGAAAACTATAACCAATCAAAATGCAGAGTTATGGAGCCAAGTCCTAACGGATACGTCTATTAAATAACTCCTAAACCTAAGGCCCAGGGAACACTGTGGAAGAGGGAATGGGAAGAGTTCGAGAGCCAGAGGATCAAGGGAATTGCTGTGAGGCTGTGTTCCCAGTAAGGTCGGAAGCTATAGTCATAAGGTCTCACTAACATCACTGCCTAAACATGAGCTGAACAAGGACAACACCAAAGTGGAACAAGGACAAATATAACAGACACACCAAAGTGGTCATCACCTCAACCCTACACAAAGAACTATAGGAAACTGGGGAATACAGAGAAACAGTCTTTGCCAGGGAAGACACACCAGTTGGTTATCCCTGAAACATACAAGTAACACTATACAGTTGGAGCAGATTGTATTTATGTATTTAGGAAAATGTATGAATATACATATATAAATATATAATGTAACAACAATTAATGAAAAAAGGCGGTTATGAATTTGAGAGATCAAGGAGGGTTATATATGGAAGTATTTTGAGGGAGAAATGACATAATAAATAATAAAAATTGATAATGGTGGGAATATATACATCAGACACTTATTTTCAGTCAGAACTGTAAACTCTCCTGAATTAACCCTATAAAGCTCTGCCAAAATTCTGTATAGGTTAAATAAAGTGCCACCCGGCTTTTTTTCTCTTAACATCTTTCGGATCATCCAAAGAGCCACTGGACACCTGTCCTCCATCCCTGCTAAGTGACAGCAAACTAGGACGTCCTGGAACGCCAGCTAACAACGTACCTGTACGCATTGTACTTGTGGATCGCCTGGCTCACGTTCTTCTCAAAGTTTGCGAGTTCTGAAAAGACAACAAAGGGCTCGAGGACACAAGTACACACCCGCGAATGCGGGTCCCGGGAAGGAGGTGTGGGTGAGTTCCTACACCGGCGGCCGGGACGGACGCTGCCGGGCGCTGAGACTGCGACCGGGAGTGGGAGGAAAAGCGAGGCCCGGCTGAGGAGAGGGACCGGAGGGCTGCCTGGAACTCACCCACGAGCATGTCCGTGATGCCGCCGTTGAGGGTCTCCTGCGGCGCCTTGCGTTTGCTCATGGCGCCGGGGACCCACACCTGTGTCTTACTGGTGGAACAATGGCGGCCCCTGACAGGGCGCGGCGTAGTGACGTCACGCGCCAGGCTACGGGGCGGGGCTAGAGGGTGCCGGGGAGGTAGCAGGGAATCCCTGGACGGAGCGGAGCGAAGAGGTCAGGGTTAACCTCCTGGTGCATTAACCTGAGAGATCATATCTGCTCTCCTAATAGGAGAACAGTCTGATTTAGGAGGTGGACGTTGGCTGCTGTGGGCAATAGCTGTGGAACGCATGGCCTGTGTATGTGAGGAGTGCCAGCGCCAATTCTGCTGTCAGAATCCAATGACAGCTCTGTGCTTTTCGAGGGAATGAAATATGCCAACCAGTGGCTAAAGACGTGTTCTGGCTTTGTTTGTTTGTTTACGTATCCATGCCTCTTGTGGGAGAAGCTAAAGCTATAAAAAGATCACAAGAAATAAGTGTCTGACTTAACTACACAGCAATGGGACCCTCATATTCTATATGTGAGACCCTTACAATTCCCTTAAAATTGAAATACAGCACTTGTGCCACTTATAAGTGTACCTCGTGGGGTCCATATTAAGTGAAAACACAGCAATTCGTTTGGGCATAAAGTTAAATTGTTATTATGCTACACACTAGTGAGGGTGAATCTGAAGAGTATAGAAGGAGAAAGTCAAAAGTCAGTGACAAGTCTTGTCATCCAGCTTAGGTATGATTAATATTTGGGGACATACACTTTTACTTTCTACTCCAGTCTTATCTTTTAAAATTTATATTATTGTTTTTATTTTGTTCTGAGATGGGGTATCTATGTAGCCCAGATTGTCCTAGAACTATGAAGAGCAGGCTGGCCTCAAACTCCCAGAAATCATCCTGCCTCAGCCTCCTGGGTGCTGGGAATAAGTATGCAACACCAGCAATACATTGTTATTGCTTTAGGTTAATGAGTTATTTTTATTAGCAAGGACAGGGCGCTGCTTTCGGCACTGGATGTACAGCAGTGATACATCAAGTTTTGTGCACATGTCCATGGCAGGGGATGATAAAGTGGCCTAAGAACAAGTCAAGAATGAGTGTGATTCACTGTAAGAGGACATGCTTGGCAGGAATGAGGACTCAGCACCACCACGACACTGCATGGATAAACAAAACAAAGCAAGGGAATAGGGCAGCCCTTGGGAGGGGAGAGATGGGTTCTATTTAGACAGAAGAGTTAGAAAACATTTCTCAGAAGGTCGCTATGCACAGAGACATAATGAAGAGGAAGAGGGCTTGGGGACAACTGGAACGATCCCCATAGAAGCATCAAGGCCCACTCCCAAAGCTGCTACTAACTCTTCTGCACCAGTTGGAACAAGTTCATTAGGATGGGGATCCGAGGACTGCAGTGTGGACTGGCGTACAGCTAAAAAAGACAATTTGCATTCCACACTCTCTCTCAACTTTCTGTCCTTCTCCTGCATTACATCCGCATTGCTTTGTATCACTTCTTCTTGTTCTCCTTTCTAAATGTTACTCTATATCTGCGTGTATATTTGTATACACTAACGCTCTATGGGCTAGGATACAATGAAGTAGAACATGCAGCTCTTTCTTCTTTTTGAGATTGTGTATCTTTACATAATATTATATATTGTAAGTCCATCCATTTTTTAAAAGTCTGTGATTTCACTTTTCTTTAGAGATGAATAATATTCCACTATATATGTATATATACATATATATACATACACACATATATACATATGTATGTGTATATATGTATATGTATGTGTGTGTATATATACATACCCACACATATATATGTCTATATGTCTATGCATATATATCTATCTATCAGATGTCCATTATCCATTCATCTGTTGATACACATCTAGGTAGTTCCATTTCCTTGCTATAGTCAATGGAGCAGAAAAAAAAAAAAAGGTGTGCAAATATCTGTAGGGTAGGGTGTGGAAGTCTTTGGGTCTATACCCAGAAGTGAATACTGGCTCATTCAGTAGTACCATTCTAATTTTTTTGAAGAGCCTCTGAACTGGTTTCCATAATGGTTGTTCATTAGTCTGCACCCCCACCAGCAGTGAATGAGGGTCCCTCTTTCCCCACATCCTCTCCAACATTTGTTATAAGAGTCCCTGACAACTGCTGTCCTGACTGGGGTGAGGGGGTAAATCAAAGTAGTTTTAATGTGCATGTCCCTGATAACTAGGGATATTGGACACTTTTTTGAAATATGTATTGGCTTTGTGTTTTTTAAAAACACCTGTTTCTTCAGTTCATTAGACAATATGTTCATTGGCAGCTGGGTTTCCTTGGTATTTAATTTCTGTACTTCTCTGTAAACCCTGTATATTAGCTCCTGGTCTGAAGAATAGCTGGAAGGATTTTCTCCCTTCCTCAGGCTGTTGGCTTTGCTGATGGTTTCTCTTGCTGTGTCAAACTTTAATTTCATGTAGCCCCATCTGTTGACACAAGCTGAGACTAGTTCTGATGCATTAAACTCTGTTCAGAAAGTTCTTACCCACCCCAGTGTCATAGGGAGTTTTTCCTATATTGTCACCCACAAGTTCCAGTGTTTTAAATTAAGGTCTTTCATCCATCTTGAATTCTTTTCTGTCCAGGATCAGCGATAAGAGCCCTAGCTGCGTTCTTCTGAGTGGAAATAAGAGTTGAACAGGCTCTTATCAGGCTCTCATCGTTTTCACTGCATGTCTGTGATTAAGAAACGAAAATCAGTCCAGACATGGTGGCACATGACTCTAATCTCAGCACTTGGGAGGCAGGAACACACAAAACAAAACAAAAATAAAAACCTGCTACTATTGTGGTCCAAGGAGGTGAGGGTCATCCATCCTAAAGAAGCATCCAAATTTGGAGGTGTTGTGCATGTGGTAGTGGTTTTGGGGACAACATGATGCAAGATTGAGGGTACCACAGATTGTTTCTCTGTAGTTTCAGAAAGCTGCTGAGACCAGGCAATGTGTAGCATGGCCAGAGTCTCTGCAGGGCCACTGCAGAAATTTGTAAAGGAGAAGCCTGGGTTGTGTTGGAGACTCCAAGATGTTAATATTCTAGAGCCATGAGATGCCTGCCAAGAAGAGCAAAACATACATGGAGCAGAACCAACCCAAGTGAGTAATGTCATTACAGGAAGGAAAGCTGGAGGCGCCAAGCCATGTAAGCCTTAGAGATTCCTGCCCCAGATAACAGACAGAGCCAACAAGGATTTGGTGTTTGCCCTACTGGGGTCAGTCCTGTTTTGGTTCAACCTTTCCACGTTATTCCCCCATCCTTCCCTTTTGTAATGGGAGTGTATATTCTGTACCATTATATGCTGCGAGTGTGTAATTTGCTCTTTTATTTGCCAGGGGGGTCACAGTTTAAGGGACTGCTTTGAGTCCCATGGAATTTTAAAGTATAAAGACCATGGGAAACCTTGAAGTTGGTCAAACTGCATTTTGCACATGAAATGTCCATGTGTTTTGAGGGCTAGGAACCTGGATGTGGTAGTTTAAATGAGAAATGTTGCCCACAGACTCACACAGTTTTAAACACTTGGTGTCCAGTTGGGGGTGCAGTTGGTGTGCGTGTGTGTGTGTGCGTGCGTGTGTGACCTTTAGAAGGTGCAGGTTTGAAGGTTTATAGTCTTGCCCCAGTTCCTTCCTGATCGCCTCCTACTCTGCTCTCCTGTGTATGGAAGAAGAGTGTGATCACCCAGCCTCCTGCTCCTGACATCAGGCCAAGCCTTCCCCACCATCATGGACTCTAACCCTCTGGAACTGTAAGGCAGAATAAACCTTTCATTATGGAAGTTACTTTTTTTAACTAGAGCTTTATCACAGTAACAGAAGAATATAGCTAATACACATGGGAAATACAGGATTCTCCTTAGCATGTACTCAAAACCAGTTCAGGCCGGATTGACTCTTCTGTTCTTCAGACCTGGATGCACTGGGAATATACTGGAATTGTCTGTATTTGTTACCAGGGGTGGGGAAATTCATAGACTGTTTTTCAAAGATGGAAGAACACATAGCCTGGTACACGTTGGGGCAGAAGGCTTTCTGAAGCTGCTAGGTGTACTGTTAGGGGGAGGGATGCGTACAAAGCACACGGGGGTGAAGAAACTAGTCTGCAGAGTGCACTATTTATTTTTAAATTTATCTTTGCTTCTTCTTCTTTTTTTTAAAAAATAGGGTCTCACTACGTAGCACCAGGCAAGTGCATTATTAAAAGGGGGAATGTGTGTGTATAACCCCAAACCAGATGGGTTATACACAAGCTAAACTGTCTTTTATGTATCTCTGCCTCATTCCTAGGGGTGGAGTCATGGCCTATGGAGTTAGTATGGACAGAGGACCACGGGTTGCTTAGAACTGATATAAAAGTCTACCGGATTACCATGAGTCTAGTAGACAAGAGCCCAAGCCAGATAATTATTTACGGAACTTGACACCCACTGGAACTTTTTTGTATGGGTGTTTTGCCTGCATGTACATTCTATATCATGTGCTTGCCTGGAGCCAGCAGAGGCTAGAAAGAGGGCATCTAATCCTCCGGAGCTGGAGTTACAGGTGGTTGTGATGAGTTTCCATGTGTTGCTGAGAATCAAAAGAGGGTCTTTTGGAAGAGTAGCTGGTGCTATAATGGCTGAGTTCATGTGCTCTGGCTGGACATGGGGAAATGTTGTCCACACACGGTCAAGATGATGAGGCTGTGGACTTGTAAGCTGACATCCAGATGAGATCTTGGTCTCAAGAGTTGATGTTGCACTTAAGACTTTAGATATGTGAAAAAAGAGTTTTGTTGGGGCTAGAGGTTAGACTGGGTTGATGGTGGCCCCACAACATGTCTACATCCTGAGTTCTAGAACATGTGGAATGCACATCGTATGGCAAAACGCATGATTGCATTAAAATCTTGAGATGAGGGACTTATTTTTTCTAGATTTCTCAGACTGGCCCTAAATCAGATGAAAGAAATCTTCTTATAAATCATACAAGGACAAATATGAAAGAGGAGACTGCAGGGGTGCCTATAACGGGCTGGATATGAAGTCCTTCACAGCTCATATTTGAATATGGTAGCTATCTGGTAATGCTGTTTCAGGAGGTAGCAGGACTTTGGGGACAGGGTATCTAGGTTAGGGCTGGCAAACTGGGGTTTGAAGGTTACAGGCCCCACTTCTGGCATGACTGCTCTGCTTCTTGACTGTCATACTATGGCAAACAGAACCAGAACTTCCCTGTTCCTACCTCTCACCCTTGCTGCCTCAGCTAGGGGTCAGTCCTTTGCCCTGATGGAACATACCTTAGCTATGAGAAAAATAAGTGATCCCTAAGAAAGAGACACTACCACAGGCTGAAGATTATCTGGAGCCACCGAAACAGGAAGAGGCCAGCAAGGCTGTCTCCCCAAACCTTTAGGGGAAGTAGTCTGGATGAAATTTAGATTTCAATTTCTTAAATTTCTGCTTTAGCTATGTCATTTGTTACATTTAGAGAGAAAATTTTTCTTTAGGACTTTTTTTTTTTATTTTTTTTTTTATTTTTTTTGGTGAGAGTCCACTAGTTGGCTTTGAACAGGCCCCCAGGGAAGTCACCATCAACATTAGTGCTCAGATCCCTGCATAGTCTGCCATCTCTCTGCTTTATTTATACCCAATGTCTCAGGAATTTACCTATACTTAGAAGGAAAAAAAGTATCTATTTCATCGTGCTGGATAGTTTTATGTCAACTTAACACAAACTAGAACCTTACTTGAGAAGATGTGTTTATAAGATCTGGCTGTAGGACATTTTCTTAATTAGTTGATTGATGGGGGAGGGCCCAGCCCACTGTGGGTGGTGCCATCCCTGGACTGGTAGTCTTGGGCTCTATAAGAAATCAGGCTGAGCAAGCTAGGGGAAGCAAGCCAATGAGCAGCATCCCTCCATGGCCTCTGCATCAGCTCCTGCCTTCAGGTTCCCGCCCTGCTTGAGTTCCCATTCTGATGATAAACTATGATGTGGAAGTGTAAGCCAAATAAACATTTTCCTCCCCAATTTGCTTTCTGACCACAGTGTTTCATCATGGCAATAGGACAGTCATCTTTTGGGGAGGCAGAAGTAACCCTTGAATTTCACTCTGTCATAATTTACAGTGCTCTAAGGACAAACTTTCCAGACCACTGCTTTGGGTTAGTGTCATTTCCATGCATAAAGTTTTCCCATGCTTCCCAACAGCATATTAAACCACAGCTCTCAGCCCATCATCCATTCCCTCCCCAGTCTGGTCTCAACCCATCCCCTCTAGTCCTAGTTCCCACTACGTCCTTTCCAGGACTTCTAAAACCATGCTTTCTTGAGCCCAGTACTCCTGAGTGTTAGTAAACACTGAGCACACATGAAGGGTAGGACCCTATGGTCAGTTACATTACTCATGGGGGAATTTACCCTGAGCTTAAGCCACCATCTTTATTGTCAGAGTTTTCAGATAGTTTACCAGTGCACAGTATCAATCTCTAAGAAACAACCAAAGCATGCAGCACCTCTGAACTCATTTGACCATTGATGCTTCTTCATACTGTCTCTGAGGTGGCCACTCTGACATTTCTATTCCAACTTTATTCTCTAACCAAATATACCTGCTTATGATAGCCTCAGCCTGTTTTGCTTTTACACACATATGCATGCAAACATCCAAGTTTTGTGCGATGTTAAAATGGCTTGTGATCTAGACACACTATTCAATTTTACAAAGCTTCCTATGATGTTGAATTTTGAGCTCAGAAGTACCAGTGATGGCATACTGTGGAAACGTACCTGTGAGCCTGGGATACATAGCTGAGTAATGTTACAAAAAATAGAAACTCTTTATAAAATGAGCCAATTTAATAATGCTGCTAGCTAATGTAAGAAGCAGCAATATCCACACACACCTGACAGGTACCCAGGAGTCACAGTGTTCAGTAGAGTAGTAGTTGGCATAAGACCTTCATCTTCCTTTTTCCTCCATGAGAATTGATTCCAGGTAATCTTTGGGACTCAAGATATATAGTTGCATTTCTGTTCTGCCTGGCTCTATAAGTTGCTCTGTGCCTTAAAGGACCAGAAACAGTAGGGAGCTTGGCATCCCCATCACTGCAGCATAGTCAAAGGCCGTTTGCCACAACAACCAGCACGGAAGGTAGAAACATTTACCAGGGAGAAGTGAAGAGGATGAAAGATACGGGGTCGTCAAACTTCTGACTAAATGTCTAAGAGAGCTGGATCCAGATGATGCCCCAGCTGTAGGGTGAGGAGGGATGGGCAGGGCAGGGCTCCCTCCCCCCAGCAGTCCAAAGGGGACAGGATGGCTGCTGTCTGGAAACACCCATAGACATTTGTCATATGCTCTGTGTGGCTTTCTTTGTACAGCAGCTCTGAAGCATTGTTGCTGCAAGTGCTTGTAACTGCATTGTTGTGCTTCTGTGGTAAAAGACAGCCAGTGTGTAGACAGGGCCATGCTGGCATCACAGCTGCTGGGAGAGTGAGATTTCCACCTGGGAATACCAGAACATCATCACATGCAGAGCCACGGGCCAGCTTGTGGGCACCTCAGTCACAGGCCTGCTCCAGGCTACACCTTTCTTCATCCTCCATCTGTAACCAGCTCCAGTCTAGAGTCTGAAAGTCAACAGGCACATTAAATACTCAGTGACGGGGCCATACGTTCCTCTTCAGGAGGCAAGCAACACAATCTAGAAGTACATCTAAGCCTTATCCGAGTCAGTCCTGGTCCTACAGGGCCCCTTTGAGCCAAGTGAGTTATAGATTTCAAATGTGCAGCAGATTTCCTTTGGACTAGCTGAAGTTCCTGGAACTCTGTGCCTGTGGAATGTGGATGGTCACTTTAATACGACCTGTAGCATAGGGCTCTCGTTTACATAGTCACTGCAGATAGGTGGGAATCATCTCAGCTATCTGTTTCCATGCCAACCAGAGGAGGCTGCCCTTTTCTCTGGCTAAAGTGCAAGCAAGTAGTGAGACAGAAGAAACAGCACCAGGAGGCAAGTGGGAAGCAGCAGGAGTTAGCTCACCAAAGAAAGACCAGTGAGCAGGTTAGCGAGGATGGTGACTGAATGGGGCTTCTTCTGACTCCCCAAAGTTAGACCTGAGTAGTTAGTAGAAGATTGCATTGGCAGGAAAAGGCCATTTAGACACCGACAACTGTTCAAGCCTCTGAAAGTGCCTGGATCGAGGCTATATTTTCTTCAGGTGAGTTTCTCTGACACTGCTACTGCTTGTGGCTAAACTGAGTCCTTGAGCCACAGGCTGTGACAGGTTTCTCTTTTGTCACAAAGCCCAGCACAGTGCCCAACACATACAGACGTTCTGCAATGGTCCCACAAATAGGGAAGGGGCTTCTGGTACGGATGCCATCTTGTCAGGATTAAGTGACATAAGGATTATGATAATGAATGCACGAGGCATTCCTAAGCATGAAAGAATTAATGAAACCTGAAAAATGCAGAGACAACCATGAGTCTCTGCTGAGCCAAGGCTGATGCCAAACTGCTTTTCCTGGTTTGTTGCAGAAAGGAAGGGAATGGACAAGCTGGGCTCCCCGCAGGCAGGCTGTTACCGTGAAGCTTCGGTCTTGCTCCTTCACGGTGTCTTGCAGCGCACTTTCCAGCTGGGAGCAGAGGGCGTGGGCTTCAGCCACCAGCTCTTCACTGAAGACAAGGATCAGATACCAGAACAAGGTCATCAAGATCTTACCAGAGCTAACATCCTGCTAAAATGTGCTAAAGAACTCTTCACACCAATCTAAAACCAACATAGGAATTACTCATGTCTTAAAGTACCACATCATTGACTGGTGATCTCGAGTATCTAGCTAAATACTAAATACTTAACAGGTGCTCAAATCCCACGAGAGATAACATTGCTGAAAATACAGAACAGTGAATAGATCTCCACATAATAAAAGCCTTTAAAAAAGGATTTATTTTTATTTTATGTGTATATGTGTTTATCTGAATGGCTGTCTATGCACCATGTACATGCAGTGCCCATGGATGACAACAGAGGGCACTGGATCCCTGGAACTGGGGTTAGAGCCCTTGTGAATTGCCATAAGGGAGCTGGGAGCTGAACTCAGGTCCTCTGCCACAGCAGAGGGAGCTCTTAGCTGCTGTGCTGTCTTAGCTCCAGGATTTCCTTTTGATTTACATGTAACTAAATTTCCATCCAAAGTGCCAATACCTAAAAGTGTTCCATCACCTGTTTTCTAAAGTTGAGTTTTTTGGCAGTGCTGGGAATTGAATACAGGCTAGGTAAGTGCTCTACCCCTGAGATAAGCTCCAAATCACAGTTTTAAAAATGGAAATAAAAAAAAAATAGATCAAGAAATGTATGAGCTTCCATAGTGCACGTTTCTGGGACTGTACTGCCCCTATATTGAATTGGTTTTCTACCATGGATTGTGTAAGACACGGGGCAAGCCAAACCAAACTGTGTACTTTTCCAACCAGAGTCTTGTGAAACAGAGAGATAAGACATCCACCCCTAGCCAAGCAGTGGTGGCACACACCTTTGATCCAGCACTTGGGAGGCAGAAGCAGGTGGATTTCTGAGTTCAAGGCCAGCCTGGTCTACAGAGTGAGTTCTAGGACAGTCAGGGCTACACAGAGAAACCCTGTCTCAAACAAAACAAAACAAAAACAATAACAACAAAACAAAGACATCCACTCCTACCCTTGCTCACAGGCTAACCTTTCTGAACTCAGGGACTATCACTGAAGGAAAAGTACCAGTGCCTCAGATTTCTCTTCACCTTCAAATGTGACATTCTGTGTGGGAAATAACCAAGAGCATGTCCACAGGGCTCTGGGCCAGGCTAAAGGCTCACTCTCAGCTCCAGAGAGCACAGGGAGGTTCCTGACCCAGTGTTTGGCCTCCAGAAACTTGCAAGAGATGGGAGGGGTAATTAAGACTCCACAGAAACATGTAATTAAATACCAAAGACTATACACTCCCTAGGATCGAAAAATAGGATTTTTAAGAAACATCTTTATTGTTATGTAATTTACATTAGAAATCTTGGCTGTCCGCACTGTAACAAACACATGGCTTCAGCATATGTACAGTTGTATAGTCATCAGTGTGTGTAATTAAGGAGATTTTCATCGTTTCCCCAAACAGACCTTGTATCTATTAGCGGTCAGCTCACCTCTCCCACACTTACTGCAGGCCACCATCCACCTCCTTCCTGTTCCTAAAGGCTTATGGCGGGAACTGCTTTAAGCATCTGTAGTGCAGGGGGCCCAGTACGCAGAAGATATGAGCAATGTCAGTGGAGCTGAACAAAGCAGACCGCAAGAGGGGGCCATTAGTGAGTGTGAAAGATGGGGAGCAGTGTGCCTTGCAGGTAGAAACCACCAGAAAAAAATCCGAGGAATTGGGGAGGGGGGCTCTGCCTTGTCAGAAAGCAAGCCTTTGTATTTCAGTGTGTCCTAGAACCAGTCAAAGAACTGCTGGGTACCACCTCACTTGAGAGGGTGCACAGTGGGACCAAGTACTTGTACTGCTACTGTTGTTGGTACTTCAGGTTGGACTAGCTTAAGGCAAGCCATTTGTAAGATGCAATAGACTGACCCAAGAACCACACAGAGGTGTTCATAAATACGAGTTTAAACATGATCTGGACTGGAGAAGAAACCCACTGTTACTGGCCAAATGACTCAGTCAGAATGTCACTCTAGGTAAACAGAAGACTTGGCTGGAAGTTAAAGAGTCAGGAAGCAAGAGAGAAGCTAAAAGCCTTGCCGGGGAAGAGCTAGAGTGTCTGTCAGGAAAGAGAGAAGACCCGAGAGAGGGCTCAGCAGGTAAAGGCACCTGCAGCCATACCCGGTGGTTTGAGTTCATGCCCCAGGACCCACGTGGTGGAAGAAGGAAAGCAGATTCCACCATTGTCTTCTGACCCTGACAGTGCACCTTGGCACACCCTCCCACACACCTCAATTAAAAAGAAGACAAACAGGAAAAGAGATGAACACTGGGTGGGAAGAACAGCCCAGCCACTAACGAGATCCTCGGTTCTCAGCCTTCCTAAAGCTGTGGCCCTTTGATACAGTTCCTTGTGCTGTAGGGACCCCAGCCATAAAGTTATGTTTGTTGCTACTTTGTAACTGTAATGTTGCTATTGTTATAAATCATAATATAAATATCTGATATGAAGGATATCTGATAGTGACCTCCAAAGTGGTTGTGACCCACAGGTTCAGAACCACTGCTCTATATGGAGGTGCCTGGGAGAAAGGAAGCCAGGGGCTCAGGTGTGACAAAGAGGGCACACCCTGAAGTGGGTTTTAAGAACAATTAGCATCCATGTATAGCATGACTAACAATTCAGTGTTCTCATTAGGCAACTGGTAAGCCAACTCTTGGACAGGGAAACTAGTTGGCACGTGACAAGAGACTGTAGGAGCAGAATAAAAAAACCATGTCTGTGTCCATATCCTGATAAACACAGTAAGAAACACACAGACAAGACAAGATCCTAGGGTGGAACTGGTTGGTGACAAGCACATACATCCACTCCCAGTCTCCCTGAGTGCACTTAAGCATGATGTTCTGCACTGTCAAGCATAGCTTACCTTTTCTTGTCTGATTCAGGTAAGCTGTCACAGGCACTGGAAGGCTGGGACATTAGCTGACCAGGGTGACTAAGTCGAGACACATTCATGCTATCTGGGCTTCCACTCACCGGACCTCGGACTTTGCTCTGAATGATGGTAACAGAAAGTCAAGCATATTATGGAGTCAGTGGGCTAAGAGAACTTAAGTTTGGGTTCCCAGGAACGCACGGTGGGTGATGCACAAATGCCTCTAACTCCAGCTCCTGGGAGACCCCGTGCCTCTGGCCCTCAGACACCTGCACTCAGTGCACATACCCACATGTGGACACACACACACACACACACACACACACACACACAAAGATAAAATAACTCTAAAGGAGAGGAAGGTGTTTTCATTCTCTTTTCCAAGCAGGAAACAAGACACTCGAAGAGATTATAACGACTGCACTACCAGTGGTGTAGCTCAGAACAAACGCTGAGGTATTTGGATGACTAGGGTCGCTATGACTAGCCCTTCTCCAGCTAGAGGCCCAGGCAGTGGCTAATGGCCACCCCCTCATGCCTGCAGCCAGGAACCAGACCCTGCAGACAGTTCCTTAGCACCTCTAGCCACTTCTCCAGTTGAGCCTCTGGCTTCTCCTTGGTTGGGTTGCCTCACAGACTCTTCACTGCCCCTGATCCTGTCTTCACTGTTGCCAGAAGCTGCATGGCCCTAATCTCAGCCCTTTCTGCCCCCCCCCCCCCCCCTGGCTAACCACCGAGGTCCACCTTCAACAAGCTTTTTAAGAAAGCAGTTTGTACTATTCCTCACCCATCTGCTGCACCAGCTGTGGAGAGAGGAGTCGGACAGCTTCCTGTTCTACCCAGGCACGCAAGCTTAATTCATAGGGGCAGGGTAGCCTACTCTTCATAGGGTCCCCAACTCCTTGCATGCAATGCCTTTGTCTCTTGGTGCTAAGGTTTGACAGTGTTGCATTCTGTCTCCAGCTACCTCCTGAGCGTTTTTCTCCCGAAGTATATCTTCACTGGGAATGGGAAGAAGGAACCCTTCAGTGTTTTCTCTCGTGCTATAAGAATAAGGGATGCTGGTGCTGGTCGCATTCAGTCTCGCCCTCCGTGACACCTACAAGCCCTGCTCCAGTGCAGTTTACCCAGCGGACAACCGTACTCTTTGGAATGTGCTCATTGTCACATCACTAACTCACTGTGCAGGAGCCTTTCTGGTTGCTCCCTCACTTCCCAGAAAGCTGGGGCTCCTGCCCTGAATTCACAGGCCCCCACTCATGTACACCACACTTTTACACTCCTTTACCAGGCTGGAGTACTCTCTCTCAAGTCCTCGTTTGGGCCCTCACTGGGTTACAGTGGATGCCAGACCCAGCTCCCCACGTACCATGGCCCTCACACCCTGGACACTCATGAGTGCAGGTGGCAGAACAAGCCAGCACGGGTTACCTCCATTTCCCCTTTCCCTCCTTGCTTACAGGAGGAAATAGCCCCCAGCTCTCATCCCCAGGTAAATCCATCAATGATGCTCTGGATTCTGACTTTCCTGAGTTCTCTAGAGTGAGCACAAGTATGAGCTTGCTGTTGTGAGTCCCCAAGGCCTCCTCCCGTTTGGCCTAGGGAGATGCTCCACTCTTAGAATCTTACAAAGCACTATTTTTGTTTCCTGCCTCGGTAGCAAGCCATCTCCCTTTCTTGTTCTTTTTGGGGCTATTTTGTTATCGGAGGCAGGTCTTAATATGCAGTCCATGCTAGCCTTGAACTTCCTGCTCCAGAATCCCAAGGGCTGGGATCACAGGTGTGTGCCACTATGCTACCTCCTTATCTGCTCACTAACACCTTGAAAGGTGTCACAAGATCACTTAGGCTGGCCTAAGCTCATCATCCTCCTGTCTCAGCAAGTGCTGGGATTATAAGTGTGCAACCTTCTGCTTAGCTCTCTCTCTCTCTCTCTCTCTCTCTCTCTCTCTCTGTGTGTGTGTGTTTATGTTGCTAGGGTCTGAACCCAAGGTCTTATGCATGGGGCAAATATCTTTCTGCTGAGCTGCATCGCTAGCCCTGAATGTCTTGTAAGAGACATTCAGATGAGACACTGATGTCAACTGAAGACACAGATACAGGTCAGGAGGCTTGAGCCACTGAAGCTGGAGAGGGCGGTGGGGGTGGGGGTGCTTTGCCCTGGATCCATCAGAGGGGATACCATTTTGCTGACAACTGGATTCTTACCTTCTGGCCTCTGAAGCTCTGAAAGAACAATGTCTGTTGTTTGGAGCTACTTGTACTAATTACAGTAGCCACATGGGTAAATAAGACACCTCACATAAACCTCCCTTCTGGAAGCCCTCTGCCCACTCCATGTCACAGGTTAGTGCTGACAGAGCAGACACAGCTGAGGGCCTGCCTGTGCCTCCTTGGAGGGCAGTGGCAGCACATGGGGAGGAGACCCGAGAGGCCTGTGTACATCACTTACACAGGCGATCTTCAGGAGGTTCCAGAGCTCCTTCTGTCGCTTCTCCTGCAGCCGGACCACGGTCTTCTCGTCCTCGTTCATGTGGCTCACCACCTCTTCTACTTTGGGCAGCAACTCCAGTGCCTTCTGCTTACAGGCCACGGTCTTACTGTAAGGGTGAAAAGAGCCACACTCAAGCCACTGTCTTACTGTAAGGGTGAAAAGAGCCACACTCAAGCCACGGTCTTACTGTAAGGGGTGAAAAGAGCCACACTCAAACCACGGTCTTACTGTAAGGGGTGAAAAGAGCCACACTCCCAGAGCTCTGGGCCGGCACAGCACTGATCCCAACTATGATCAGTTCTTCACTGAGTAGGCAAATCAGAGCCAAGCAAGGGCATCCATTTGCCCCTTGGCTTTGCTTGACTCTGCATCCTGTCCTGGAGGGGCAGAGGGAGCACCTACCTGAGCTGCGTATAAATCACCCGCACTTTCTTCTCGAAGCTTTGGATTGCCTGAAGCAGCAGTCGTACCATTTCCTGGCTGTCACCTTCTGTCCTTTGGTCTGCAGAGGAGAGTGGCACAGTTCCTCCTACTGGCTCCAGGGGAGAACAGTGTCTCAAAGACAAGACAAATCAGGGCTGGGGTCAAAAGCATATACCTCTTGGCTTCTCCCTGAGTCTTCTATAGAGCTCCCTTGCTTGCTCCTCTCTGGAAGAGAGAAGGCCACAGTCAAGACACAGCAAGAACATTTAAAGCACCAGCCTGCTAATCCTTGCCAGCAGATCATTACTTTTTAGATATATGTCCTCAATGGGAAAAAACTGCCAGTTTTGGTAATAGTCATAAAACCCAAATGCCCCAAACAAGAACAAACTTAAAGATTATATTCCTCCTCTGCTTAGCTACAAGAGTGATTCAAGGTACCATTTCTGGAGCTGACCAAGAAAATACTTGCCCTCAAAAACATAAGTCCAAAGCTAGACATGGATGCCTATTTCTTCCTCTAACACAGGTGGGCTGGCAATAGCCTCAGAAGGAGGCTCTAACTGATCTTGGTTGCACACATACTCAGGAAGCTGAGGTAGTAGGATTTCTGGGAATTTGAGGCAAGTCTTAACTCCCTAGCAAGCACCAGGTCTGTCAATATCATATAGTGAGACCCTGTTTTGAAACAAAGAACACCTGCACACATCCATATAGACACGTGCACAAAGTGAAGATTCTCATTTGGAAACTTGAAGAGAGTAAAGGGTTAAGATATAAGATACAATGGAGAACAAATTATCTTTGTTTTCAGATTTCTCACCCTAAGAATTCTAGTAAGAGTCTCAGGGGACACCGATCACTTCAGGTGACAAGGCCCTTAAACTGACCGACATGTTTGTTAACATGTAACAGAGCTGCATGTTAGGGTCTTCAGGCAGGACAGATCTGTTTGGATGCCTTGACCCTTCCTGGACACAATACCAAACTCCTGGACTCAGCAGGCTCCTCCCTCAGTTCTACTTCCTGCTCTGGGAGCCATACCTAGAGGGCTGGGCTGGATGAGCAGGGATGTGTGCTGCCACAGAAAATGTGTGTGTGTGTGTGTGTGTGTGTGTGTGTGTGCGCGCGCGCGTGTGTTTCTCGGCTGGCTCTTTACACTCTGTGAGGTCACTTTCCTTGTCACTTCACAGTGACAAGGCTTGGAGTGACAGTCATTTGTCACAGCTTATCCTAGAGAGTGCGCCAAGGTGATTCACTAGGAGATACACCCCACAGACCCTCCTAAAACTCTGCAGGATGTCAGTGTGCTGGGGGACAGTGTCATCCCTCCCTGGTTGTACTCACAGGTCATCCAGGGTGCCCCCCTGCTTCCGACCCATCGGGCTCCTCTGTAGGTCCACAATGTCAGTCTGCAGTGCCATCATCCGCTCTACTAGATGCTTCACTTCGTTCTCCTGATGGAAAAGCTATGCTCATGCCAACTGATGGACAGAGGGCATCTTGAGAGGATGTGTGCTGGGCAGGCTGGGGAGACCCTCAGTTGACTGGCTAGAAGGAATGTGCGTTCAGGAATAAGACGTTCCAAACTTGGATCTCATGTCTACCACTTTCTAGCCATGAGATTCTCAGGAGTACCTTAACTGTAAGCCACAGCTTCCTCTTCTAGAAACAAACTGTCAATAGGGCTTAACTGCACAGTTAAAACCAATAGAGTAAGCTCAGTATCTGGCAGTGAAGATGCCCGATGCATATTACTTTGTCTTCTTTTACTGAGTCTACCAAAAGCAGGTGCTGAAGCCAACTGTCAAACTGGTGAGGAAGACACACGCTTTGTCAGAAAAGGAACTACATAGGACAATCACCTTTGAATAACATGTATTACTGTGCCTGTGTGCATAAGCTCATGTGTGTGTGTGTTCTGGTATCTGTGTACCATGGTTCCTATGTGTGTGGCGGCTGGAGAACACTTTCAGGAGTGGAGTATCTGGTTCTCTGTTTCTGAGGCAAGTCTTTCTTATTGGTTCTGACACACTGTGTACTCCAGTATACAGAATGTAGTCGGCCTGTGAGTGTCTAGATAATTCTCCTGTGTCTGCCTCCCATCTTGCTGTAGGGGCACTGAGATTACAGGTGCACACTATTGCCGGCTTTTAAAACGTGGGTTCTGGACACCAAACTGTAGCCACCAGGCTTACAGCAGCAAGTGTCTTCACCCACTGAGCCTTTCGCTGGTCTCATGTCCATATACCTTTAGGTAATCGTTTACCTATTAGGTCTCATTTATAGCTAGATACTAAGGCCCAGCGGAAAAGGCCCTGTCCATGCACGGGAAGTAGAGCCAGAGAAGCTCCAGCAGGCAGCGTCTCAGCTCTGTGCATGACACTCCAAGCTACACTTACCTTTCTAACCTTGTGAAGAGGGGTTTGAAATGGCACCTGAGATATTATCCTGAGACTTCTGCGTAAACCCTTTCTTCCTTACAGATTTCATGTTTCAACAAATTTAGGAGGAAACCTTTGTGAAGCAGGAGCAGGAGGCCTTGGTTTTCCCAAGGGCACCTGACACTTGGCTTCTTCCCTAAATCTGGGACCAACTCTGCCCAGCTCTCAGGTCTGGTCACAGCAGGACTGTCTCGTCTCACCACCCTGTGTCCGTCCAGCAAGTCTGGTTAGGGTCAGAGGATGTGTGGAGGAAATGCTCAGTTTTGACATAGAAGCTCAAACCAGTGTTGGATAAGGGAGTGGAAGATGGTAGACCCAGCCATGCCAGAAGCACAAAGCCCTCGGGTGAGTTTCCTACCCGCCCACACTGCTCCACAGCCTGCTCCATTTCCCGCCAGGCCAGCAGCAGTTTATCTGATGCTGGAAGAAAAATGGAAAGAAAAAAAAAAATGAAAACCAAAAACATCATAAAACAGAAGTTAATAACTGAAGTATAAGAGGGCAAAGAAGGGGTGGGGGGAGAGGGCAAAGAAACGTCACAAAGAAAGAGGCGGGAGGAGGGGAGTGGCTTCCAGCTCATGGCAGGCAGAGTGCACTCACTGATCCCAAACTCTGTCTGTTCTTTATACTTCTCCAGGTCAATCTGGATGCTGGTTTTAAAGAAGTCCAACTTGGCCTTTAGCTGCTGAGCCATGGAGGCCATGGCGTTCTTCATCTTGGAGAGGCAGCTGTTATTCCGAAGGAGATTCATCCTGCAAGGACAGTAAGAAACAGAAAGGGAACCTTGAGACACATCCGCATCTAAGTGCACTTCCTCTATCATAACAAACACTTTGCCAAGGACGACTCGGCTATAATCACTTGCAGCCACCACTGTTACCAAAAAAAAAAAACAGCCTCCTAGAAGCATACGGACGACTTCCTAGTCTGTGCTAGGTAGACTTATAAAGGTCTACCTAGGCTCAACACATTCATCCTAACTGGAGAATCCATCAGCAAGCCCCAGTTAACCCAAGGCTCATTAGGTTTCTCCAAGCTCCAAATTCCATGCAGCTGAGCTGCCCAGACCCAAGTTCTGCACTGCTGCCCCATTCTCTAACCCCTGGCCTTAGCCAGCCCAAGAGCCTCCCTCCAGCCAGCCCACCCAACCACTTCCTGTCATCCAAACCAGAGTCCCTAAGAGTGGCTTCTGGATCCCTGCCTCAGCCACCTCTCTAGAGTCAAGCCAACAAGCAATTTTAAATGCATTAGGCGAAGCCAGCCTGGCACAGTACATGGCAGCGCGCTGTCCCTGCTGCAGCCGGTTACAGTCTTCCTTCAGCGTTTGGATGCTGTGCCAGACTTGGCCCCACACTTTCCTCAGCTGGAAGAAGGAGAGGTTCCGCTTGGGCTCCTGAACTGGAAACAAACAGTTGTCAGAGAGGAACTCAGCTACAGGGAACCACATCCTGCCCCACAGCATTGCTAGTGTTTTTACAAAACTGCTCTACTGTTACCATAATTCACAGGCACCGTGGGCCGTTTATAAGTTTAAACATTTTGGTGTTCCACTAACAGTACAAATGGCCAACAAAAAGCTTCCAACTTGATTTGATGGTGACATACACCTGCAATCCCAGTGCTTGGGTGGCTGAGGCAGGGGATCTGCTGTGCGACCGAGGCAGGCTAAGGTCACATAGTCAGTTCAAGGTTAGCCTGTGCTATGGACCACTTGAAGAAATAATTACAAGCACACACACCCATATAATTTCAACAGAAGCTCTTATTGTCAGCACAGTTAAGGTTGTATATAGTGAGAATTTTGTCTTTTTTTTAAAACATAGAAATATAAGAATGCGTTTTGCTTTAATCCTAGGCATGGGGATCTAGGACTGCTTCAGATTGTCCACAGCACCTGACTATGACTTGTCTTATGCTCTAGCAGGGGTGTGATTTCACCAGCTGCAGAGAGTTTTTTTTTTCTGAGTGTGTGACATTTGGAACTGGGGGGGACTTTTCAGAGGGTGTAAATGCTGGAGGCCCAGTTGGGGGGAGGGGAGCTGCTAGCTGATTGGCTGGCTGGTGGTGCTTGCTGTTGATTTCAGTTTGTCAAGTTGTCATGTGCAAGAAGAAATTAAATATCCCGACGGGGAAGATCAAACTTGTCCCCAGGAAGTAGTCTAACAATGTCATTGCCCCTGTCCCCTCTCTCCTTTTTTCTCTCCTACCTAGTGTCAGGGGTTTGGAAGGGTGAAGGAGAGGGCTGGAGAAGGGTGGAAGAAAAGGGAACACACGAAGTAGCTAAAAGTCCAGTACCAGTTGTATGAAATGTTCATGAAATACGAAAATACACCGCCGGGTGAGATGGCTCAGTGGGTGTGGCTCTTGCCACATAAGCCTAGCGACCAGAGTTCAATCCTTGGGAGCCACATGAAAGTAGAAAGAGAGGACTTACTCCAAAGTTGTCCTCTGGTCTCATACGACCCCCAACAATGAGGGCTAAGTTAATTAAGCAAGTACGTTAACACGCAGCATTAGCCAAACAAACATGCGATGGAGCACTGGGCAGCCATTCAACATGAGGAAGAGGAAATGAGCGACTTGGGTGAGGAGGGACACAGAACAGCGCATGTCCGTGTCGTCGCCTATTTGAGGGGGTACCCAAGCACTTGATGGCAGCACTTCTGCAGGAGGCGAGCCTCCTGGCTGGGGACTAGAGTCTGAGTGTTTACTTTTCATTGTATATTTTTTTGGTGGGGTTCTCTTTTGAGGCTTTGTGTTCTGTTTTTGTATCACATACGTATAGTAATATAATTTTTGTTTTAAAACAGAGCTTCATGTAGCCCAGGCTGGTCTCGAACATCCTATGTGGCTGAACTCCTGACCCTCTTGCCTTTATTCTCCAACACAGATTAATTATTAAAATATAAATGCAGCCTCAAAAATGAGTCACGGAAGTAGGTGGAACTTCTTAACCTCTGCCTACTCCTCTAGTTAGAGGCACTAACCAATACCCTTGCCTGGACTATTCTGTGCACATCCCAGTAAAGAAGGCTTTTACACTCAGACAGGTCTTCCTCCAGCTTCATCTTAAACATCACAGCTGACGGACTGTAATCAACAGTGCACTTACGGATGCAGCTGACACTTTCAGGCTGGGCTCGGGGGCTGATCTGAGTCTCGTAGGTGATTTTACTGTTGTCAAAGAGAAAAACAAGATCCATGTCCAACGTGAGGCCCTCATTTGCCTGCAAAGGGACAAGAGAACAATGACATCTGGGGATCCCACCCTTCCTTTCCAGCTACATGGTCTTAAAGCGGTTCCCCTGCACGCGGAGGACGGCACCTCACCCTAATAAGCACACGTGACTCAGCCTGCTTTCTCTCCTGCCCTTTTTATCTGAATCTGCCCCTAGCTTACATCATGTTCTGTTTGATTCTGCTTGCTTCTCCTGTGACCTGAACACCACACTTTCCTGTGCAAAGGCTGTGTCTCCTATGTGGATGTGGCCTCCAAAACTACTCTATGCTTTGGGGCAGACACCATGTCACACATTGATGGGGTTAGCTGTACAGTCATAAATAGCTCTGGCTGAGTAGAGGAGCAGAACATGGCAATGGAAGCACAAGAAAGTATTAGTGTCTGGAAGTGACAAACTGAGTATGGAATGGTACCTGTCTTTTGGCGACCCGCCTGGGATTCCTGACCCACCACGCATTTGTACACGGTGTCACTGTACATGACTGTCATACTAGAGTAGTAATGTGGAATGCTGACAGTCTCCTAGGAGACCGAGTCAGAGGGACACAGGGTAAGCAGGAAGTCAGGACTCACCTTGCTCTCTGAGATGCACTGAGTCGCAGGCTTGTCAGGGAGCAGCACCAGCCCTGCCTCTTGCAGCAGCTCCTGGTCTGTCTCTAGAATCCCTGTGTCTTCCTGGATTCTGGTTTTTAAGCTCTGCAGACTCTCATCCTCCGTCACAGGGTATGTGTGAATGGTGCCTGTGACCATGTTCAAGATATGAACCAGCTGCAATGCAACCCAGATATTACTGGAAAGAAATTCTCTTAACATTTATTTACATCCTGTGTTTGTATGCTGTAGTGGTTTGAATATGCTTGGCCCAAGGAGTGGCACTATTTGGAGGTGTGGCCTTGACGGAGTAGGTGTGGCCTTGATGGAGTAGGTGTGGCCTTGACGGAGTAGGTGTGACCTTGTTGGAGTAGGTGTGGCCTTGATGGAGTGGGTGTGGCCTTGATGGAGTGGGTGTGGCCTTGTTGGAGTAGGTGTGTCACTGCGGGTGTTGGCTTTAAGACCCTCATCCTAGCTGCCTGGAAGCCAATCTTCTCCTGTTTGCCTTCGGATGAAGATGTAGACCTCTCAGCTCCTCCTGCACCATGCCCGCCTAGATGCTGCCATGTTCCCACCTTGATGATAATGGACTGAACCTCCGAACCTGTAAGCCAGCCCCAGTCAAATGCTGTCCTTCTAAGAGTTGCCTTGGTTATGGTGTCTGCTCACAGCAGTAAAGCCCTCTCTAAGACATATTAGGAGAGGGGAGCACGTGTGTGCACACCACACTGCATGTATGGGGATCAGAGGACAGTTGGACGGAGTTGGTTCTTTTTCATTATGTAGGTTGTAGGGTTGAACTCAGGTTGTCAGGCTTGGTCACAAGTATCTTTACCTGATGAGCCATCTCACTATCCCAGAAAACAAAATTCTCTACAAAAGGTGCGTGGATTTGCCAAGACCCTCTGCTACGCCACCACACCCCCATACTTGCTGGTGAAGGGCTAGTTTGAGTCCCATTTTTCCTCAACAGCGAGCTGGCAAAAAAATGTGAGTCAGCTCAGTTTTCCTGTCCTTTTTTTAGCCCAAAGAGTCAGAGGAGCCTGATTTTCTTCACAAAGCCAAGTGGCCCATGACCTGCTATGTCTCCCTTCCTTGGAAAAACTGCTGTGTCCCACTGGGGACCACAGCTGCAGCTTCTGGCTCTGTTCTCACCTTCAAGTTCAAGATGTCATCTAGGGCTCTGAAACAGCCATTGGGACCGTACTGGGGATCCGTGCCCCTTTGCCGAGGGTGCCACATGAGCATCAGCTGCAGCCACTTCTCCAGACGTTCAGCTAGCACACTAAGGGAGCAAAGGAAAGAGAGGCCTGAGCCAGGCTGCCTTAGTGTGCAGATCCGAAGCACAGCCTTAGCTGATAGCTCAGCTCGAGTGAGGTGCTTGCTGTGCACACAGGAGAACCCAAGTTCCACCCCAGAGTCCACATAAGCAATGCTTGTATCAAGTGGATCCTTGAGGAGTCAGCCTGCTCAGTCTACTTGTTGAATTCCAGACCAGTGAGACTCTGCCTTGAAAAGAGAAGGTGGACAAGGCCTGAAGAGTGAGAGCCAAGGTCGTCTTCAGACCACACACATCTGCAAACACTTGACACACATAGGTGAGCACATACAAGCATACACGTTAAAGAAAGCACAGGCTTGGGTGTGTCTCAACACCACACACATGGTGACAGCCAAATTAATTATCGAAAATGAAACTGAGTGAACTGAGAGAAAACAAGTTAACAGTTTAGGATCGTCTCCTCTCTTTTCCGACAGGGTCACTCCAGTAAACCTTCAAGTGACCCTGAGGTTTGATAATGCTGAGAGCTGGGTGGGTGGAATGCTTGCCTGGCTCTGTGGCTTTCTGATCAGCACCATGCCTCTGTGTGTACATACGTGTAAACACACAGATGAAGAAAATATGAAAAAATTCATCCAAGATTTAATTTTGTGTAAATTAAGCACATATATTTCATTGATATCATTAGTATATAAGTTTAATATTTGCATGTTTTAATTTAATATTTGTCTCTAATAAAACTTAATATTTATCTTTAAAACGTATGTATACCAAAGGATTTTTAAAAATTTTATGATTTATTATCAGTAGATGCTTGATTTATATACTTTATGTGTTTATAAATCTGGAGTATTATAAACATTTCTTGGGCACAAAGAGATCCCAGTTGCTGGCTGTCCTGGAATTCACTATGTAGACCAGGCTGGCCTTAAACTCACAGAGATCTACTTGCCTCTACCTCCCCAGTGCTGGGATTAAAGGTGTGCACCAACATACCTGGCAAGCATGATGCTGGAGGAGCTGAGAGTTCTACATCTTGTCCCAAAGGGAACAAGAAGACTGGCTTCCCAGTCAGGAGGGTCTCAAAGCCCACTCCTACAGTGACTCACTTCCTCCAAGACCACACCCACTCCAACAAGACCACACCCACTCCAACAAGACCACACCCACTCCAACAAGGCCACACCCACTCCAACAAGGCCACACCCACTCCAACAAGGCCACACCCACTCCAACAAGGCCGCACCCACTCCAAATAACTCCACTTCCGGGCCAAACATACTCAAACCACCACACAGTATTTATCATAGCAAAAGAAAAGCAACAAAAAATAAACTAGAACAAGATCAATAAGGACAATGAGACAAATTATTCTGTGAATTTAGTAAAGAGGTAGTTTAAGAGGTGTGAAGGTAGCTCACTAGCAGAGCACTTGCTTAGCATGAACAAATTCAGGGATTCCAGCAGGAAGGGGTTGCACATGACTTTAATCTCAGCATGCTGGGAACAGAGGCAGGTGGATCTCCAAGTTCCAGGACATCCAGGGCTACACAGAGAAACCCTGTCTCAAAAAATCAAATCAAACCAAAAAAAAAAAAACAAAAACCCCAAAACCCACCACCACTACCAAAACAAAGCCAGGGACTTCCTCTTCACCACAGCAAAAACCAGCCAACCAACTACCCACCCACCCATCCACCCAACCAATCATCTACCCAACCAAACAAAACAACAACAACAAAAAAGATTTCTAGGGAGATGAGATCTGGGAATCCATTTTATGTCTAATGTTGAGATGGACTGATGACGTTCTCAATCACAGGATGGTATTCTGATATCCATTCAAAAGTTATCTGAGGGTCTAGAGATAGCTCAGTAGTTAAGAGTACTATGTGTGGTTCCCAACATCCACATGACAGTTCACAATCATCTGTAACTCCGGTTCTGAGGGATCTGACTACTCTTCTGGCTCCCATAGGCACCAGTCATTCAAGCATATAAAATTAAAAAAAAAAGAAAGTATCAGCTGTTACCTGAAACCTGTGTTTCTAAAACGAGAAGAAAACTATCTACAAGACGGATGCCCTGTGGCCTTACCTGTTTAGATTATTGGGGAAGGGTAGCGAACTCGAAAACTTCACTGCTCCGTTCAAATCTTCACTAACAACAATGTCCACTTCGCTCTTCTGCCGGACTTTGGAATGCCTGTAGGTGTCATTTTAAGATGTCCTTTATGTCACTCAGTGGCAAGTAGACCCCGTTTACACGTGTAGCATCACTTCACAACTGTATACTTTTTGAAAATAATGGTCAGCATGCTGCTAGGATGCTTCCTCCAAGCGTTGGTGAGTGGTCTGCACTGTGGACAGGACTTAGCTCAGTGGCAGTGAGTCCAGCATGAGTGGAGCCCTGGTTCAGTCCTCAGCATTTAAACAGAATGTGCTCAGGACTGCCTGAATGAGATCTCGCAGGACAACCTTGAGCAGGGTCACTCATGGCCCCTCGTCCTAATTTCTCCAGGAAGCACTGTTGACCTCTGTGTGGACAACTTAATGAAGACAAACTAAGTCTGAATAATGCTCCATGGGTGACCAAGTACTCTTGACTAATTTCCTTTGTAGTTATCAGGTTCAAGCTTTCATTTAAAAACGATTATTTTCTATTACACTTGTGGTGTGTGTGTGTGTATGTGTGTGTGTGTGTATGTGTGTGTGTGTGTGTGTGTGTGTGTGTGTGTGTGTGTGTGTAGGAGGAGGGTATCTGTCTCCTGTGGGCTGCCTGATATAGGTGCTGGGAACCAAACCAAGGACGTCTGGAAGAGCAGCCAGTGCTCCTAACTGCTGAGCCCTCTCTCCAGCCCAGCTCTCACGTTTGGATTGAACGTGATAAAAGTAGATAAAAATGGGGTTCTGAACCTCAGCCTTGTGTGTACATCACATTTATTTGAAATGTAAAACAAGGCGGGGGAGTGGTGGTGCACACCTTTAATCCCAGCACTTGGGAGGCAGAGGCAGGTGGATTTCTGAGTTCAAGGCCAGCCTGGTCTACAGAGTGAGTTCCAGGACAGCCAGGGCTACAGAGAGAAACCCTGTCTAGAAAAACCAAAAAAAAAAAAAAAAAAAAAAGAAAGAAATGTAAAACAAGCACACATATACTTCACTTCATTTTAAAATGACATTTATTTGTGTGTGCGGACATGTGTGAGCATACATGCGTATTCATGTACATGCATGCACACACTTGCCACATGGCATGCATCTCAGAGGACAGCTTAAGGGAACTGGCTTTCTTCCTCCTCCACTCTGGCTCCAGAGATAGAACTCAGGTTGTCAAGCTTGGGGACAAGTGCCTTTGCCCAGTTAGCTACCTAGCAGGCCCATACTTCCCTTCAAAAGTATATGGCTAACTTTTCTCGATTTTCTAATGTAGGGGTATTCCTAAAGTATTTAAAGTAGTTTTGGAAGGGGAGAAAATTAAATCCGAGTGGTTTCCAACTGTCTTGGTAACGAGGACAACTTAAATTTGAATAATGCTTCACAAATGACCAAGTACTCTGCCAGAGTTCCTTTGGTTTCAGGGGTGACACCGTTTGGTGAAATTATTTTTAGTCTGAGTACATGTTGTCTAATGTTAGACACACTACAGAGCGACAGAACAAAGGGCTCAAAATATGGTATAATTTCTAGTATCTAAAAGTCCAAATACATCCTTCCCCTAGAAAGGGTCATTCATATTTTAAAAAATGTTTTAGCTTTAAACAATTATAGTTGGCAAACAGTGAGTGTTCTATCCAGGGCAGACAGGAAGTATGGAAGGTGCTGTCTGCATGGCAAAGGCTGCCAGAATCCAGCTTGGGGAGGAACTGGCGGAGGAAGTCAGGGTCTCTGCAGCTTCTAACTTACACAAGATGGTTCTCCTACAGGACACAGTCTGCTAGCAGGACATTATCAACGGCTGCATTAAGTAACGCATGTACTGCTTGACTGTATGTCTTGTCATTTGAGTGATGAAAATGTCAGCAAACATTAAGAGCCCAGGAGAAGGTCGTCTTATAATCGTCCACAAAACGATTCCTATGGGGCTCCAGTGAACCTGGCTTCTACACAGCTAAGAAGAGGTAGCTCAGGGGAAGATCTCAAAAACGATTCCTATGGGGCTCCAGTGAGCCCGGCTTCTACACAGCTAAGTAGAGGTGGCTCTAGGGGAAAGATCTCAGACACCAGACAGACAAGCCATGGAGATGCCAGGCCATTAAAGGTGTTTTCAGTTCTATAGACTAACTTATTTTGTTATAAGCGGAGACAAGTTCAACATTTGTGATGTTTTCCTCCGTTCTAGAGATGGAGCCCACCAATTTGGAAAAGTTGACATTTGAACTGAAGACAAAATAACCAATCCCTTAGTTAACTATAATCAGTATAGTATGAACAATTTAAAGCTATTTTATTTTCTGGTTACATTATAATGTGTGACTATGAACTAAGTACCCAATTCTCCCATATCTCAGAAACCAAGGGCTTGAAAGACCAAAGTCTGGTTAAGCAGTTATTGTAGGACAGTGGGCTTTCCAGAGAACATTCTCTGCCTCTGCACTGCCTGTGTGTGAGTTTAACTGTGGAGGTGGTAGCCGCTGCTACCGCCCAAACCTTTCTTCTAGAACTGACTTCAAAGGCCAGGCTTCATTTCTCACTAGAAATATTTTCATGGGGATGTGGCTCAGTTGGTCAAGTGTTTCCTTAGCATACAAGAAAGTCCTAGGTTCCATCCCCAGCACTGACTAAAACTGTCTGTGATAGCGCATGCCTGTAATTCCAGCTTCTGGGAGATGGGGGCAGGAGGGCCGTAACAGTCATCTTCTACCATATAGTTTTTCTTGGAGTAAATACTTGTATTTTTTTTTTTAAAATGAAGACATTACTGTTGAGAATGGCACAGGGAAAAGGTCAGCTTGGCGCAGTCCTGCAGAAGTGTGTTTTTGTACAACCTTTTCTGGCAGGGGGCAGAAGATACATCAAAGCCTTTAAAATGCGTGTGCTCTTTAAAAGCCTCTTAATTCTATTCCTACGAACGTATAAATAACTAGACAAACAGCTGTGTCTGAACAACAGCTTTACAAGGATGCTATTTGGGGTGTTATTTTAAGAAGCACGATTATAAATCACCCAGTCTTCTGCCACGAACTACACCACAGTGACTGAGTGGAACACCAGAGACCTCCCAAAGCCCAGGAAGACATGCAGCATGTTCAGTGTGAGCAAGAGAAGCAGGTCATATCACAGGATGAATAAAGAGCTAGTCTTTCTTAAGAAGATGGGCAGAAATGATGTTCAGTGATTGTTTCTAGATCATCTGGTTATAGCTGATTCTTTTCTAAGTAAAAAAAAAAAATGTTTCTAATTTTAGTATGTATGCTACCAAATTCTAGAATTTTCATTATTTCAAAATACTACAGAATTAATGTGGGGCAAACTGTACAACACTTGTAGACTCCAGGGGAAGAGAGAGAGGGCAGGGAGGGAGGATGTTCCGGTGTCAAATGCTTTCAAGGCACACACAGAACAGTGCTCAGTTATAGCACTGGAGCATAGAGAGGATGTCACCAAACAGGCAAACAAGTTTAACGTGCTGGGAGGGATAAGCATCCATAAAGCACCCAAACTAATGGTTATCATGTGCCTCTGGGGAGGGAGACCAGGCGGCATGGGAACTTTCATCAGACAATCTTTCCCCTATATCTTCTTATTCTTTTGAAGCTTAAACCATATGAAACCATATGAACTTATTTCTAGTCCAGAAACTACCTTAAGTAAAAACTTTCTACGTGAAGACCTACTGTTGATAAGTTTTACAACATGTGTAAACATTCCTTCATTACATGCCATGTGTGCACCTCTGTTCTCTTTACTAGTAATTTACTAACATTGTCGATGTAAATGTATGGTGACAGCCCGGTCTGTAGTGTACCAACCCACTGAGGCTGGCCCTATTAGACTGGTGATACATTTGACAGCCAGCAACCACTCTTGTTCAAGGCTGAAAAGCTTGAACTGCCACCTCTGGGTCCTAAGGGAAAACAGACCATAGATCATTTAGGCCTAACTTGGGGACAGGAAAAAGATTGAATGACAAGACATGGAGCCAGGGGCTCACTGTGCCCTCAAGATAGCCCTCCCACCAGAACCAGGCCCACTCACCACTGCACAGGCTGCCAGTTAGGGAGAAAGGGCCGGAAGCCGGTGATGCACTCAAAGGCCAGGGTGCCAAAGCTCCAGTAGTCAACAGTCACGGTGTACTTCTGTTGCTCCAGAAGCTCTGGAGCCTGAAACACACAGGTGGGTGCCTATGCTGTCCAATCCCTGGATGGAAGAGCTACCAGCTCATGGAGTCAGCCTCCTGCCATCGTCGCCAGTGCACAGTATGCCCACTCACGTGTGAGGAGACGAACCTGAGTAGGCTCAGCTGGGGATAACTAAGATTTTCTGTACTTTATATTCACAATGAGACCATGCTAATGAGAAGCGATGCCAGGAGAACTGAGGAGTCAGGGTTCTGAGTGGTCACTTCAAGGTAGACCAGAGCCAGTCAATTATGCAGTTCACAGTTATTTAAGAATGAGGTAGTATTTCAGGGACTTGTTGAAGATCACATGCAGTACTCAGTCCAGGGGTGTTGTATAAAGATGGAGAGATAAGCTGTGTGCAACAGACAAAGTGACCTCAGCTTGTGCACACCAAACGTATAGCACACATACGGAACCAAGGAACCGAATCAAGTAACACATAGCCTTACAATCAGATGGGGAATTACAGTCAAGCAGTAAAGAACCAAGCTGCGGGACTGCTGCCCAGGTTAAGAGAGCCAGAGTGACCCAGGAGGGTGATGAAGCCTAGGGCAGGACATGAACTGGGCTCAGAAGGCTTGAAGGAAACACAGAGAAAGAAACATGCCAGAAAGAACCACGAGGAAGAAAAAGACCACACACAGAAGGGCCAGGGAGCTGAACCCATGAGAGATTTGGACTAAAACTTAGCTCAGTCTCTAGGCATGGACATGGCTGACATTTTAATTCTCGCAAGTGTACAGCTCCACCTAGCATCTTGCGTGGGACACAGAGGGAATCTGAGTGAGTGTGTGCTGCTGATGTGGGCACTGCCGTGTCAAAGACCACAGCCTCAGACCCACGAGGAAATGGCAAAGCCCTCCCCACAGTGGTGAGGATCCGAGGTGGCAAAGCTTTCTTAGTGGTCCAAGTATGAATGTTGAAAGTGTGTGCAGAGAAGGTGCATTATAGTTCCCCTTCCCCAATACTGACAACTTGAAGACTGCTCCTCTCTTCAGAGACTGCTCCTACAAAGACTGGCTAAACCTAAACCCGTCTCCTTGACCTCAGCTCCTTGCTCAGCCTTGCCTCTCTGTTATAAGGCAGTGCACTTTAGAGGTGCTGTCAGTTCTCCACCAGAGCGCTCAGCTCGCCTAACCCCTGCACTCCTGCCTGTCAGTCAGCCGTTGCTTCATTCCCTTGCCACCTCTAGTCTGGTCAAGTTTCTGGAGCCAGACGAGGATTTGCCAGTGATGGTCAGAACACGGGTTCACCTCACTTAATTGTTGCTGAGCTATCAAGGATCCCGGAGGGTACTTAGCAGGATGCATATAATTACATCATAGATACAGGGACTGAGTAATGTCACTGCAGCCAACGCTGGGAAAGCTGCATCCATACAGCAGAAGAGAAACAGGGATCCAAGTACTCTAGTTGGTAGGCTAGGTGGGAAACACAACTGAATTCAGGAAAATGACGTAATTTCTTTCTTAGGAAATAGGATGCTTAAGCTCTTTTAGCCCTGAGACCCTGGACCTGTTTTCGTTTCTTGAACTGTAATTCTACCATTCCATCACAATCTGAAGGCTGTTATCACCCAGAAGTAAGCTATTGCTAAGGCTTCCTTGGAGTCTCATCTTCTCCCACCCCTGATTTTTTTTTTTTTTTTTTAAAAAGATGGGATCTCACTGTGTAGTTCAGGCTAGCCCCAAGCTTGTTCTTTTCTTGCCTCTGCCATCCAAGTACTTGGGCTGTAGGCAAGTGCTGAGATGACAGGTGTGCAACACAGTGTCCCAGCCTGGTAAGCACTTCCTGAACTTGGTCATTCTCTACCTCGCCTTTCTCCTTGAGCAATGGTGTGGGTGTCGAGGGGTCCAAGGACACCCTTATAACGGCTCTCCTGTTTGGTACGGTCCCTCTCCACATCATCACTCAAAGCCGGCTCCTCCAGTGTGAGGCCCTTCCATGCGATTCCACAGTTTTTACAATACAGCTTAAAACTTTTAAGGCCAGTTTTTAAAGCGGGGTAATAATCTGTCCCTTCCTTCTCCCCAGTTTCACCTCCAGATGCCCTCTTTATTTTCTGAGCCCCAGCCACCCCACAGCATTTCCCAGCACGCCACACTCTTGCCAGCATCTCCTCTCTTCTCCTTCCACGCCTCCCATATAACCCTTCCCCTTGGCCCAGACTTAGCTAGGTGCTCCTTCTATATGTCCCGTCCTTAGACACCTTGTGGTTTTTTTCTGTTTCTTTTTAATCAGTGGCACCCAAGACAATGGTGTTTTCTGAATTATCTGTGCATCATGGTAACACACGTCTGTTTTTTTTTTCCTCAAATGCTAAGCTCTTGATGAGCAGAAAAATATTTATCTCTCTTACTGTTGTAATGCTAGCTCTGAGTATAATCTCTGGCACACAATATTCCCAATGAATGGTTGCTCAGATAATACTCCATTATTCAGACCACATAACACACAGAAGGAAATCCTAGCCCCACCTCTTCTTCCCTGGCTCCCGAGACCCTCTAAGAAACTCAGCCTCTACAGGTAATCAGATAAAACCGTGTGGCACAGAGAAGTTCCAGGATCTTCCTGAAGGCACACAGGTATAGCCCTTCTCACACCAGGGCAGAGACTGTCTTTCCAGAGGGCACAAACCACTCACGAGTAAATTATCAGTTCTAAATATCCATGGAGCCAGCAAGACTGAGACACAGGTAGGAAGGACAGACAGACCCACAAATATAAACATCAGCGAGACTGAGAAGCAAACATGTGAGCCCCACTTCTTACCAGGTATTGCAGGGTCCCCACAAATGAGGTGCACAGACTGCCCTGATCCAGCTCCTTGGCATATCCTAGATCAATAATTTTGTGTATTAACTGGAAAAAACAAGGGTGGGGAGGGGTGGGGAGAAGAAATCGGAAGGCTGTAAGAAGGCAGTCTCCCTTTGCAATAGTTCAGGCAGTTTGCCATCAGAGCAAAGACATTCCTGAGTTCCCAAAGGATTCTGGTTCCTAAGCATCTTAGAGCCGATGCATCATGGGAGAGTGCCCTCGGCAGGGTAGACTTGGGGCACTATAAAAATGTTGGGCTGATATTTTTCTTGGTCTGCCACCAATCAATTAAGAACCTACATATCAGTCCTCAGGATCACTAAACCTGGATTTGTAATGTGAGAGACCAGGAAATATCCAGAATTACTGGAAGAATGATTGTTCCATGGGCCTGCCACAGTCATGGGCTGGGCTGGGAATTGTGAGGGAAGCTGTATCAGGAGGGATAGGTGACTTCCTATTGAACAAAGCTGGGGAAGACTACAGCGTCTAAGCCCACGGAGAGGCTATGATCACACTTGAGCATGGCAGCCATTGAGAAGAAGGGCCACAAATAGCTCGTGTGTGATAGCAAGCTGGACCATGTGCAGGATGGGCCGATGCTGGCTCTGTGTGTCTTCTCAGCCAGAGCCACAGTCAACGTCAGCTCATTTCAGCTCACCAAAAGATGAGGCTCACGAGTCAAGTGGAAAAAAAGTCAATTTCCAAGAAGTGTTAGGTTGAGGGTGGACATGGCTTGCTTCCCTTATCAGATTCCCATGACTTAGGCGATTAATAATGTACTACATTCAGAGCTGGAGAAAATAAAAATGAATAAAATTCCAAGTGATACATCTAAGCTTGCCTCAGTCTGCATTGTTGTTTCAAGAAAAACAAAAGAAATAATAATAATAAAAGGTTCTTAAGAGAACCAGAGTGCCTCAGGGAAATCCCTTCCATTGCAGAGCAGCCCACGTGGCCCCCGAGACGCCCTGAGCAGCCCATGCGGCCCCCGAGATGCCCTGAGCAGCCCGTGCGGCCTCTGAGATGCCCATGTGGCTGACGAGATGCCCTGAGCAGCCCATGAGGCCCCCAAGATGCCCAGAGCAGCCCACGTGGC
>JADRCH010000126.1:675741-707263 GCA_019843965.1 Rhynchomys soricoides
TGACTGTGTAAGGAGCTGTGGGCAGTCTGACTGTGTAAGGAGCTGTGGCCAGTCTGACTGTATAATGAAGCAATCTGACTGTGTAAGGAGCTGTGGGCAGTCTGACTGTGTAAGGATCTGTGGCCAGTCTGACTGTATAATGAGGCAATCTGACTGTGTAAGGAGCTGTGGGCAGTCTGACTGTGTAGTGAGCTGTGGGCAGTCTGACTGTACATTTTGCAAACACCCCCTGAGGAACAGGGTCAGGAAGCTGATCAACAGTATTTTACTCCCAGAGAACCTAAACTGGTTCAAACTAGATGAGACATGCAATGTTCATGAGACAAAAAACAAACAAACAAACAAAACCAAAACAACAACAACAACAACAAAACCCCACCAATGCTGTGTCTGGAAGTTTATTTAAAAAAACCTAAACCCTTGGATGTAATGATAGAGCACAGAGCATAACCATAAAAACTGAAAATCATAACACATAAAAGTTTACCTAATCTCACATGCTCCAATTAGAGACATAACCTGAAACAAACACTCATTTTTAGACTACACTGTTGGGCTTAGCATGCATTAGTTCCTGAGCTTTGTCTGAAGCACTGAAACAAACAGCTCTCTGGATTACATGTTGGCCTGTTGCATCATGGATTCTGCAGATATCTTTGCAACAGGCAAAGAGCATCTCTGTAATTGTCAGGGTGGTACCCAGGTCTACGCCTAGGATCTCCCTGGGTTTACAGGAAGGATGCGACCTGAATTCCAAACCAAGTTTTTCAGATGATAAATGACAAGTCAAGAAACAGGTAAGAACAGCCAGGCTTCAAGAGAGAGAACTGTTTTAGAAGGGGGATGCCTGTGAAACCCCATCTTTCAATGTAAGTGCTAAGAGGTGGTTAAGCTCTTTTCAGGATGCTTGCTAGGGATATGTTTCACTGAGAAGAAATGGAAAGACAAATGAACGAGAAAATTTTGTGGGGGTCAGAAATCAGAAGAACAAGAAAAGGCAAAAATGAACATACAGGGGCTGGGGTTGTATTTTAGTGCCTGAGGGAAGACAAGAAGCAGAAGAAGAAGGGAAGATAGGAGGGTGAAGTGGGAAGATGCAGAAAGCCAACCAATGGGTGGTCCAAGTAAGAGGGGTGTCTGTGCTATTAATTAAAATGGTGAGCCTACCATGAGCTGCCTGCCCAGCTTGTTGATTGACGTTCTAGGGAAGGCAGACTGGGTCTGGCTCAAGCCTTCTGGACTAAAATAGGTTTTATGAGTAACAAGCAGGGCAGCAGGGGGAGGACCAAAGGTTAAGATGAAAGTGCACAATCACCTTTTCATTTGCTCAGTGACCACGAAGAGCAGAATTCTGGGAGGGAAATCAAGAGTGACATGACAAGCAAAGTCTAAGGCTATCCCCTAAAGGAAGGGAAAGTTGAGGGTCCCCGGTGTGAGGCGGGAATGGCACCCGGAGGGGAAGCAAGTGCAGAGCAAGCAGGGGAATGGCTGAGGGGATCCTGTGCACGGTAGGCTGGCTGCTGCATTTTGAGACATGCTGGATGAAGGGGTCTGGAGTGGACAGTGGTAAAAGCACCCTTCAGCCAGGCATAGTAATGCACATCTGTAAGCCCAGGACTCAGGAGCTGAGAGGAGAGGGCTGCTCTGAGCTTGAGGCCAGTCTGGGCTGCATCATAAGTCCAGGCACACAGCAGAGAGTGCCCTTCTGAAAATGGATTAGCAAAGCCAGCATGGGGTCCTGACAATGACTTGCTCTGATAATGTATTGTTGGAGGCAGTGGGGACACAGCTATGACATGACAGACATACTGGATTCGGTGAACTCAGTACTCTGATTCTTTTGGTTTGCCTGTTTTGAGACATGCCCTTTGGTTCCTAGCTCGGGTTGGCATCAAACTTGCTCTGTGGCTGAAGATGATTTTAAATTCCAGATCCTTACCCTCAACCCCAGAGCTGGGACATGTGCCAACATGCCAGTTTATGAGTTACTGGGCATCATGCATACTAGACAAGCATTCTACCAACTGAACTACATCCCAGAACAATTTGGAGACTGTTTTAATGTCATTAAGTGTCCTCTCTGGCAGGCACAGTAGGAAGGAAGGTGTGAAGAACCAACAGGGGAAGATGCGCTTTAAAGATTTCTTTTTATTTTGCATATTTTGTCTGCATGTGCGGATGTGTACCATGAGTGTGTCTGCTGCCAGTGATGGCCAGAAGAGGGTTTAGATCCCTTGGAACCGGAGCCTCAGATGATTATGAGCCACCACACGGGAACTGAACTCCAATTCTGGATCCCCCCAAAGAGAAACATGTACTCTTAACTGTTAACCCAAAAGATGAGATTTAAACTTGACACCCATGTCTGGGTAGGCAGAAACATGGGTCCAATAAAAAAAAAAAAGATATCACAAAAGGATCAAGTGTTTTAAATAATAAGTCTAGGTGTCAGTTTGGGAGAGCTATTCTGCAGACATGGATACGGACTTCAGGCTAGAGAATAGACTCTGGGAAGATACAGTTGATAAAGATGCTCAAGAAACCAGGCAGGCAAACCAGAGTAGAGGAAAGCAGACCACAGAGGGGCCAGGTACAGAGAAAGGTGAATGGGATGGGGGAGGGGGTGTGAAGAAAAAGCAAGAAGGTAATGTGCGAGATGGGGCGTGTGCAATACACCCATAGTCCTAACATTCTGGAAGCCGAGGCAAGAGGCCATGAGGTTAGTGACAGCCTGAGGTCATGACCACAGCTCTGCGGTAGGACAAAGAGGGCAGCCACCTGCCCCTTAGTCCTAACTGCTTAGGAATTTGTTGCTTCACTAGCAGGAAGAAAACACTTCAATGTTTTCTAAAGGACAATAAACAAGGCTGCTTAGTGGAACTGTAAGTCCCAGAGGTTATTTCAGGGTCATAATAAGGGAAGTCCAAACTGTTAGCACTGCCTCCACGTCTGTCCCAGGTTCTCTTGTTAAGTTAGTATAAGGTACTGATCTGACAGGCTTGCTCTGGCACAAGAGGCAGGCTTCATCTGTGTCTGCCAGGCAGCTGCCCATTTTATGATGTACAAGTTACTGGAACTGTATTTGACAACTTAAAACTCACTGCAAGAATCTGTCAGGTACCATGATGATGCTCTGTGTGTCCTAAGACACAGGGCCCAGAGATTAGGGGCAAATAAATTTAACCCAACCAGAAGGCGATGAATCTGGACCCTGTGGCCAAGGGTGTGACTTGATAACTGACGTCAGCCAGGCAGGGAAGAGCTGTGGTGACTCTGGCATCGAGGGTTAGGGTGGCACTTAGAACAAAATGTGCTCAGGATACAGAACGGTTGTGTGAGCTGAGTGGCTCCAAGTGAAGCTTTTGGGCTGACTTAGGAGGAGACAGTCACGGAAGGAATAAATCTAATGGGCCTCGGACCAAACCAGAAACGGGGCAGGGGGAGTGCGAAGTAAAATGAAAATCTATCAGCAGCGTCAAACTGAGTCATGGCCTAGGAACGCATCTCCGCAAGGCTGGGTTAGAAATGGTCTGGGGAAGAGCCGTCCTTCATTTCCAGGAAGGGCAACTCCCGCCTGTTGGGTTTGCTGGCTCCAACCTCATTCATAAATCACAGTAGGACTGAGGGTTTTCAGGGTCCCGCAGGGAGGGAAGGAGAAAGAAGAACATACCAGTTTACTACTTTTCATTTTAGGAAGAGCACCTTGCTTATGTACAGCATCTCATTTTGTGTTCAGCAATTCTAAAGAGGTGAATGATGTTTCTGTCACAGATAAGGAAACAAACATTCTCAAAGTTTGAGTCCCATGCTTCAGGTTACACGGCTAACCAGAGGAAGAACTGGGTTGTAAGCCGGGAGTATGTCTAGTTTGGGGGAAAAACTGAGTACTTACATATTTTAATTCAGTTGGGGGCATATTGATGTTATAAAAATATCTACAGACAAGGTGATGTGTACCAGCCGTCACTTCTCTGGATGCCAGAGACAAAGCAGGGATTAAAGGCCCTGATTTTAAGAAGTTTAGCTCCATGGCAGAGTGCTTACCTAGCATGTGTGAAGCCATTGGTCCCACCTGTACCAAGCGGGCAGGACTTTTTATTTTTTGTTTCTTTGAGACAGAGTTTCCACTGTAGCCCAGGCTACCCTCAAATTCACAGCAATACTCTTGCCTCTGTCATCTAAGTAGTAGGACTACTGGTGCGAGCCACCAGTCCCATTTAGAGACTTCTATTAGCTATGTGATAGACATGCAAGTAACCTAATTTGTAGAGGCAAAATATTTCATAGGACAGTATCAAAGAAAGATAACTGGAGGAGGTTCTATCCAAAAGGAAGCAAATGTTGCCCTTGGAGACAAGATATGTCCTCCCCCACTCCCCTGAATTACTCGCCTGCCTTCAACCCAATGCAACACGAGCAAATTAGCAATTTGGCTGCTGATGTTAAGAGATGCAATCAAGTGAACATCTAAGCAACATGAGTGGGTGAGAAAGAGGCATGGTATCACGAAGACAAGTGGGGTTCTGGACCTCTGGGTATACAGATGGGTATACAGGTATACAGACAGGTATACAGGTAGACAGGTATACAGACGGGTATACAGGTATACAGACGGGTATACAGGTATACAGACGGGTATACAGACGGGTACACCGGTATACAGACGGGTACACCGGTATACAGACAGGTATACAGGTAGACAGACGGGTATACAGGTATACAGACAGTGCCCTTCCAGCACACACATACACCAACACATGGGAGAGTCAGAAGCTAAGAGGTGGCTGCTCAGTCAACTAAGACTGTACTAATAAGGCCTAGCCCTCCACAGGACTTCATTCAAAAGGAAACGATACAATGCAGAGCAAGGATATTTTATATGCCAGACTATTTAGATCTCAGCCTGAAATACATGGCTGCTTGACCCCAGTCTTCACCCCCTCCAACAGCCCTTTTGCCTCTCTTCTACCCAAAGAAGTGGCACAAGAGGCAGCAGCCATGCAGACCAAGTTTCTGGAAGGCGAGAGACTCCTGGACTGCTCGGTTAGAGAACACAGCACATAAGTGGGGTAAGCGCTAATGACTGGAAAATCTAAGGGAAGGCATATGACTTCATTACGTTACTTCAAACGTTCTGCATTTCCGTATGGGAGAAACAAGGTTTGAGTAAACGAATCATGTATACAAGTTGAAAAGAATGAAGTGGGGGAGGGAGGGGTGAAAATGGAGTCGTTCTCCAAAATGGGGAGCATATATTCACGGATAAACTCTGGATAACTCTGACCCTTAAAGCCCAAACTATCAGTCTGCATCACCAACCTTGGAAAATGACGACAACATCATCATCATCATCATCATCATCATCATCATCATCATCGTCGTCATCATCATCGTCATCATCATCCACGGCCACCACTACCACCATCACCAATTTTAAAGCCCCTGAGCAAGTTCTGTGGCACTTTTTTAGTTTCTGCTTCTCTAGGTGAGAGGCAGAGCTGACCATCAGAGCCCCAGTTCTGTTTGCACTGGAGCCACAGGATGTAGGTGACACCACATACCTCTGCAGGCCCATGGACTCTCTCCCTGACGCCAGCTTCCTCAGGGTGCCAAAAGCACCCACACTTAGGGACACTCGTGGTATATTAAACAAGAGTGGATTTTTCTATGCCCCTGGTTGGCAAAGAACTGCCAGTGTGAGGGTAGAAAATTCACTACCCATGGGTGAAGCTGTCCAGATGACGACCTACTTCCCTGGCCGGCCCAGGAAGGCGGGGAGTGGAACTCTTTAGTGGAAAAAGGAAATCTCTCACTCTGAACACAGTCATTCGTACCGTGACTTAGAAAGAAAGGAACTGTATTTGATCCACTACAGTTCTAACCAGCCCTGGCTGGCCCCCTTAATCTATCAGGCTCTCTGTAGACCTCACCACACCCTCTGCAGAGACACCCCCCACCTCAAGACACAATTCCCTCTGCGACCCCCATTAGACTTTCAGGGAACTGCACGTCTACCCGGAAGGAAGGGCTTGCCCTTGTTTGTAGGGTGGGACTTACCGATGTCACTCAGCAGGGTAAGGATGGCTCCTTCCCGCAGGCCACAGCAGTTCTCGAACTGGTTCAAGTACTGCAGGAAACATGAGAAATGCTGTCAGTGTGGAGCCTCACACAGCCCTGACCAGCCCACCAGTCTCTTCTATCAGTCAGACAGTGCTGGTACCACACCAGGGCTCCAGGGGAGCTGGCTGGAGACAACTGGAGCAGTCATACTGGCGGGAGGGGGAGGGGGTTGCCCCTAGGTCAGTGAGGCAGCAGCCTATGGGTATCCATGGCGTCACCTCCCTGGTCCTGGCACGAAGTATTTGAGTCAGCCTCACTATGCCCTAAGTCTGTAGGACATGGCCAGGGTCAAAAGTCAATAGCAACGGGGTCTCCCTCGGACAATTCACTAAGGGGAATGCGCACTTGCTGTGTGCCTGGGCATTGCACCTAGCTCTGCAGGATGAACTCAGCGGGCATAGCTGTTTCCCCAACATCCCTGCCCTGAGTCCCACTGCTCCCTCTGAGGTGAAGATGCTGAGGCTGGGGAGTCATCAGTTGGCACACGCAGCTGGGAGGTGGGGCTGTAAAGCGAAGTGACCTTTGAACCCTTTGCGTTTCTGGCTCTCCGGCTTGTCCAGGGGCTCCACGTGCTGCTGTGAGTCAGCCGTGGTGATCGACACTCGATTCCGAGAACATTCCAGAGTCCCCGACTTCCGTGCCATACAGTTCACTGTTTTGGGGTTTGGTCTGTTTGGGGTTTGTGTATTATTATTTTTTTAACAAGGTTTCACCATACTACCGCAGTTGATCTCTAATTTGAAGAAAGAGCCTCCTTCCTTAACTTCCCTCATGGCTGCACTACAGGTACAAGCTAAGCACGCTGGGCTTAAGCCTTGAAATTAACTCTCATTCTGAAATTTACTATGTGCTGGTCAAACCTGTCTAAGACAATGGCTCTAAAAGACTGTCGTGACCCCGTGGGGGTGGGGGTGTTAAATGACCCTCTCACAGGGGTTGCCTAAAACCGTTGGAAAACTGATATTTACATTACAATTCCTACCTAGTAAAATAATAGCAGTGAGAATGTTATGGATGGTGGGGGCCACTCCAACATGAGGAACTGTATTACAGGGCTGTGTGGCATTAGGAAGGGTGAGACCTCGGCGCTAAGAGATAATATAGATTTTGAACTTTTAAGAACAGGAAAAGGCAGGCTACCTTATTAAGGGAAGAACAAGATGATCGTAGACACTCTGGGCAACAGGACTGTCTCCCAGCGCTATTGGACACTGAGACCGAGGTACAGAAGGACAGAGGTCCTTTCTGCAGTCACATCCTGCCTCTCCCTAGATCACACTGCAGCCAAGAGTCATGTTGAGAATTCCCCCTGGCTTGCGACTCCTTTGCTGCCTAAAAGGGACCTCCCCTGCATTTTCCAGTACCCCGTCAACTGGTCACATCCACCCACGCCAGACTGAAGTTTCTGCCTAAAACAGCATGGTTGCATTTCCCGCTAGCCACAGTTAGCAACTGGATGATGGCCAAAGGCTGGAAACAGGAGAATCACTGGGTAGTCAAGCTCTCCATTTCTCTTCTGTTATCACCCTACTTACGGGTTGGGCATATCCTGTCCCCAAGCCACCGTCACTCTCAGGACACGCCCACCCCTACAGCAGCAGAGACACTTGCGGAAACTTTCTTTTTATAAAATGAGTCAAAAGGCCCGGAAGAATGAAGAGCACAGCACATGATGTAAGTCTGGGAAACTGCTGTGTAAAGAGAGCGTGTAGAGGCGTGTAGAGGCGGCCAAGCCACATGCTGTGACTCTTTAGAGTAAGGAGCTGAATGGAGCTATCGGAAGAGTAGATAAAGAACAACGCACATGGAGAGTTTATTTTTTTTCAAAACTGACATGACCCGGGTTCACAGACAGCAAGACGCCTGCACCTGAGATGGCCTGTGGTCCAGGCTCTCTACTCTACAGCTGTATGCAGCTAATGCTCTATCTACTTAGTGTCTCTGGGCCATGGCACCTACCTGCAGTGCAGGAATTCTCTCTGAGTGCTAGTATGTTGAAACCATAAACCAGGCACCCTGTAAAAGCATAAGGAATATCTCTCTGGGTGGCACCAGAACTGTCCCTGTGACCAGGGAGGATGGCCGATGCCCACTGCCCAGTGTGGGGTTGGGGCAGGGAAGGCAGTACAGGAAAGGGGAAGGGAAGCCCTGCAGGTGAGTCAGGAGGATCTGGAACTTCAGCCCTGCTCTCTGATGACTAAGCTGGCTCCCTTCCTGCCCGCTGTGATTCTGTGCAGCACTGTAATGTCTGTGAAGAAAGTCTCTCCCCATTGGACAGTGGTGATGCCGACCCCAAAAGCTTGCAGTGGTTCTAACATGCCAAAGGGGGAAACGTGTGTTCTGAGACTCGTTCAGTTTCTTCCAGTGGTCCAGGCCTGATGATAACTTCTTGTCATGTTAGTGACCATGTGACACAGCCCTCTTCAGCTTTCTTGTGGGCACTTCGGACTCAGCCTTTTGATTTACACGTATAGAAATCACCCCAAAGAAGGCGTGGAAGAGGGAGTTTGAGTAGGGGAAGTTACTTCATGGACTCTTTGCGATTCCTGGATGGTAGTCTCCTTTTCTCCCCTCCCAGTGTCCCAGAGCGCTCCCAATGGACCTGCGTCCCCTGACCCCAGAAGACTCACTCTTCGGAGGTCTCCTCCTTGGCAGTACTCCATGGCCAGCAGAGGCAAATCATTGGGCGCCAAGTTCTGCATCCCCTCTGGGACATCCCGCGCAGCCACCACATTGGGATGGTTCAGCCTAGAAAGAGGGGAAAAAACAAGCATCTGAGCTTCAGCTCAGACCCATGCCTTCATTCCATGTCTCAGCCAATCTCATCTTCTGACAAAGGCCAAGGATAACCAGGTATTCGTAGTAACTACACAGGAGAAGATGGGGATCCGGGAATGAGACACTTACCTGGCACTCTAGCAAGTTAACAGATATTTACCCAGCCCTCCTCAGCCCTCTGAACTCAACACCCTACAAGTATATCACGTACCATTTAACTGTCCTTAAGGGGCCCTATTTCAATTTTTCAGTGTCTGTCAGACTGCTTCTGATAGGTGATAACAGGCACCTTATTCCATTTAAGGAAATGGTTGACACAGGTATGTGTGTGGACATTCAGCATAGGAGACACTGCTCTTTCTCATTTTAAAGACGTGAGCAGAGATCTGGAGAGATGATCTCTGGGAGAGCCCAGAGGTCTTACCTGTGGGCTCTCCCAGAGGACCTGGGCTTGAGTCCCAGCCCCCATGTGGTGGAGTTCAACCATCTCTAAACTCCAGTTCCAGCAGATCCAAGTCTGCCTCCTAGCCTGCTCAGGCACCAAGCATGCATGTAGCACACAGACACAGATGTAGCCAAACCACTGAGACGCACAAAAACAAATTAACTTTAAAAATGAAGGATGTGAGCAGTGGAAGCATCTGCTTGATTTCTTCAAGCTAACTCTTGGAGTGCTTGCCACTACAGGTCCCACCAGTTGGGGGGGGGCAGCATCCACCCAGGCCTGAAAGACTCTATGTCCTCACTGTGTGGATATAGTCAGAGGGCAAACAGCGCAGTCACATGCCACTCTGGAATTAGAAACACAGGGAAAACAGATTTTTACTGACAATTCAAAACTTGCTAACAGCTTTAATTAACTTACTACTTAAGTAATGTTTGACACAGTGTCTTACGTTGCCTATGCTGGTCTCAAATTCCTGGGCTCAATCATTCTTCCTGTCTTCAGCTTCTAAGTATCTGGGCCTATAGGAGCATACCACCATGTCTAGGTAAGATGGCTGTCTTACTTTTAATGTAACAAACTGACCACAAAGCTCAATGTAGTATTTAAATGCTACTCCTTTAGAAGTCGCCAGGGCAGCGACCTATCTGGATAGCGTGAACAATGCCCCGATGGAAGACTCTTAGGGGTTCTTTTCTTGACTGAGCAAGTAGGATGAACTGTGGTTCTCATTCCAGGATCACAGGGCTGTGGAAATGGCTTCCCCAGATGTGGGCGCAGGCCCTCACCTTCTCATGATCTGGATCTCTAGGCACCATCGATCTCTGTTCTTGGGGCTGAGCTCCTGTCGGCACTGCTTGATGGCAATCTGCTCACCTGTCGCCTGCGGGAAGGGCACACCAGGCATCGGAACAATGAGCAACCAACATATGACCACCACAGAACCCCACTGGCCACACAGGTATCCTGCAGAACACTTGCACACCTGGTCCGTCGGTCTGTCCGCCCTCCTCACCACCCCCACATCACAGCTGGCCCATCTTCCTGCTGCATCTACCCATCGAGGGAACAGAAATCCTTCAAATCTTGCTCTGTCTCTGCCTCCTCTACAACCCCCCCACCCCGTAGCACATCCCTGTCTGGGACTTCTACCTCCTTCTGCATACGCCAACTGTTGCCGTGGTAATGCCAGGTTAAACCATACAGCACTGCTGGTGATTGGCCTGTTTTACATATAAAAATGGAGCTTCCGTGTGATTCAACTACTATTGGCACACTGGCTATCTCCCTTGTCTCATGTAAGAGGGTTTTTTTCTCTCTCTCTTTCTTTCTCTTTGGAGAGAAGACAAACATAGTGTAGTCAATGGGACACACGACAGCTCAAATTCCAACTTCCTTTTACCAGCTGTGTATCCTCTGAGCAAACTACATGCAGACTGCGTCTGTATTTATGAAATAGGAATACTGACCTGCCACAGTTCAGGGCTGTAATGAAGACAAGGATGTAGCTATATCATATAGATAGGAAGCGCATAGCAAGTGCCTGACAACTCTACAAAAGCACAGCCTTGAGCATAAGACATATTCTTCTAAAGCTTGGTTTCATTATTTATTTACATACTTATTTACTTTAGAACGGTCTAATGGATTCAAGGTTAGACCGATATTCACCATGGCTACAAGGATGACACTGGATTTCTGATCCTTCTGACTCATCCTGCCATATGCTAGGATTATAGGTGTGCACGGACCACCACACCCACTTTATATGGTGCTGGGGATCAAACCTAGGGCTTCGTGAACACTGGGCAAACACTACCAACTGAGCTACATTCTTAACCGCACTGTGGTTTCTTTACTGGGAAAGCCAATCTTTTGTGACTAATGACTGGTTTCTGAGGTTAACATGTATCTCTTTGCTGGTACACAAAGGAATCCATGGGAACATGTAGTAGGGGAGGGTTCTGAGACTGTGGTGTGGGCAGCGGCAGCAGAGAGAAGCCCTGGTGTAAGGTGTCCTGGAACCACCAGTGGCAGCCTCGATTTCAGACAGTAGTATCAGTGTCCCTGTTCATAGTGACCCCAACCAGTTCACTGAGAACGTCGAGAAAGGAATCCTCCCCAACAGAGACTACAGTTTATTGCATGGATAGAAATGCTTGTAGCAAGAACAGGAAGGCAGAAGTTTATCCATGGAATGCATGCTCTCTTCTGCCTGCAGATCTCACATCTGGGAACTCTAGCATGACAACTTCAGCCAGGACTTCCCCAGTGGATTTCCGATGGATGACGTTAGTCACCTATCTGATGACACTTTAGTATGCTCTGCCAGTTGGTCGACTCCCTGAACGCTCTCTCTGAATGGTCTAAGTGCCCACTTTAAAGCTGCTCTGCTGTCTACCTGTCTGCTGTTTGCTATTTGTTCTTTCACTTCTGCTTGCTACATACTTAAAAAAACAAAACAAACAAACAAACAAACAAAAAACCTCACTCATTCAAAACTGTTGGTGGATTATTTCCCATACAGAACAAGATTTCTGCTTTCAAAGTCAACTTTAGTTAGCATAGATAATACTGTTGGCGCCCAAAAAGAAATCCTACAGGCCCTACTGATCATTTCCTCATTGTATGTTTTACAAAAAGAATCCTAAATCTTGTAAGTGTGTAATTCATGCAGTTATGAGTGTGACTTAAACCAACACACAGAGGAGACTGGCAAGACAAGCAGGTGGCTGTCCTCAGCATCCAACTGCATCAGTGCCTCATATTCACCCAAATGGCCAAAACTCCTGACGCAGCTTGAAGAGAAGGAAAATGGATCACTCCAGGCACAAGGGGAAGTTATCTAATGTGGTCATCCATCAAGAAATCAACCCCGAAGTGCATGATCACCACTCTAACACCAGAGCACAAATACTACAAAACCTCTCAAATATTCTCAGGATGTGTTTTTAATCCAGAACCTCTGCTTAAGCTGTCTAAGATGCAGTTACGTCCGAGCCTAGTTTTCTGGTATATTCTAAGTATTCAACCAAAATCCCAACTGATGCTGGAGCAGGGTCCCTACGCACAAACCCCACCTACTTCCCATCCGTTCCTTTCCAACCCTCAGACAACACCATCTACTTTCTGTCTGTATGGATTGTCATGCTCTGGACATTCCGTGTAAAACAAGTCACACATGTGTAATTTGAAACAAACACTCTTACTTAAAGACACATTTCCACAGTTCATTCATGCTGCACTACAGGTCCACTCCTGTGACCTCAGCAGCCTCCACAGGGCTGCTCATGGGAGGAAGCATCACTAACTGGGTCTGCCCCAGGATCATTCTTTTCTTTTCTTTGTCTGTTAGAAGCCTGAGTTTTGGCCTGGATTCTGAGGCTCTCTCTGAAGAGCTGATTTCCTGTATCTATCCCCTAAGGCTTCTGAATCAGTCACTGTGGCTACGCAGTGGAACCCATCGAGAAGTCCATCTATGGTCTTCAAGAGTGAGATACCATACTAGAAAACATCCCTCTAATTGACAGACATTCTCAGAAGCCACAGCTTGGAAAACACCATACCCCAAGATCTCGAGCTTCCAACTTGTCTGCCTCTTCTCAAGCCGACTGGAACTGTCCTCAGTTTCACTTCCTGTCAGTGTTCGGACTCAAATATTTTCTTGCCCAGTTCTAGGGTGGATTCACCAACAGCAAATCCCACTACTGCCAAATGCTGAGGTTAGAGTGTAGAAATGTAATTCCTTTTATAACAGTATTAAGAGACGGGGCAGTGGAGAAGCTGGTGGGGTTATAGGCAGCCATGGTGAGATGCTATCACGTAGAGACCTTTGTGATGGCACAGTGGAAAACTGTCTTTAAGTGAGAGCGAGTGCTCATCTGAAATGACCAGAACCTTGAGCTCAGCCTTACAAGTCAATCAGCCTAACACCCGCCCAGGCTCATGTAGGCAACCTTAATTAAGCCCAGTGGGCCACACACACCTGCAAGATGTGAAGGTAGGAGAATGTGTTGACAAGAAGGGGTTCAGTGGGAAGAGGGTAAGAGAAGGTAAGGGGGTGAACATGATCCAAAGTAGGTACATGTACAAAATTGTCAAATAACACATTAAAATAGATGTAAGAGAAATATAGCCACCTAAGAAAAATCTACATTAAACTATTTCCCAAAGGTTTGGAAGATAGGTTTTATTCACTCGAGTAAAGGTTATTATTACCGTTAAAAATAGATTACCTGGACTCAAGAACGCTACACTGGCCTTCAGTCAGGTAGAGATCTCCAGAGGAGCCTAGACTCTCGGAAAGCAGGGCTCTGCAGATGAGAGGAAGCGGGTGGGGGAGGGGGCAAGCTCACTGCAGAGAATCTCTGGTCCAGACACTCCTCTAGGCGGTACGCTGGTGGTCTCTGTGGTTACAAGAGGATGCTACCCGAGGGTGACAGAGTCTACACTCGGAGACTAAAGAGTCTGCACACGTCTATTAACACCCAGCGCAGTGTGCTGTGTTCTGTTGGGATGAGTTAGCCACAAGCCTGGATGCTTAAAACAGCACAAATACACCTTTTGGTTCTGCACATCACAAGTCTGCGGTGAGTTTCCCTTGTCAATAATCAAGTTGTCGGCAGAGCTGTGTTCTCTTCTACCAGCTTTGGGAGATCACCTATGACCTCTTGCGGCCCAAGCCTTTTCGTAGGCCCTTTACCTCATCCTCAAACCCACCAATGTCCAGTTGGGATCTTTCTCACCTAGACTTAGTTCAACACTGACTCTCTTGCCTCCTTTCCGACTTTCCAGGACCCTGGTATTACACTGGGCCCACCCATAAAAGCTAGGACAATCTGCCAATCTAAGGCCAGCTGACTGGTGACCTGGACTCTCCCTTACCATGCAATGTCAACGATTCAGCAGAGTAAGGTATGGATGCCTTCGGGGAAGGAGGATGCTCTCTACAAACAACACGACAAATGATCAGATCCACTGTGATTTAGGGAACTTGTCTGACTGCGCAATGAGTAACTGTAATCTCTTGCCCAATGTCAGAGTGTAAGACACCGTTGTTAGCTGGCTCAACCCAGAAGCCAAGATAACCTATATAATGATGATTGACAGGAAGAGTGAAGATGTGAGAATCGCCTTCAACCTCCAAACTTAGGCTTAGCTAACAGAGACTAGAACTGCCTGTGCCAGCTCAGCTTAGCCCTACTGCAGGGGAATCCTAGCTTCTGAGGCTTATCGATGTCTGAGATAGAAACAAACTTTTCTTTACTCATTATCTATTATTTTCTATTATTTTATTATCTATTATTTTTGTTCATGAACTATGAACACTGGGAATGTGTTTATCAGCAGGAAAATTCATACAGCAATAAATGATTTTATTTTGCCCAGGATCCCCAGATGAAGAATCTGAGTTTGGAAAGCCAGACTGGGCCTGAATTCTATCTCTGTGCTGGTTAAGTTTGTATTATTTGTGAATCTGGTAGAAGCTAGAGTCTTATCTGGGCACCTTAACTGAAGAATTGTCTCTAATTGTCTACGAGGAAACCTGTGGGGCATTTTCCTGATTAACAACTGACCCGGGAGGCCCAGGATGCCGTGGATGGTGTTACCCCTGGGAAGGCCCAGGCCACTGTGGATGGTGTTACCCATGGGCAGGTGGTCCTGGGCTTTATAAGAAAGGCCAGGCAAACTATAGAAGCAAGGCAGTAAGCAGTGTTTCTCCACAGTCTCTGCTTCAGGTCCTGCCTCCAGGTTCCTGCCTTGGCTTCCCTTCATGAAGGACATGTAAGCCAGATAAACCCGTTCCTTCCCAAGCTGGGTTTGGTCATGGTGTCTACCACAGCAACAGAAACCAAACTGGGAATATCTATCTCCAACTTGCTAATAAGTGGACTCCTTAAATAGAATACAATTTAAAAATTATCCTTATTCTCAATAAAAGAGAAAGGGTTGATTTTACTGTCTCTGTGGAACATGGCTGATTGCTGCAGCTTGCCCTTTGATTCTTTGCCTTTCACACAAGAACACAACTCTTGTGTATGTCTGTGTATTATAAAGCCTAAAGAAGGTGACTGCACACAAGGGCACTAGGAAGCCAGTTTATAAACAACAACAAACCCAGACCAAACCAAATCAGAGGGGCCACCCAAGTCCCTGTGGTTGGTCTCCTAACGATCCAGGGGAAACTCAAAATACAAACGAACAAACACCTCTTAGGACTTCATGCCAGAAGACCCAGTGGCTTACGACCATTCAGCAAGTAACGGTGTCATAGGAGACAATGAGTAAGCCATTAGGCTTTTTTAGATACTGACTCATAATATCAATGTTTCAGGGAAAAAAAGAAGGGAGTGTGTGTGTGTGTGTGTGAAACTGGGCCCAAAAGGAATACATGGATGGGACCCAGGCTGGGGAGCCGAAAGGTACAGATGCACCAGCTGCCACATGTGTTGTTCGGCCCTAGTCAGAGATGTTTCTTCTCAGTGAATGGTAGCTAACACGAAGGCTCACAACTGGTCAAATTGCAGAGGGTAGGAGAAGGTGAGGTGCTCAGCCCTAAATAATACGTCTGTATCACACCCGCTCCTCCCTAAGCTCAGGGATCATCTGGAAAGATTCTGAGAGCCAGAGGTTCTGAGGGACTACAACAAAGCGGTGTTTCCCAGGCACAACAAGGAAGCTGCCCATATGAACTCACAGCAGTGTGACAGTGTACACGGGCTGGAGCCATGGAAAACCCAAGCATGGAGAGGGAGGGAGGGAGACAGGAAGTCCCAACCCTAGCTAGGCAGCTAGTGGCAGTTTACAGTTGCTGAGAGGGAGAATCGGTTCTCTTTAAGGGTGTGTTCTGTGGTAGGGTCAACCGCACTTCAGTGAGAGGAGTACAAATCAGACTTTTTTTTTTTTTAAGATGTAAAGGTGGATGGTCAGGAAGTGGGGTGAAAGCTGGGGGAAGTGGGGAGAGAGGTAAATATGACCAAAATACACTATACAAAATTCTCAATAAGTACTTAGAAAGTAAAGGTCTGGGACTCCCTACACTACAGCTCCCGTACCTGAGGCTCTGGATCAGTTCAGAAGAGGTCTCAGAAAGATTGCAAGAGCCAGGAGAACAGGATTTGCTTTGAGAATGCCCCTTCTAGCAGTGTCAGGAGTTACATTGGTAAAGTCCTGCTAACAAGACTGTTTAAGGGCTGGAGAGATGGCTCAGTCGTTAGGAGCACTGACTGTTCTTCCAGAGGTCCTGAGTTCAATTCCCAGCAACCACATGGTGGTTCACAACCATCTGTAATGGGATCTGATGCCTTCTTCTGGTGTGTCTGAGGACAGCTACAGTGCACTCACATAAATAAAATAAATAAATAAATCTTAAAAAAAAAAAAAAAGACTGTGTAAGCATGAGCTGATCAAGAACAAAAGTAATGGACATGCTAACGTGGACAGGGGAAAACCCAGGAGGTCACAAGTTACACAAATAACTACAGTCAACTGAGGAACACTCAGAGCAGGAGAGACAGTCTCCCCAGGAAAGAACACACTAATTGGTTATCTAGTAACAAGTGGTCAGCCCTGAAAAAGATAGATAGATAGATAGATAGATATGTGTATACACACACACACATACATCCTTATACAGACTGAACAGGTTGTTTTTATGTATTTAGGAACATAGATGTGGATATAGCAATGATTAACCAAAAAAAGAGGCCATATTTTCAAAGAGAACAAGAAGGGTATGTGGCAGAGTTTGGGGGGAGGGGGGGATGAAATTTGTAATTATAATCTCAAAAAATAAAATAAATAATTTTCTTAAAAAAAAAAAAGGCCTAGATTCATCTTTATTCCCGACATAACAAGTGGTGGACACAACCTGTCCCTATGATAAAGGGCTACATGTTCTTCAGTCTTCCTGCAACAGACACAAAATGACACAGCGGGCTCCCAGCTCGCCCACAGAGGCCAGAACAGGCTCATGGGATAAAGGTGTTGCCGCCTCCTTGGGCAAATAAACACTGCAGCTCTGAGGCCATCAGGCCTTTGGCTCTTTATCACAGATGCAGAAAAACTCAGCCCTTCAGGTGATGTCAATTAAAAGAAAATGAAGGGTCTCATCCCTAGGGAGCCCTGGGCAAGCCATGACACTATCATTTCCTTACACACTGCTCCACCCACTCAACTGTCTCCTTTCCTGACAGGCCATCTAAAGTCCACTTCCTCTCAAGAACCTGATGAAGTCCTGCTTCCTCAGAGTCTTCCCCTGCTACTGAGCAAGCAGAAAAATAGGGACAGAGCACCTGGCACTGCCAGGACCTGTTGTTTGTTTGTTTGTTTGTTTGTTTTCATTTTGAGACAGGATCTCACTATGGAGCCCTGGCTATCATGGAACTATCTCTTACCAGGCTGGTCTTGAACTCACAAAGATTGGCCTGCCTCTGCCTCCTGGGTGGGCACTCAGGTTAAGGTGTTGCCCCCTCATCCAGCTGGCAAATGATAAAGATTCTTGATAAGCATTAGTCATTAGTATTTTTACACATGAGCATATCTTTATGACTATCTGTTTAGTCATATCTTTAAGAATTTATTCAATGTAAGTAAAGACAAACCAAGGATGGTGTCATCTGTTCATTTGCCTGCATGGAGCTCAGGCCCATGCATAAGAAGTCCTTACTGGGAACTGAGCTCCAAGATCACACATTCCACACATGGAAGTGACTTTAGTCTTACCAGTAAAGCTTAGCACTACTTTGTAGGAAGAATAACTGATAACCTCTCGACCTCTAACAGCCAGCACGTTCCCTACTTCCCATCATGTGAACACGGATCCCTCAGACTTGCCAGTCTCTTTCCCATTAGAGCACAATGATGATGTAACTGTTGCAAAGGATCCTGGGATGTTTCCACGGTGCATTTGCCTCACGTCTTTCCAGTCACACTGAGGGTCTATGATGCACACAAGACGTTGTGACGCAAATCCGAGAATTATCAAGCGACAGTCAGGATTCCAACCAAGTGCTGTGTGGTGGGGAGAACGTGGGGCTCCTTCCCCTGTTTACCCCAAAAAGGAGCTACAGGCTGAGGTCCCAGGAATTGTATCTTTCTCCTTTCTCTTGTCTCTCAAGGTCTGCTGCAAACAGTAGCCTACCTGAAGCACAAATGGTTTGTGCTGAGCCTTCAGCTGGAGATGCAGGGGTTTACCTAGGCAACAAAGACTGTCAAGTCCACACTGTGTGTATCAGGAACCCAGGGAATTGGAGTAGGGTCATCTGCTACATTCGAGTATCCCTTAGTTTTTCCTCGGTGCTTCAAAATGGCTTGGATCTATTGTGAAGAACCAAACAGTACCTACAGAATAACTGGTTATGTCCAGGACATGTCCTAAACTCTAGTTCCAACCAGAAGAAGCCACAGCGGGGCATATCGTCTAGATAGGAAGAGATGTACGTACTAACAGCATAGCCTCTTTTGATCTATTACCTAACTCCCCTGTGCTTCTGATTCCTCAGAAACTAGAGTTGTCAACCCTGGAAGTAAAACGTGTAAGTAAGGTAAGGATACACAGCTCATGGTAACTCCAAACAGACCCAGCATGTGAGAAACCTAGTCCGATCTTGGCATGTAATAGGTTTACAACAGTGATCCAGGTTCTTGGACCACATTTCTGACTCAGGCTCTTTCAAGCAATTTCTCTGTGATAGCTATGAATCTCCTCATGCCTATAGACAAGAGAAAGCATATGAAGAAGCAAGAAGATGACTGATGCCAAGTACAACTAGCATAGTTTAGCTGCACGCGTGCCTAGAGGCTCGGAACAGGGGGGCGTCCAACAGAAGACATGCTGCATCTTCTGACGTTAGGTGTGGGTTAAAGACTGCTTCTACGCACCCAATGCAGCTCCCAGGTTTCCTCAAGATCAGTCCATGAAGACAGTAGAGGGCTTCTAGGTCTTCAGGCAGGTTCTTCAGCCAGATTCCTCCAGAACTCCAACCCCTACCTACCCCCTCTATCCACCCAAATCCTGTTCACTTTAACCCCTAAATATCTCTTCAGTCTGCCCATTTCTTCCTGTCATCATCAACATCAACTAGGCTGGTCTCTCACCTGGACCACTTAATTTTGAGTCAAGACCTTGATTTTAGCTGTTTAGGAAGGATTCCCTAGAAGGGTGGTCTCTCGTTTTGGTAAGTTTCCCAAGTGTTGCCCAACACTGGAATCCTAAAATATAAAAGTAGGCCTCTGGAGAGTACATCCCCCCGGGTCTATCAGGAGGTTGGGTAACTGGCCCAGCAGAAATGAAGATATTCTAAAGAGATACTTTTAAACATTGGATGCCAGAGAGATGGGAAAGTCCCCAGGAATTTCATGCTGGGAGAAGAAAAGCTACCAGCCAGAGGGGGAATTTGTCTTCTGGGCTAGAGATTTCTAGCACATTCTCAGAAAATCTCACAGGGCCTGTGGTAGTATGGACCAGGGGATTGCTTAGTTGCGCATATTCTTGGCATTCTATTTGAACCTTAATCTAATGTTAGGATCCTAGAGACGGACTTGGGAGGTTTACTGGGTTTGTCTGTCCCTCTTCCCAATATAACTTCGGTGAGTGAATCCCTTGCTTTCCACTATTAATTTGACTATTTTAATTGGTTTACTGAGGACCCAGCTTAGGGCACAGACTGTGACCCCCAAGTTTAATCGTTACACATCATATCTGGTATTCAAGTACCCTGAGGTAAGTGTTGTCTGTCAGAAACATCACAGGTAATGTGTGCTCTTTAGGCATTATTATGATTACCCAAATTGGATAGAAATAAGTCTCATACAGTAAACACGTGAGTTAAAGAGAGTCCTGCCAAGAATTTCAGGGTATTTACCGCCTGCCCAAACATAAAATTTGGAAGAAAAGCAACTTTTAACACGAGCAACTCACATTAGGCCCATAAGGACTAAAATAATGAGAATAATCAGATCTAAAAAAGAAATCAGACCAAATCTCTCAGCATTATACGGGATGCACATCTTCACCCATTATCCTGATCTACATGTTTTGTGCAGCACCGCATTACAAAAGAAAAAAAAAAAAAAAAACCAAGAACAACAGCAACAACAAACGCCTTGGAGTTATCAACTACCTAAAAATATTTTAAATAAAGTTATTTAAAATGTTTTTATTGCTCTCATCTTTTACCACTGTCTGTATTCTACATTTATCAGTATGTAATGTATTACATGTTAGTCTAAATATTAGTAGACATACAATTTCAAAATACTTGGAATGACAGCTTACTTTCCCCCCTTTCTAATTGGCCCCTTAATTCCCCCCTTAATTTCTAATTAAGGTTTTTAAAAGTCAGCTTAAGCAGCTCACAGGTCCCCTTTGCAGTCCCTTTTCTTAAGTTCCCAGAGGACCACGCCAACGGTAGGAGGGGATCCACTCATTCACACTGGACCAGGACAGAAGAGGCGCCAAGAAAGCTCACCCGTCCTCCCTGGTGACAGAGCCCTACCTGATTGTGCCACCGGATGACGTTTCCAAATCCCCCGGTCCCAAGGCGTTCTTTCATTTCCCAGGCCCCACATGTCTGGGTTGGGAGGGAAGGTGACCAGCTCATATCGATGCCCTGCTAACTCTAGAAGCAAGTAGGGAGAGAGGACAAGTTGAGAGTAAGAACGCTGGAACTCAGGAAGCAGGGGGAAGGAGCAGAGACTGCTGCCCTTCAAGGGGAGGCTAGGAGATCGGTTTAGCTAACAAATAAAAGTTGCTGCGGCCCGGCCCGCCGGCGGGTCCGCTGGGCACCGAGGGCCGTGCAGCCGCGGATCCCCGGGGAGAGGCGGAGCGCGCGCCCCGGCGAGCTCATCCAAGCGCCGCGAGCCGCCCTCCGATGGGACTCACCTGCCCCGGGGGCCGCGGGGCCGCCAGCGACACCCGCTAAGGACATGAAAACTCGGGGTCCCCACGCAGCCAGCCCAGCGCCACTTCCTCAAACACTTCCTGCCCTGACGTCACGGGCACTTGACGGCTCTTAAAGGGGACGCGCGAGCCGCTCGCAGAAACCGAGCCACAGTCAGTCGCGGTGCTGTACTTGGCGGTGCTGGACAAGGCTGTGCGGAGAGTTCTTCATCACCCTGGAGCTTTTCGGGCTGAGCTTGATCAGACTGGTTAGGCAGTTAACAAGGGGAGAATCTGCTGACCTAGTGCTGACTTAAGACTGTCCTAAGAATTGCCTTCCTGTCCTCCCACCGCCACTGGAGTGTGAATGCTCCTGGATCAGTATTAAGAATAAACCATCCCATGTTCCTCAGAAAGTAACACACCACCCAAAACTAGTATTATCTAACTAAACTGGAGTTTCAGCACTGAGAGCATAAGGAAGTTACTAGTTATTAGGTCAAGAGGCTGGGTATTGTCTCCTCCACCCCGCCACTCCACACTTCTACATGTCCCCACCCCTGCCTCTTAACAAGCCAGGTTCAGTCACTCATCTTCCATAGCCTAGTTCATGATAAAATTTGTGATGAAAAGCAGGAAAAGAGGTTTATTCAATGTGACTACACCGGGAAAAGACAGAGATCCAATCTCTCTCACCCATACCTCTGCCAACCCAAGTCCAATTTTGGGGTCCTGCCGTAAGGTTTGGGTTTTAGTGGAAGGCAAGAGGTATACATGCAAGTAGTCGTGCTCAAGATATGTTCTGGTCCACCATCATTGTCTAGGCTCCAGTCTCTCCTACGAGGTGGCGTTTCAGAACCGTGTGAAATCTCTGTTTGAGCCAAGCTCCCCTGAAGTCTGCACGAGGCTTCTGACATTTACTGGCTTTTTAGACTGCGGACAGCAACCAGCAAGGCTAACGAAGTGGATTGAATGCAAGCCAAAGATCTTTGTGGGATAAGCAGGGGACTCCGAGCATTTGAACTCAGGAACAGAGCAAATAAAGCACTTCTCACTCCTTAATTATTAAATCGAGCAAAACATGAGATGGTGTTTACAGAGAGCTTAAGCAAATACAAGAATAACAAGTGAAAACACTTGGTATTATGTCTTATCATCCTTGGACATACAGAAAAAAGCCAAGACTATTCCTCTCAGGACTTCACCCTTCCCCCAGAGATAACGTGGACATCCCAGGGCACACCCTTCATCTCCACAATTTCAAGGGCATCCACTTTTTATAGGTTATGCAATTATTTCTAGAAGGCCGCCTGTGGGAAGAACATTCTGCCCTCTGCCATGACCACGGTTCCCGGGAAGGTTACAGCTTTCTTACACGGGCTCCCACATGGCCTCAGATGATACTCCTGGGGGAGATTGCAATTTCTCAGGGTCTGTTATGCCTACAGTTTAAGAGGCAACAGGAGGAGCTCAGGTGTCTCTGTAGAACACCCCCATTCCTGCCAGGACAATTGCTGTCCCCTCTTAGTTATTTTACTTCTGTTTTGAGGTAAAAGATTTCTGTGCCCGAAACAGAAGTGGGGAATCAAGGATGCACTGTGTCATCCAAAGAAACAACTCTCACCTCCTCAAAGGAGTAAAAAAACTTAATTTATTCTGGAGCCTATATGAGAGATCACGGCATGGGAATGTACATTTAGGTCTCCCTGAATATAATGTTCCAACATGGAAGCAGTTTTAAGAAGTTTTAAAGTTTTACAGAACCAAGACAGGACTAAATCAAGGTAAGTTTGGAACGAATCAGTGGGTATCTCAGAAAGATGGCTGAAGCAAGATGAGGGACACTGGTCTGTGAGTCATCGGATGCTCTCTAATGACATTCTTAGCTGTGGTGGGTTTGTAGAAGATATTAGCCCACTAAGTTAATAGATTTCAAGCTATTTTTGTTTGTTTGTTTTAATCTCTTAGTCAAAGACCATTAGTTCCGACACAGTGCTGAGTAACCAATGGGTATTCCAGATAGGTAATTAGCCTCTGGACTTGTAAGATTCCCATCTCTCCACATGCTGCAGATCTAACCAGTTTCTGCAAATACAGCCTCTTACAAGGAGGTCTCATTCACAACTGTGTTTAGTTAGTGACAGGCAGCCACACACAAGAACCATTTCTCCTTGGTTTGAGTAACCTTTGGAAGGGCTGGCACAAATAACTCCATTCTGGCTTTGAGGTAGGTAGTCTTGCTGTGAAGCCCAGGTTGATCTAAAACTGACCATCCTCCTGCTTCAGTCCAGTCTTCCAAGTGCTGGGATTACAAACAGAGGCTGCCATCCCAGAGGAGTTGAGGTTTGATTCTGAAAACTCTATTCTCTGAAGACATCACTAATTAACCATCTGGTGTTCGATTTCAACGGCACCTCCTAACTGGGATGAGATGCACCCATCTGATCTGATCCCGTGGTGGGGGAGGGTGAACAGAGAAGCAGGTGTTAACTGGTAAACCTGCATGGTAAAGTGTAAGCAACCAAGCGTTATAGAAGAGTTGATTCTTGTGCTTTAATTCTGTCTTCCTGTGGATGATGTGCTAGCATTTCAAAAACACAATTCAGTAAGTTACTCTTGAGTGTTGACCCTAAATGGGACTCCTATCCAGCACTCCCTCAACCCAAGGCACAGAGAGCATCATGGAAGAGGGGGTGAGAGTCAGAGTATAGGAAGAAGTGTCCCAAAGATCTGAAGTCTAGCTATGACACAACTGTTACACTCATGAAGTCAATGCTGTTGTGGTCACCTACCCAAGGTCAAGCAGAAAGATCAGTCAACTCGGTCAACATTTCAATAGTTGAACCTAGAGGGTTACAAAAACATTTTTTTTTTTTTAAGAGAGAGAACTTGGGGCTGGAGAGATGGCTCAGCGATTAAGAGCACTGATTGCTCTTCCAGAGGACCTGAGTTCAATTCCCAGCACCCACATGGCAGCTCACAACTGTTTGTAACTCCAATTCCGGGGGATCTGACACCCTCACACAGACATACATGCAGTCAAAACACCAATGCACATAAAAATAAAAATAAATAAGTAACTATATAAAAGAGAACTCAAGGCTAGCGAGATGGGAGGTTTTGGAATGGATATGACCAGGACATAGTCTGTGACATTGCTGTGACATTGCTGTGACATTGCTAAATAATGAGTAAATAGTACTAAGAGAGTATGTTCAGGAACCAGCAAGATGGCTCTTGTGGACAAAGGTGCTTGCCTCCAAAACTGACGATCTGAGTTAAATCCCAAGGTCCCAAATGGTGGAACGAGAGAACCAACTCCAACATGTCCTCTGACCCACGCAAGTGCACCTTGAGACACACAGGCACTCACATACCAAATGAATGTAGTTAACTTCTTTTTTTCAAATTTCCTTTAAGTTTTTTCATACAATATATTTAGGTCATATTCTTTCCCTTCCCCCAGCTCTTCCCAGATTCCTCCCACCCCTCCCTACTGACTCTGCTTCATATTCTTTCTCTTGCCTTAACAAACAAGGGCACACGCACACACACAAACAAAATGAGAAACAAAACAAAACAAAAACCCCACGGAGTTTTTTTTGTGTTGGCCAACTATTCCTGAGCACTCCATAGCTTCCTGGCCAGGGATAGTACTGTGTATACATCCCTCTCTCCATGCTGGGGTTTTATTTGCTTGTATTGAACTTCTTTAGGTCTTGCTGGTGCTGCCTCAGCCTCTGTGAGCTCACATGAGCATTGATCCTGCTGTGTCTGGAAGAAGCTGTTTCCTTGGAGTCATCCATCACCTCTGGCTCTTGTAATCTCTCTACCTCCTCCTCCACATAGACTTCCAAGGCTTGAGAGGGAGAGTGTCATACAGACATCCCACTTAGAGATGAGCGCTTCAAAGTCTAACCCTCTGCATGTTGTCCAGTGTGTGTACACTCTAGCTGCATAGTGTTGATTCCCATCTACTTCAAGAAGAAGCTTCTCTGATAAGGGTGTGACCATACCTTGGCCTATGGATGTAGTAATAAGGTATTGGGGATCATTGTTTTGCTATGTTAACTTATAAGATTAATTATAGTAGATTTTTTCCCCAAGCCCATGACCTATTAAGCCTCAGGTTCTCTGCCTCATTAACAGTGTCAGGAGTGAGTCCCATCTCTTGAAGTGGGTACTGATTCCAAATCAAAAGGTGGTTGGTTGGTTACTTCCATAGAATTTGTGGCACTATTGTACTAGTATATTTTGCAGGCAGGTTACAGTTGTAGGTGGTAGTTTATAGCTGGATGCTGGTGATGGTTACCTTTCTCCTCTGGTAGTGTGCAGGATATGTTCCAGCATCATCAATGGTAGTCAATAGGGATGAAGCATATACTTGAGCATCAATTCTGTTTTTCCATGTCTGATGAAAAGTATGATATACTTTTTTTTAAAGGTTTATTTATTTATTTTACGTATGTGAATACACTGTCACTGTACACACACCAGAAGAGGGCATCGGATTCCTTTACAGATGGTTGTGAGCCACCATGTGGTTGCTGAGAATTGAACTCAGAACCTCTGGAAGAGCAGACAGTGCTCTTAACCACTGAGCCATCTCTTCATCCCTGATATACTTTTCATACTGATATAAGTATGTCTGAGTGCCTCTCTGTGTGTCTGTCTTTGAGCCTGTCTGAGTGCCTGTCTGTATGTCTGTCTGCATCTCAGTTCCACTGAAAAGGAATACCTTTTGTCATCCTCTTACTCTAAGGGGATGGATATCTGTCCTTGATCATAAGGTGTATTTAGGCAGCAGAAGATGGGTGCTGTTTTTTAATCTAATGCTTTTATCCTAATATGATAGATGTGGATGAGTGCAATGATGCTTGGTTTTCAGTCTTGGGGTATTAACATCTTAGCACTCTAATCAATTGGTCCCAGATCTGAAGTTCTGTTTAAAACTCTGGGTTCAGAGTCCAAGTGGTCTCTCAGTTAGGCTCAGTGTGTGGGATGTGTGATAGGCATAGAAAGTGAGCTGACTCTGGAGGTCTCTGTAGGACTACTACCCTGGGTCTTGCTATGGACGGTAGCATTTTCCAAGGTAAGGGAGGTAGACTGGGAGGAATAGCTGCAACACGCTTGCAAGATGGACTAGTGTAACTTAAAGAGCTCAGAATGGATGAGAGGTAGTAGGTCATAGGTAGGCTGTCTGGGTCCCAGTCCAGTGTGAGGACTGTGGGGTCCCTGGTCCAAAGCAGTTCTATGGTCAGCAGGGTGTCACAAAGGAAAGGAGGTGGTCTGGAAGGAATGGCTGAGAAGCCTGGTGAGGAAGAACTGGGGGTAGGGGACCATGGGCTCCTACTGGGACTAAAAATGGTCTGGGAGACGGGGTTTAGGTGGACAACAGAGGCAGTTCTCAGAGTATCCACCAGAATGGTGGAGGGGAGGAAGAGCACAGGCACCCTAACTGGACACTTGGTATACAATGGTTCTGCAGCGGACATGGATGGAGTCACAAAAAAAAAAAAAAAAATAGAGACAGGCTAAGGAAAGGCTTGAGGACAGTGGCAAAGAAGACCCAGGGAGACCATGGATCCGTATCAGGAGGCTAAGTCCAAGAGGATGAGCGGGGCTCTAAAATTTTTAAAAACGGTGTTCCTTTACTTTTTTGTTAAAGATTGCACTATAATACAACAAATCCCAAAGTTTTACATAAGAACAACCTACCAAAGTAAACATTCAGGAAAAGGTAGCTTAAAAATTAAATACTTGTTTTCATATTATGGTGGTTTGAATGAAATGCCCCCACAGGCTCATCGATTGGGAAGCTTAGTAACCAGGGACTGGTACAACTTGGGAAGGATTAGGAGGTGTGGTCTTACTGGAGAAAGTGTGTCTCTTGGGGTGGGCTTTGATGTTTCAAAACCCATGCCAGACCCAGGCATGCTCTCTCCCCCTCTCTCTGTCTCTCTCTCTGTCTCTCTCCTCTCTCTCTGTGGATCAGGATGTTGCTCTGTGCTACTCCTTCAGGACCATGCATGCCTGTGTGACACCATGTTTCTGATCATGATGATAATGGACTAGACTTCTGAAACTGTAACCAAGTCCCCAGTTAAATGCTTTATTCTGTAACAGCTGCCTTGATCCTGGTGTTTCTTCAAGGCAGTAGAAGAGTGACTAAGATACAGATGTACTCCTTAGCAGACCAATGGCCAGTGCCTTTTCGTTTACTAGGAAGCACTACTTGTATACGTGGTATTAGATCATGTCTGCTTACCTTTGCTAACAGATAATATCCATGATATAATTAGAAACACATGGATACAGACCTGGAAAAGGTCAGGACCACTAACAAATCTAGTTTGGAGGACACATCTTGGAAAACTGTTCTCATGAACTTTGCCTCCTAGAAGGCTTATGTAATCCATCATACACATAAATGTGTTTGACATACAAAGGAACCAGTGACAATTAAACATGATCTCATCAAAGAAGTATGCAGAAGCCATATATGCATTAACGCTGTAATTTTGAATAAATATTTAGAATTTTCTAGTCAGTAGGAAAATAGGCTTTTATCATTAACAAACCAGAACATTAGGCTTGTTACAAGCTTAGTGCCAGTGGGCTGCAGAAATGGCTCAGCATCTGAGAAAGCTTGTTGCTCTTACAGAAGATCTGGATTCAATTCCCAGCACCCACACGATGACTCACAGCTGCCTGTAGCTCCAGTTCCAGTGACCTCGTCTCACTTCTGAGGGCTTCTGTGCACATGTGGTGTACACACATACTCATTAAATAGATAAATACCTTCTAAAAATGTAGTGCTGGTGACCACAGACAGACTCATTTTCTGGTGCATAAGTATATACCATATTTACAACAACAAAATGGTCAAAGCAATAGATGTCGACAAGGACTTTAGACAAGGTCTTTAGACACAGCAGGACTTTGCAAATGGCATATTTTTCATCTGAATAGTACTGGTTAAAAATAGTGGCGATGCCAAGAGAACTTTACTGACACATGCTGCATCTCAACACCATTTATGTCTATAACACAGAAGCCTTACTCGTCACTTTGAATAGATTGTGTTTACATGCTTTAACTCTCAAGATTTTGCATACTTCATATTATACAAAAGCATATATACATATATATGTATATATACATACACACACATTTCTAGTCACAGATATATAGGACATTAAATGTACTAAAATCACTTTTTGTAAAATGGTCATTAAATAGTTTGGCATGAACAGAGACTTAAACGAAACAGAGTTTATGATTTCATTTTTCAGTACTGAAGATTAAAATAGGAGTCTTGAGCATGCTGGGCAAGTGTTCTGCCTCTGCAGTGGTTTGATGCTATCAGCTTAACAGCTTTAGAATTACCCAGGAAACAACCTGAATGGTGTCATGGAGGAATTCCCCTATCACCTCTGATCTTAGATGTCAACTCAACACAGGTAAAGAGGGAGACTCAACTGAAGAGGTGCCTCCATCAGACTGGCCTCAACTGAAGAGCTGCCTCCATCAGACTGGCCTGTGGACATGTTTGTGGGGTATTTTCTCGATTGCTGCTTGATATAGGAGGAGCCAGGCCACAGTGATGCCTACCCCAGGCTGGTGGTCCTGAATTGTCTAAGAGAGTGGAGTGAGCTCAAGCTGGAGAGAGCAAGCCAGTAAGCAGTGTTTTTCCATGGACCCTGCTTCAGCTCCTGCCTTCAGGTTCCTGCCCTGGCTTCCCCAGATGATGGACCATATCCTGTAAGCTGAAATAAATACCCTCCTTCCCAAGCAGCCTTTGTTCAATGTTTTATCACATGAACAAAAAGCAAACTAGGATACCTGTTATCAAGACCCCCACTAACATGCCAACAGTATGAACTACCCCTGTTTATTAGTGACATCACAATACAACACTGCCATCTACAAATGACATGCTAAATAATCACCCCACTCAGGTACCAAAAAGTCACAGACTATCTCATAATGTTTTAAGCACGTTTACCATTTCATGTAAACTTGGTAATTTATAAACATCCTCAGTCACATGCCAAACTTACAACCGTGCCTTTTTAGGCTTCTCGTTTTGCTCAGCTCAAAATAATTTTTCCTTTCACTTAGCCATGAGTCTGATAAAGTTAAACATTAAATAGTTTTAATGATATTCCTGGATGAGGCTGTGGGCTTTGTCATGTTCTGAAGTATTTATTAACTTAAGGCCCACTTTTCCTCCCAGGAAAGGCCATGACCAGATCATGGCTTTCAGCCGATCTCTGTCATACTCTGGAGATGTGAACAACCTGTTTATAGATGCCATTATTGGAATTTTAGGCTTCAAGGATGAATGCAATGAAGAATTACTGAACAGATGGCAGAGCTGTAGGTAATGTTGACTCCAGGGGATTGAAGTAGCATATATTGCTTCAGAGATGCTCAAAACCTTCTAGGGTGTAACATCTGGAGAGAGCCACTGAATAAAGACAATAAAGTTGTAGGCAATGCAAATTCTGGTTCTGCTGCAGAGGGTGCAGGGTACTGTAGTTGAGATGAGAATAGTTTCCTTACTTTGTTGGTTTTAATATAAAAATCTTGTTCTCAGAGAAAGTCACAGATAACTATCCCTGCTCTTCCTATGGCACCGGCTGATTAAACTCTACTTGGTCAGCTAATAAACAACAGGAATACCGCACTGGAATCATTTGAGTGAGAAAGACAGATTTCTACACTGTCAGAGGCTGAAACGTAGGAGGAGAAGCCAGTCTCAAGGACAGGAAAGCAATAAAACAGAGATCTTGGGCAGAAAGGCAGTTCTGGGTCAGTGATTTCAGCCACTCTTTCTTACCTGTGGACATTTAAGTCCAGCCTTCAGAAAGAGGGCTGTGTGAGTCCAGTCTGGCCCTGTCAACAAATAACCTTCTGCCAAACAAGTCAGGAAAAAAACTCGTTTAGTGGAGCTCATGAAAAAAATCTATCTTTCACTGGTAATAGGGAGTGAGCTGATGGAAAGAGTGAGCCATGGCCAGGCCGTTCTGACCCAGTAGGGGACAGTGTACAGAACGAGACATGGGGGATGTTTAGAGTCTATGAGTGAACTTGAAGAATCCTGAACTTCCCAAGGAGCCAGATCTCACTGTGCATGCATGCATGGGCTTCAGGTGAAGCACTGAACAGCAGGTCCTGAAATCCGGAGTTACCTTTCAGGAAGGAACAATGCTGATGCCTTAAAAGCAGAAATCACTCTGCAAGCACTCCTGGCTTTACCCCTGTGTGTTTCTATTTCTGTAAATTCAAATTAAGCAAGTCACAAAAGACCTTCTAGTGGGCTGTGGTGGCAGGGAAGCTGGATATGTGAAGGTGTGTAGTACCTGGCAGTTAATTTTTTTGCCTCATTTCCAAGTACTTGCTTTTATCCTGTAGGGTTCAAGATGTCGCTTATTGAATCATCCTTGTTCCTTGGTACACCATCCGTGTGCAATAAAAATTGTACCGGTGGGTTGGTGAGATGACTTAGCAGTTATGAGCACTGGCTTCTCTTCCAGAGAACTTGAGTTCAATTCCCAGTGTTAATGCTTACTTGCTGTTTGAGAATAAAGCTATCATTACAAATTTTGAGCCAAATTTGAAGCAAGCTTTATTGAATATTGGCCAGGTTCATACTTGGGATTCCCAGAGAATGGTACCAAATTACTTTAGCTAGAGGCTTACAAAGGCAGATATCCACAGGCTATGTACTTCTCACCTTCATCCAATCAGAGGCCAGTATGCATCCTGACACTTCCTGTTGACATACCTCCCACCTACATGTGAACATCCTGTGCCGTTGGGGCACCAACCTTGTTTACAGAAATGAAAACATGTGGCTTGTTGATGTACATGAACAGCAGCCCCCAGCATTCCAGGAAATTATCTGTCCTTGGACAAGTGGGGCTTACAGGTCTGAGGTATTTTTGTTTTATGGATCTCTTATGCACAGTAATTTAAACTTCAAACTCAACTTTAGGCATCGTGCACCAGCCCCCAAAATTGTGGCTCACAACCAACTGTAACTCTACGAGATGCAGGAGAGCTAACGCTTTCTTCTGGTCACCTCTGGCACTAGGTGTGCATGTGGTGCACAAACATACATGCACAGCAAACAGCTACATAGACACATAGGACTTAAACAAAACAAAGTCTTAATGGTTCAGCCTGTATTTTGGAGGTTAGAGTCTTTACTGGTGTGTTCCAGGTTCTACAGCACGGAGGAGGAGGAGGAGGAGGAGGAGGAGGAGGAGGAGGAGGAGGAGGAGGAGGAG
>JADRCH010000126.1:707273-793719 GCA_019843965.1 Rhynchomys soricoides
AGGAGGAGGAGGAGGAGGAGGAGGAGGAGGAGGAGGAGGAGGAGGAGAAATGCACTTAAGCATCTGTTCATTGAAAACTCTGCAAAATTCAAGATCCCCAAGGCCTTGCCTTGCCCTCCAGGGGCTTGGTGTCAGAGAGGATGGCTTGTGTGGTCGTAAGGGACGTGGGGTGATTTGTCTTTTCCCCTAACTCTAACTACTTGCTCTGCCATTTTTTTTAGTATCTTCTTTTTTGTTGTTTTCTCTCATTGAAAAAAGTTTTTTTCATACATTATATTCTGATTACAGTTCCCCTTCCCTTACACCTCCTAGTTCCTTCCCTACCTCCCCAACTATCTGGACCATACCCTTTCTGTCTCTCCTTAGAAAGCAAACAGGTGTCTAAGGAATGATGATGATGATGATGATGATGATGATGATGATGATGATTGATGATTCCTGGCAATAATAGTACCTTCTATTGAACTTTTTGCAAGTCTGATTAACTAATTAGAACTTCAAATGACGAGATTGGGAGATAAAAACTGGCCTGGTAGGGTAGGAACCCCAAAGCATCAATTCCTAGAACTGGGCCAGGGGTGAGGGTTGAGAGGTGAGGAGTGAGATGGTAGGGCAGGACTTGAGAGATGGCTCGGTGATTAAGAGCACTGGCTGCTCTTCCTGAGGTCCTAGTTTGATTCAACACACCCGCTGCTAACAACCATCTGTAACTCCAGTTCCAGAGATTCTCATGCCCTCTTCTGGCATCTGGGAGCAGTGCATACACATAGTGCACAGACATACATACAGCCAAAACACTCATACACTGTCTATGTATAAATATATGGTGCATATGATTGATGTATATGACATATGTGTATATGTATTTGAAGTAGAAATGCATAGACTGTAATAGAGTAATAGAAATAGAGACAGTTTGTGGAGGAAGAGAAAGGGATTAATAAAATCTCGGGAACTGGGACATGAGACAGGTCAGATGCTCAAACGCTTTGGGCTCCATGCACCATGACCTTCACAGGTCATTTACGCAGCAGCTGTTTTTTTCTAGTGTTTGGAGATTGTAGGCAATTTTAGACATGCTCTATTTTGTTACCTGTTGGGTCCTTAGGGGTTTCCAGTCTCCTCAGACATTGGTTTGTCTCTTGTGTTCATCTGATGTATCATTAGCCACACCTGACTTTCTTGAGAACTGTGGTCCCAGATTTCTTTGGGAGAGATGAAGGATGATGACCATTTTTCTGTACCTTCTTCCACGCTGGTGGGAGATGAAGTCCTTGTCTAAGAGGAGCCAGACTCTCTCCTTAATCGTCCGTCTTTGGGGTTGGGGGCATTGGAGTCCCTGAAGTAGGAGTTGATTGAAATTCCTGCATCATGGGAATTTAGTTAGGAATTGTTCTATATCCTAAGAGGCACAGATTTTACAAGGATTAAAAATGCTAATCAGCAGCCTCAGGAAGGAGGGCTGGGCCGTGCCTTTCCCAGGAGATCCATCCTCGTGGAGCTTGCTTCTGATGATGTGATCCCATATTTAGTTAAACAGATAAACAAAGCAATGGTTACATGTTGAGAAATCAGAAAAATACAAGAATAATTTCAAGAACGAATGCAGTTGTGAAGCAGATCAACAGGGAGCTAGTACTAGATTAAAAACATTGAGTACTAACAGTGTCCAAAGAAAAATGTTGAAGAACAGGCATATGCGCATACCAACATGGACACAAACACATACACACACACACACACCACCTGGGCACACATACACATACCTCACAGACACCCACACCACACTGATACACACACACATACACACACCACATGCACACACACACACTTCACAGACACCCACACCACACAGACACACACACATACCTCACAGACACACATGTGCCCAAAAATAAAGAAAAATTTAAAATTTCAGTCCAGAAAACTAATATATAAGAAGGTTAAAATTACTGTTAGATTTATAAATAAAATTTACTTTTGAATTTAAGACACACAGTGGTCCTCAGCGTATGGGTTGTGACCCCCTTGAGGGGGGTCGAATGACCCTTTCACAGGGATTGCCTAAGACCATCAGAAAACACAGATTTACATTATGATTCATAACAGTAGAAAAATTACAGCTATGAAATAGGAACAAAAATAATCTCATGGTTGAGGTCACCACAGCATGAGGAACTGGATTAAAGGGTCGCAGCGTTAGGAAGGTTGAGAGCCACTGGGTTATAGCATCCCCATTTGTGTGTGGGTCTTTTAGCTTCTTTTTTTTTTTTTTAAATAATTTCAAGGAATATTTATTTTGGAGAGGCAGAGACTGAAAATATGTATGACATATCTTAGTAAATGCCATACAGTGAAAAGATTGTAAGACGTGGTTGTTCAAATGGGGAAGGAAGTCCTCTATCGGGAATCTTCTGGAAGGAGGAGAGACTTGGCTAGAACTGGAAAAGCTGGTGGAGTTTTAAGGGTTGACATAGTGGTTAGAGAAAGGACAGTCCACACAGGGGGCTAGCCTGGGGTTAAGAGATAAGACCATTCGGTCATGAATCTTGCTCCAGGGAACACAGTTCTTTTTTTATTTTTTTTCCTACTTTCTTTACATTTCAAATGTTTCCCCCTTTCCAGATCTCCCCTTTAGAACCTCCCCATTCCCTCCCCCTCCCCTGCCACTATGGGGGTATTCCCCCACCCACCCACCCACTCTCGTCTTCCCTCCCTGGCATTCTCCTCTACTGGGGGATCTAACACCCTCAGGCCAAGGTCCTCTCCTCCCTCTGATGGCTAACAAGACCCTGCTCTGCCACATTTGTGGCCAGCACCATGGGTCCCTCCATGTGTATTCTTTGGTTGGTGGATCAGTCTCCAGGAGTATCAGGGGGTCAGGCCAGTGGACACTGTTGCTGCCTTCTTGGGGCTGTAAACTCTCTCAGCTCCTTCAGTCCCTTCTCCAAGTTCTCCATCTGGGACCTCACACTCCACCCTACTGTTGCTGTGAAGTGACTCCTGGGTATTTCGAACTTTTGGCTTTTAGCTTCTTTTTAAAGTTTGTATGTAGAAGCTTCTTTGTCTTTAAAGAGTTTTGAAGGCTGTAACAGTAAAACTCAGAATAGTCAGGGTTTTATTCTAGAGAATAAGTTGAATTCTTGTCATCTAGACAGTGGGAGTAGCTCTTCAGCTGCCCTTAAAAGGGGGTCAGTAAAGACCAGGGGACATTTATCTTTTACCAGCCTCAACTATCAATGTTGCTTTTTGATAAAATCTATACGCATCCTAGATATTCGTGTTTTACAAATTTATGAGGAGAAGTAAGTATGAGCCTTAGGGTTTAATAACTTTCCGGTGCACACACCCAATCTTACCCCTTGTAATTGCTTCATGCAAGGGGCAAGTCCTGAGGCAAGAGTGGACAGTAATATTTTTCTTTGGCTTTGGGTCATTTCTATTACCATTAGTGATACATAAGTTCATTCAGTAAGGAATTCTGAGTTAACCATTAAGCTAGGGACTAAGCCCAATGTTGGAAAGAAAACTATCTATTTTTCCTGCTACATCAAGTCACCTGCCTTTAATCCCAGCACTCAAGAGGCAGATTTCTGTGAGATCCAGGCCAGCCAGACCTACGTAATAGAAAGAACCGTAGTCACCTGAATTGGGCTTTTCTCAGAGAATGCTGGGTAACATTCTTTAAAGTCTTTAAAGATAAGCATCTTTGAAGTTGGAGGCTCATGCTAAAGTGACAAACATTGACCGTTGAGGTAATTCTTTGCAGCAGAGGCAAAGCCCAGTTCCTTCTATCTCTATAAAAGGCAACTCTTTTTCAGTCTGCTGGTTTCCCATAGCTGGGGTGTGTTACCCCTTTTGAGTCTTCTATTGCCACCTGGTATTCTCTGAGTTTTTTATCTGCCTGGAAGATATGTTATTCCCAGGATTAACGTCATTAGCTGAGCCTGTTCTCTTGTCTATAAACATTTTCCCCATGCCCTTTGGACAGTCTTTATTTATGTTGTTGAAAACCACACAAGCAAATGTATATTTATTTATTTTTTTAGAACAACTTAGAATGTGTGGGTCTGATTCTCTTCTTTTGGAGTTTTCTCCTAATGCCTGCAGTGGGGTGACTGATAAAATAGGAAGATAATAATATCTGACCTTTGGAAGAAATAATAATCTTTAATTATAATAATATTGTCTTAGGGTTACTAGTGCTATGACAAAACACCATGGCCAAAACAATTTGGGGAGGAAAAGGGTTATTTGGCTTATGATTCCATATTGCTGTCCATCACTGAACTCACAGCAGGAGCTCAAATAGGGCACCTGACTCACCTGGAGACAGGAGCTGATGTAGCAGCCATGGAGGGATGCTGCTTACTGGCTTGCTCCTCATGGCTTGCTCAACCTGCTTTCTTAAAGAACATAGGACCTCCTGTCCATGGGTGGCCCCACCTGAAATGGGCCCTCCTACATCAATCACTAATTAAAACAATGCCTCCCACAGACTTACCTAGAGCTTATCAGACTTCTTTCAACCGAGGCTTCCTCCTCTCTGATAACTCTAGGTTGTGTCAAATTGGCATAAAACCAGCCAGGACAGAGTTCATGTATATAAATGCCACCATTACATTTTATCTCTCGTACTTTTTATTTCCTCGGACCTTTGTAATATGCTCAAGCTTTCGGGGTTTGCTTTAACTTCTTGATGTTAAAATAAACTGTATTTTATTTTTAATTATGAGTGAGTATTGGATAGGGTATGTACATGTGAGGCAGGTGCCCATGGAAACCAGAGGTATTGAATCCCTGGAGCTGGAGTTACAGACAGTTGTAAGCTTCCCTGTGTGGGTACTGGGAATTGAACTCTGGTCCTCTGCAAGAGCCGTGTATACTGTTAACTGCTGAACTCCCTCTTTATCGCCCATGTCTTGTTTTTGGAGCAATTCTTTACTTTAAGAAAAAACTACCACTTAAAATATTTTTTCCTGTGAACCTCTCTCTCTCTCTGTCTCTCTGTCTCTGTCTCTGTCTCTCCCTCTCTGTCTCTCTGTGTGTGTGTGTGTGTGTGTGTGTGTGTGTGTATGTGAGAGAGAGAGAGAGAGAGAGAGAGAGAGAGAGAGAGAAGTAAAAACTAAATTGATATAGAAAGATTGGACAAAAGAAGGAAGATAAAAAATTTCACATGCTTAAACTATATAAAATTAAGTTAATTTGTTATAAGAGTCTCAAAAATGGACCAGGAGGTAGGGAGCTTGCCCAGCAGACACAAGGTTCTGGGTTCTACTCCTAGCTTTCAGAAAGAAAAAAAAATGTTTAAAAGTGAGATTTATTATAAAAACTCTGCAAAACCAAGCTCGGTACTCTCTGTTATAATATCAGTTGCTCTTGATACAATGTTGGGAATTATTTTGTAAGCAATATGACCAGAAACCTAAGATCTTCCTAGAGGACTTTATATCCCCATCCCTGTCTTAGTAGGCAGAGACATGAAAATTGCAAATTGAACTCCAAGTCCTTTCTCAAGCAAAACAAAACAATTTTTTATCAGGTCTTTGGTTAGTTAAGAAAGCCAGGTCTTCTTTATTGCTGATGCTTGAATTTGGCTTCTGTTGCTATGACACCATGACCATATATAACATTGGAGGAAGAGAGGTGTATTTCATCTTATAGGATTCAGTCCCTTACAAGGGAAGTCAGAGTAGAAACTCAAGCAGGACTCAAGAGAAACCATGGCGGAACACCACTTACTGGCTTGCTCCCAGGCTCATCATGTTCAATTGCCCTTCTCATGCAGCCCTGGCTCATCTACCTGAGGATGATACAGCTCACAGTGGGCTGGGCCTTCCTACCTCTACTAGCACTCCAGAAAATTCCCCATAACCATTCCCCCAGGCCATCAGTTGAGGCTCCCTCTTACCATGTGTCAAGTTGATAATCGAGATTAGCCACCACTCGGTCTCTGGTTCTTGGTTTACTTGCTTCTTTCTGAAGCTATGTGTCTTTCTATATTTATGCTTGAAGCCTTTTGTTACTTCAGTTAAATGAATAAATGACTCCTGTTCCATTTAATCCAGTGTTTTAAACTTTTTGGAAGCTTTTTGACAAATTTCCCCAAATCAAAATCTGAATTAAATTTTTTTTTTTTTTGACCTTCAACAAACTGGGATCTTCCAGAAAGATGTCAAACTAATTTAGCTCATTTGTTCAACTGTGTGAAAGATTGTGAAGAAAACCACGTTCAAATTTTGATTATATTTGCATAAATGTTCTTAATGCTCCAGAAGCGTACGGAAGCCCTAGTTAGTCTTCCGTGTCATAGCAGAATATTTTGAGTCATACCCTAGTTACTATCTTACAACATTGTAGGTTATGGAAACACCTGGATTTTCTTGTTAATTGCATTTAATGAGCTATCATCAAATACTTTAACATAATCATTTTAAGTCTTGCCGGGCAGTGACATGTGCATAGTTTTTATCTTCTCCCTCCGCAGGGTTTCTCTGCGTAGCCCTGGCTGTCCTGGAATTCGCTCTGTAGACCAGGCCGGCATCAAACTCAGAAATCCGCCTGCCTCTGCCTAAAGGTATGCCCCACAACCACCCGGCTGCTGATGTCTTCTTAAAGGGTCTTTATTTATACAAGACAGGGTCTCACTGTGTTACTTAGGCTGTGTTAGAACTCCTTATGCAGAGCAGACTGATCTCAGGCTCACAAAGTCTCACTCTGCCTACCTCTGCCTCCCCTAGTGCTGGGATTAAAGGTGTGCATCAGCATGCCCAGCCTGAGCTGAAAGCATGTAGTTGTTAAAGAGATTAATATAAATTACTGACAAGTTAACAAGTACAGGATTCTGGTAACTTAAAGAACATTCTTTTGGATTGGTTAACTTTCATAACTCTAATGAAGAAATGGACGGGTTATTACAGCTAAGAGATAAGATCGTACAGACCGAGAATTAGTTGCCTGGGACCAACTGAACTGATATGGATGACTGTACTCTTTATCACTGTTTGTTTACAATAGCTTGGTTCTTCAGTGTTTTACTTTTCTACATTTTAAAATTTACACTGAAGGTGAACACAATGGTGTTTAATTGCAGGGGCAGGGGCAGGGGCAGGGGCAGAGAGGGGCAGAGGAGGAGGCGGAGGCAAAGGTAGGCAGAGTCCTGTGAGTTCTAGGCTACCCTGGTTTATATAGAGAATTCTATGCCAGCAAGTGCTGCGGAGTGAGTCCATGTCTTAGAAAATTACATTTGTTTGTTTATTTATTTATTACGAGTATGTATTTAACCTGTGCCACATCGCATGTGTAAAAGTCAACTTGTGGAAGTTGGTTTTGTCAGCATATAAACCTCTGTTCTCATCCTAAAGTAAATAAAGAATAACTTATTCTGGAGCTATTTTGAATAACCACAGCCCAGGAACATAGATTTAGGTTACCCCAAATTTCATGTTTACATGTAGAAATTGTTCCATAAAATTCTATAGTTTTATAGAACAGAGAAAAGTCACACATCAAGATGAGTTTAAAATCCATTAATGGACCCATCAGAGAGGTAGCTACTGAGGAGAGATTTGGGAAGTTTTTCTATAGGTCTAGGATGATATTTGATGACAATCAAAGCTTTTGGGTTGGTAGAAGCTAAGGGTCAGCTCAGTTAATAGATTTCAAAAGGTTTCTATTAGTCACAAGATGCTGTTGTGGGGTATCCATCAGAGAAGACTACTTGGACATGGTTTAAGCCAACAGAAAGTCTTTATTAGATACCCAATGACTACACTGGGTGTTACAGATCTGAATGTAGCCTTGAACCTTTCTTAGGATGAGCTTTTAAGCACAAAAACTATGTCCTGAGTTGATACACTTCAGTTAGCAAGAACAGTAACCAGAAGCAGAACTACAGAAGCCAAAAGGCAAGGTAGTGCATTTAGAGGCTTTCCCAGAACTGTGGACTTTGATGGATTAGGTCTTTGTTTTCATTTTGGCAAGTGATGCTGTCTACATGCTGAATTTCATGGCCTGAACAGTACTTCCATCATGGAGTCAGTTGTGCCAAGGTCTGGGGGACCTAAGCTCTGGGAGCCTGTTCCAATGTTAGTTCAGACACAGTAGTGAGCAAGGAATGGCTGTTCCAAGGTCTAGAATTAGTCCAAGATAGGGTAACTAGCCTTGGACCTACAATGTTCTAATCTTCTATCATAGTCTCTGTAGCTTCTCTTCAGATTTTACTCACTTTGTGAGTCCTGCAGACTGAACTCAAGTTGTCAACGCTGCACATTTATAGGCTGAGTCATCTCTCCGGTCCTATTTTTCTAGAGTTAGCAAATGTTTTGTCTTTCTGTTCCCTCCAAGTAAGCAATCTAGTCTCAGGCAGTCAGACAAGACAAGGATCAAAAGCCCTGGCCATTGTGGCCGAATCCATTCTTCCTTGTTGGCTTTGAAACTACCTTGCCCTCACACCTGTTTTCTTGGCAATGCTAAAAAGGGAAACATCAACTTTGATCTTATTTTTTTAAAAAAGTAGAGCTATTGGGAGTTCCTTGAGACCAATTAAGAGAAGGCAACCTTGACCTGCTAGTCAAATGAATGAATTCTCCCTCTGGCCCTAGGTGGAAATGGAGCATTCTGATTTGTTCCCACAGTTAGAACATTGTATCCAGTTACTTCCTCCCCTAACGAACATTGTATCCAGTTACTTCCTCCCCTAACAGTTAATTCAACTGGACATATCAATCACCTAGCCCAGAGACCACCCCTTACTTAGGCAGGCTGATTTCGCCAAAGCTACGATAAGAAATGTGAGTAATAATTATCCCCTTAATGAGATAATGTGTTTTATTAGCTTCCCAGAAAGCCCCATCAAGTGACCCGCCCTCTTCTCGGCAACCTTCCTTTTCCTTCCTTCTGTCTCTTTCTTTCTGAGTCTAGCCAACACTTCTGTAGACACTTGAGACTTCTCACTCCTTCCCTGAAGTTTCACACTCACTTCTGCCGCCCCCTCTTGCTGACCTCCATTGCTAAATGCCTGGATCTGTTTCTCTTCTTCTCCATCTCCCTCCTTCTGGAAAATGACAATATTTACACGTGCCTACCCTATTCTTAAGCGTCCTTCTGAGTCCATTTCTAACCCCCCGAAGAGGAAGCCCCAACTTTTCTAGCAACACTAGTAAAGTATACCTTGCACATGGAATTGGAAAGCACCTACCTTTTGCCCTTAATCTCCTTTAGAAGTCAGGAAGTTCTTGAGTATTCCTATTTTGTAGCAATGTAGCTATGTGCGTGGATTCAATAAGAAACTTCATTGTAGATGAAAATAACTGGAAACATTACATCACTAAAGCAGACAGAGTCACCTGTGAGACTGATAGATATTGACTAAGATGTAACCAGATGATTTTTTTTTTAAAGATTTATTTATTTATTTTATGTATATGAGTACGCTGTAGCTGTCTTCAGACACACCAGAAGAGGGCATCAGATCCCATTCTAGATGGTTGTGACCCACCATGTGGTTGCTGGGAATTGAACTCAGGACCTCTGGAAGAGCAGTCAGTGCTCTTAACTGCTGAGCCACCTCTCTAGCCCCAACCAGATAGTTTTTAAGGCAATCATTTCAACTTTCTGAGGTGAATAAAATCTCTCAGAAAAACGGTTGTATGATATACACCAGAAAAGTCTACTTGGATATGTATGTTTAAGCCAGTAGAAAGTTGTTATTAGCTGGCTGGAGACTACACTGGGTATTCAGGATCCCAGTGTCACACCTAGCCTATCTCAGGGTAAGCTTTTAAGCATAAAACCATATCCTGGATTGACAGATTCAGTTAGCAAGAACAGTTAGCCAGAAGCAAGAAATACAGAAGCCAAAAGCATGGTTAGTATACTTACCGACTTTCCCAGAACTATGGATTGTGATAGATTCGGTTTTTGTTTTCATTTTGGCAAGTGGTGTTTCCTATGTGCTGAGTTTCGTGGCCTGAATGGTAATTCCATCATGGAATCAGTTGTGCTAACATCTGGGGGTATGTTACAAAAACTAGTCTTGGACTTGGCTTAAAGACATTCCCAATATATAGACAATCAAGGACTATCTTCCTGAAAGACTTGCAATTGTCAAGATGAGGCAGGATAGACAGACAGAAAACTAAGAGGATCTGGAAAGGAAAAGAAACCCCTCATTCTGAGATCTAATTTGTGTTTCTTGCTGGCTGATAGCCAGATACGTTAACACAAGTGACAGGATTAAAATTGGCTACAGGGTCAATGCTTATTTTCCAAAAGATATTAAAAAATGGCAAGCTGTGTTTGATTAGAGTTGGACTCTTTGTGACTTTTGAGCTGAGGCACATTGTCACTCCCTTCCCCTTCATAAACCTGGACCCTGGCATTCCTCTGGCAGAAGGAGATCTGAGACAGGCATGGGACTATGCCAAAATTGTAGGCGTGGATCTGAGTCCAGAGAACACCAGCTGGTGTCCAAGTTCCTGTGTCCCTGAACAAAGAATTATAAAGTAATAGAAATAGAGAATGTTTATTAATAAAAATAGGAAGAGTCTATAAAGAAAGTGAAAGATCCTCAGAAAGTGGGAATGGGCTAATGACTCAGAAAAGTCCTACTCTTCTCATACAGCAGAACTTCAGGACCAGAAAACGGAGGGTGGGAATCCCAGAGAACTGTTCGGAAATGGCCTACATGACAGAATCCTAAGGTCAAGACTGCAGAGACCAACAGGAGGCTCCTGCTCTCCCTTCCCCCACACAACACAATGTGGGACCTCCTAGAGCATTGGTTCTCAACCTGTGGGTCATGACCCTTCCGGGGGCCAAAAGACCTTTCTACAGGGGTCGCCTAACACCATAAAACACAGATATTTACATAATAATTCACAACAGTAGCAAAATTACAGCTATGAAGTCTTAAGAAAATAATTTTAAGGTTGGGGTCACCACAACATGAGGAACACAGAGGGTCGCAGCGTGAGGAAGGTTGAGAACCACCGCTCTAGAGTCGGAGAACATCGCCTTTCAACTCGGCAGAGCACAGTGTGTCTCTTATTTCTTACTTTCTCTTGTTGGATTTCCGCTTGTGCACGTCCTTCTCAGGAGAGACCTGTTTCCGTCTGCATATTGCTCAGGTTTCAGCGCCACCGTTCATGTTTCTCCACTGATTCACCACGAACCCGCGTCACCACACTCTGACGCCCCGTCTTCGGTGCTCCCACTTACTCTTACATCATTTCTTATTTCTTTCATCCTCATCCCCCTCGTCATCTGACCTCTTAATTACAACCTTCCATAACAAAATTTCAACTTTCCCCTCCCAGCTCATTTACCCACCTTGGCTGGGTTTTCTTTCCACAGTTGATACAATACTTAGTCCTTTCCTTCCCCACTGTACGAGTCCCACACCTGATCTTGCTATAAAGTCCAAGTAAAGTCCTCGGTTGGTTATCCTTCCAACAATTATTGAAGCTACCGAAGCCACTGCTGGCAAGAAGAACAACTGAATCGTGACAACATCCAACAGCCGTGCTTGCTCTCCCAGTTAGGGCCCTACTCTAGGAGGGATATACAGTGTTTTTACCAGGTATCCTGAGTTCCTGGACTGAGATCTTTTTTGGACGACACATTCAACTCTAATATATCCAATTCCCACACGAATACCACAAATACATCACCTGAAAGAACATAGGTGATAATAAAAATAACCCAAGGGAAAAATATCTCAGTATAGTAACATTTAAAAACAAAAAACAAAAAACAAACAAACAAACAAAAACCATGAACGAACCAAGGCAATGTAATTTCTCCAAAAATTATTAACCTTCAGGAGCAGCTTGTAGTTGCTGGGGGAAGGGTGGGTGTTAGGTGAAATCTAAGTGAAAGAACTCAAAATAATTGGCTCGTCAAATGCAAAACGGAAGGGCTGAACAAAGTAAAGAGATGGGTAACATGAAAGAATTCAACAAAGAAATGCTGAAGAAAAACTAATCTGAAATGTTGGTGGGGAAAATCCCACAGTGAGTGGAATAAAAAGTTCTGTAGGAAATCTCAAGAAAACAAAATGACTGAGCCTGAAAACCAGTCAAACAGCCCAAGGCAAAGACAAAATAATAAGCAAGCAGTGGTGCGAATTCCAATGTATACATGACGCGATGTGCTCGAGGTATAGGAGCAGAAATGTGTTCTAAAGGCATAAACATTTTCAAAATTACCACAACAGAAAATCCCCGAGCTAGGAAGAGACCCAATCTACACACGGGGCGTCTGGGATATCCACCATGTCACAATTAAGGCACTGAAAATACAGGACCAAAAAGTATGTTGAAAACAGCAAAGGAGAGACCCTTCTCCCCACACAAAGGCAGGCCGGTCAGCGTCTTATTCAACAGAAACTTTAAGTCCAGACAAGCTTGGGATGATGAATTTCAACTTCTGAAAGACAGTTGCCAACCCTGGCTACTATACCCAGCAAAGCCATGTGTCATAACTGAGGGAAAAATAACAAAAAACTTTCCATGATAAAAATAAACTAAAGGAATGTATGACTACTAAAGTCGTTCTGCAGACTCTTCCAGCCTGGAGAGAAAAACACAGCTATCCCGAGGCCACAGGAAATAATAAGCCTTGCTTAGAGCACTAGTCAAGCAAAGAAGGAAAAGGGAAGAAAACCAACAATGGCAGGAATCAATACAAAACCCTTAATAATAACACTGAATATCAATGGTCTCAGTGCCCAGTCAAAAGACACACCCTTGTAGATTCAGTCAACAAGCAGCCACCACCTATTTGTGGACCCCACGAAATGCCCTTCTCCCCAAAAGACAGACATTGCCTTAGATGAGTGATTCTCAACCTTCCTAATGCTGCAACCCTTTAATACAGTTCCTCATGCTGCGGTGACCCCCAACCACAAAATTCTTTTTGTTTCTACTTCATAACTGTAATTTTACTACTGTTATGAATCATAATGTAAATACCTGATATGTGAATTTATGTTGTTGCAAATTGATCCAAAGGCATCAAGAGCCACAGGTTGAGAACTACTGTCTCAGAATGAAAGGAAGAAAAGGAGGAATTCTCAGAAAATGGGAAACAAGCAGGTAAGCCAAAACTAGTGTGAAAAGATAAAGATAGTTATCTCATACCACCTAAAGGAGCATCCCACCAAGAGGACATTACCATTACAAACAAATATGCCCAGACACAAGGCCATCCAATTTCATAAGGCAAGTACTGCTAGAGTCAAGTCACAGATCAAGCCCAGTACAATAGGAGCAAGTGATCTCCATACCCAATGCTCACCAACTGACAGGCAATCTGACAAAAAATAAATGAGAAATATTTAATGCAAATGACACCATAGATCAAGTGGACTTAATGGATGCCTATAGATTATTTCACCCAAACACTACTGTGATGGTTTGTATATGCTTAGTCCAGAGAGTGACAATATTAGAACAGCCCAACAGGGACCAGGGTGGGACCCTGTTGGAGTAGGGGTGTCACTGTGGGTGTGGGCTATAAGACCCTCATCCTAGCTGCCTGGAAGCCAGTATTCTGCTAGCAGCCTTCAGATGAAGACATAGAACTCTCAGCTCCTCCTGTACCATGTCTGCCTGGATGCTGCCATGCTCCCACCCTTGATGATAACAGACTGAACCTCTGACCCTGTAAGCCAGCCCCAATTAAATGTTGTCCTTATAAGAGTTGCCTTGGTCACGGTGACTGTTCACAGCAGTATAACCCTGAGACAACTACAGAACACAACTTTTTTTTTCCTCAGCAGCTTATGGAAGAAAAATAAAATTATGAAAATTTCAGGAAAATAGATGAAACTGGAAAATGTTACACTAAGTAACCTAGGGCCCCCCCCCCAAAACAGCACCTGTTCTGCTTCATATGTGGATCCTACCTATGAACCCTTAGATTTATATATTTCACTTGGGCTATGTATAGAGTTCAGGAAGCTGGGAAAGACCCATGAGAGGAGGGGGAGAAGAGGCCTTGGGGGTGAAGGATAGTAGGATATATGTGATGTGCAGGCAGAAAGGAATGAGGGGCGAGTTAAATAAAACCAAGGACTCATGAAAAACATCACTGAAGCCATGTTACTTACTTTTCTATTGCTGTGATGGAACACCATGATCAAGATGACTTCTAGGAGGAAAACTTCATGTTTGCTTACAGTCTCAGAGAGACAAGAGTTCATCAAGTCAGGGGGGAGTACTTGCAGACAGCAGGGCAACCACAGCAGGAAGCTCAGGGCTAAACCCCTCAACCACAAACATGAAGCAAAGAGAGAAAGCTGGGAGTAGGGTAAGGTCATATACTCTCAAATCCCAACCCCAGGGATGTAATCCTCCACAAAGACCATTCCTCCCGAGCCTCCCTGGACAGTTCCACGTACTGGGACCAAGGGTTCAGATGTCTGAGCCTATGGGGAATGTTTTCATTCAAATCACAACAGAAACCTACCACTTGGTAGGCCAATTTAAGAACATAATTTAAAAAATAAAAACAGAAAGGCAGGAAAGAAGGAAGGAAGGGAGGAAGGACAGAAGGAAGGAAGGTAGGTACCCAAGGTAGGTGGACAAGGCTTCCCCTAGAAGACATTAATTAATTCTTAATTGAAAATCTCAGTATGAAATGTTGGATAATTATTGGTCAGGAAGGTCTCAGAAGTTCCTCAAACAACACAAGCCATGACAATGGTTCTTGGTTTCCAACCAGAACCATACGGTAAGACACTGTTGCTGAAGATATAACACACTTTGGTTTCAGGACATAGAGACATCAAACTGCATCTCACCTAAAATCTTCTTCCTGACGGTTTGGTTTCCTAATGCCAGAAGCTCCTCTTCAGACCACTGGAGGAGAAAAATCTATTAATGGTATTGACAGGTAAACCCTTTATACTATAATGCTGACCTGCCAGGCAAGATGTGCTCTCTGGTGCAACCGTGGCACAGTGGTTATGGGAGTAACCATATGCCTTGGATTGGATTTGAGGCCTGAGGCCCATGGCTCAGGAGGTCTATGGGGAGAACTTGCTAACGTGACCTTGTTAAGTGCAAACGTTACCAAGCTGCCTTCTAAATATGAGGGCTGAAAAGATGGGTTAGTGATTAACAATGTTTGCTGCTTTTACAGATGACTGAAGGTCCCCAGCACCCAATCAGTACCTCACAACCATTTGCTCCTCCAGCTCTAGAAGATATGACATCCTCTACTGTTCTCTGTACCCAGCCATACGCATACACCCACACAGAGACACATAATTAAGAACAAATCTCTAGAACGTTTTAGATACTTGTACTTATATATGTAGATTAGTGCTACCTTCAGCCTTGGCTACAAAAGTTTCTCTCTTGAAGTGGTCATCAGTTAATCCAGAGGCTCATAACGGTGAAGTGCTGAGAGGTGAATGTCTATTGAGCGAGTATTCAGCCCTCAATGGGACATATATATATCAAACAATAGACACATACCTAAGTATTGGCTGGTTTTGTGTGTCAGCTTGACACAAACTGGAGTTATCACAGAGAAAGGAAGCTTTGGGTGAGGAAATGCCTCCATGAGATCCAGCTGTAAGGCATTTTCTCAATTAGTGATGGGGGGGGGGGCCCTTGTGGGTGGTACCATCTGTGGGCTGGTAGTCTTGGGTTCTATAAGAAAGCAGGCTGAGCAAGCCAGGGGAAGCAAGCCAGTAAGGAACATCCCTCCATGGCCTCTGCATCAGCTCCTGCTTCCTGACCTGCTTGAGTTCCAGTCCTGACTTCCTTTGGTGATGAACAGCAGTGTGGAAGTGTAAGCTAAATAAACCCTTTCCTCTCCAACTTGCTTCTCAGTCATGATGTTTGTGCAGGAATAGAAATCCTGACTAAGACACCAAGGTTCAGGGAACTTTGAAGAAAAGGAGGTATTGACTAGCAATTTCCTCTGAAATAAAGCTTTCACTCTTAGAAGGAAGCTCATTAAGACACAGATTGTTCTAAAGAACAGTAAGACATTCCATCCTATAGGCAAACTCGTTAAGACACAGGAAGTATACAACGTAATAACTTTAAGAAGTCCCTACAATTGAGAAGATGTATTAGGCCCCTCCCACCTCAAGCATACATAAGCTGTAAAGACTACTTCGGGTTGCTCTCAGACCAGCAAACTGTCTACAAAGAGGCAGAGAGCAGCAGACCTGGAAATGGTCCAGACCCACTAAGCTGTCTGGAAGAGATTGCTCCCAATTTGCTGAGCTGCATGATGTATGCATGATGGACCCCAACTGTCCAGATTTTCCGAGTCATCACCCATGCAGGGTGGGCTTTGATGATAGCTGTCTCTGAGTCACTTCTGTTCTTGTAAGTGATCTCTCACCCATACTTCTGTTAGCAATCCTAATAAAACTCACTGATTGAACAAGTTGATTTTGGTAGTATTCAAAATCACCCAAATCACCACTTTGGACTCTCGATATGTGGGGTAACAAACTTGTTCATATCTTCTCAAGAGTACTGCTACACAACAGGAGGAAGAACAAATGTAGGAGCCAGAGGATGGGGAGGGCCATTGTGAAGTGCTGTCCTCTGGGTATAAAAAGGCCATTGCATCCATGAACTCATGGTAACTATGGTTACCTGTGTACAAGACAGGGCCAATGAGATCTCTTAACATTGCCACAAGCAACACTTGTTGCTTGCACTCAGTAACCTCTTACAAAGAGAGAAGAGAACATGAAGGTGGGCATGGAAGGTGGGGGCGCCTGGAGGGAGTTGGAGTTTATAGTTAGTGTGGGTGTGATAAAAACACATTGCTTACGTGTATGAAATGTCAAAGAATAAATGAAATGTATTAAGATAGGAAGAGCCAGAAGTAGGCAGATCCCTGCAAGTCTTAGGCCAGCCTGGTCTACATAGCAAGTTCCAGGACAGCCAGGACTACAATTTTAATTTTTTCAAAGCTGCCTTCTTCTTCTCCTCCTCCTCCTCCTCCGTCTTCTTTTGTTTGTTTGTTTGTTTTTGGTTTTTCCAGACAGGGTTTCTCTGTGTAACCCTGGCTGTCCTGGAACTCACTCTGTAGACCAGGCTGGCCTCCAACTCAGAAATCCACCTGCCTCTGCCTCCCAAGTGCTCGGATTAAAGGCGTGCGCCACCACTGCCCAGCCTCAAAGCCTTCTTTAAATGAAGGTTCTTAAACGCTTTAACCTCCCTTCTAGCCCACCACCCACCAGAAGTAGTGGAAAGGATACAGGGAAAGGGGACCTGTTTAGATATGGTTCTTTGGAGCAACTCCCATCTGCATTGCCAGGAAACCAGCAGTTCAGAGTACATACAGGTCAGCCGTGGAAGCTCAGTCCACGTGCAAACACTTCACAGATACACCAGCAGTCCAGTTCGGTAGAGAAAGGATAGCAGCGGTGGTACTACCTAGCAAAAACAGCCATGCCTCATCCTCAGCTCAAGTCAGCAAGAAGGACCAGGAGGAATGCCAGGAGCAGTGCTCAGCTGTGCCTTTCACAGGGAAGAGATCAGAGAAGATGAGAGCCCAACAAGCATTACACAGCTAGCTCTATAGGCAAGCCTAGCTTCGTCCCCATCACTGTCAGCCAAGTCTTTTTTATGATCCCTACATACATCACGTGTCCTCCATGGGTCTTGGCTCAGCAGGTGTCTTGCCTCAGCACCTGTGTCTGTCTCGGCTGACAGGGAGTCTGCAGTTCATGCCTCTCTCTTTGGGGTGTCAGGGCACTGCTGTAAGTCAGGCCTGAAAGAAAAAGCAGACTGAGACTAGCAGGATCCAGTCTGATTGGGAGCAAGTGCTGAGTGTCAGAGGGTCATGAGAAGAGAGAAGGTCTTCTTTGGGGGTCCTTAGTGTAGCTGCTCTTTTAGGCGAAGGCCTTCCTCATGGTGACCTCTAGTGAAGCAGCTCACTGAGATGATCTTAGCTTGTTCATATTTCTTTATTGAGGTGGATATGAACACATACACTTCATTAACATGGAGAGGTATTCCAGATACTGTGCTACTTGACTGTGCCCGTGGTCACCTTCATTGGAGGTCGTGCTTATATGGTCCAGAGTAAGTATCCGAGGCAGGGAAGGGGCAGCTCCACTCCTACCATCTCAGATCTCTAAGATTCCCAGGGTTTGAGCACACCCCACCTCACCAGTATTTATGCCCATCTGGTAGTATGGCCTCTGTGCCCTATACCCATCCATCCCTGTTGAGAGCCTATCTTTAGGCAAGGAACCTAGGTTCCTTAACTATACCCATGCCCATTGTGGTGATTTGAATAGGTTTGGCCACTATAGGAGGTATGTCCTTGATGGAATAGGTGTGGCCTTGTTGGAGGAAGTGTGTCACTGTGGGGGTGGGCTCTGAGGTCCTATGCTCAAGCTCTGCCCAGTGTGGAGAAACCCTCCTGCTGGCTGCCTGCAGAAGCCAGGCTCCTGCTGCTGCCTTTGGATCAAGATGTAGAACTCTCGGCTGTTCCAGCACCATGCCTGCCTGGATATAGTCATGCTTCCCACAATGGTGATAATGGACTGAACCTCCAAAGCTATAAGCCAGCCCCAACCAAATGTTCTCTTATATAAGAGTTTCCTTGGTCAAAGTCTTTTCATAGCAATGCAACGCTGACAAGGACACCCACCAATCCCACACATCCCTCATGAGCACACCTGGTCCCTTCTCTAAGTAGAAACACTTAGATTTGTTCTACCATCCTCACGACTCCAGGGCCTCCTCTCTCCAGGGAAGGATACTAGACCTCCTCCACCCACCTCCACAACCTCTTTGGGGACCACATGCCCTATCCCTGACTTCTGGGACTCCCTGTTCTACTCCTCCTCTTCTGGACCCTAGACTCATATCACCAACTCCACAAACATCTAGTATCTAAAGAAAGGTCATGAAGATTGGCTGTGAAAAACTTCTAACTTTATAGAAGATCTATTTCTGGGCTCAGAAACCTCACTTAGCTCAAGATAGCCAGGAATACTTCCGATACCCTATCTGAACATCAACACTGAATTGCTCAAGGACTGATGAACCCTAAGTCAGGTTAATCACCTGGTAACTTGGGATAACAGGAAATACTGCCTCAAACACCCACTCAGCAAAGCAGAGACAATATTTCTGTGCCAAGAAACGCTACCAAAACTCTAACTATAGATATCTAGATTCCATCACAAACATACAAACATGAATAAGCAGAACAATAGTCTCCATCAAAAGCTAGTACTCCCATAATATTCCCAAAGAAAATGACTTAGATGTTATAGAAGACAATTAATTCAAAATAGCAATAATAAACAAGCTTAAGGAATCAAAGAGGATATGAATAGACACCATAATGAAGATGGAGAAAACACAGTTGGGTGAAATTATTTTTAAAATTCAAGATATGACAGAATTTAATAAAGAGGATCTTGAAAGAAAGCCCAAAGTAAAATAAAATTTGAATGAAAAAAAAACCTTAGGAATTCAAATAAAAGTTCAGAAGAAAGCTCCACTGAAAGATTGGCTGAAGTGGGAGAGAGAATATCAGGCCTTGAAGACAAAGATGAATTATGTCATTCAGTCAAAGAAAACACCAAATCCTGCCTCTCCCCCCCCCCCACAAACAGAATTTTCAGGAACTCTGGGGGCACTAAAAAGAGCACATCTACAGATAATAGATACAGAATAAACAGAAGAATTGCAGGTCAAAGGCACAGAAAATATTTCAAACAAAATCATAGAAGAAAATTTCCCTAACCTACAGAAAGAGCCTATCAAAATACAAGAGGCATCCAGAACACCAAATAGACAGGACCAGGAAGGAAATCCTTCACCAAATAGTAATTACACTGAATGTTCATAACAGGGAAAGAATATTAAAAGCTACAAGGTAAAAAGAGCAAACAACATAAAGATAGACCAGTTAGAATAGCACCTAACTTCTTAAGACTCTAAAAGCCAGAAGGTCCTGGACAGATGTTCTACAAACTCTGAGAGACCACAGATGGCAGCCCAGTTTACTATAGCAAGCAAAACCATCAATCACATAGAAGAGAAAAACATTCTATGATAAAACCAAATTTAAGCAGTATCTATCTCCAACCAGGCTCTATAGAAGGCACTCGAAAAGGAGCTAGAAGGAAAATTTCAACCTGAGGAGAATAACCATACCCAAGAAAACACAAGATGTAAATAATCCCAGACCAGCAAATCAAAAGAAGGGGGATCCCAAACCATAACAATAACAGGAACACTGTTCGTTGATCACTGTCAATGGCCCCAAATCACTAATAAGGCACAGACTAACCAACTGGATTAGAAAGCAAGATTCGTCTTTCAACACACCTTACCATAAAGGACAGACATCATCTCAAAAGGGTTAAAAGGATGGAGAAAGGTAAGCCAGGCAAATGGACCCAGGAAACAAGCAGGCATTGCACATTAATATCTGGTAAAATAGACTTCAAAACAAAACTATCAGAAAAGATAGGGAAGGATATCACGTGCTTATCAAAAATAACCCACCAAGAGGATATCACAACTCTAAACATTTATGCAGGAGATGCAAGGGCACACAAGGGCATAGAAGAAACACAATTACAGCTAAAATCACATGTTGATTCTCACACAATGACAGTGGGTGATTTCAGTACCCAACTCTCCCTGATAGTCAGGTTATCCAGACAAAAAAATAAACAGAGACACACTGGCATTAAATAATGTCATAAATCAAATGAACCTAACAGATGTTTATAAACATTCCACCAAAGACAAAAAAAAAAAAAAACAAAAACCTTCTTCTCAGCAGCTCATGGAACTTTCTCAAAAATTGACCAAAACAACTTCCACCAGATACAAGAAAATTAACTTCTTCAATGGAGTCTCACTGTGCATACGAATAACACTTAAGAGCAGGTGCCATGCCCAGGTGGCCAACACAAAATAAACTCAAAGTGTTCGGTGGGCTTTATTTTTGTCTCAAAGTGTTTTGTTTGGACAATTTTTTTTTGTTTTTTATTTTTTTGCTTTGTTGTTCTTGTTGTTGTTTACCTTGCTGGACTTTTGCCTCTATATTATGGTTTTTGATTTTTTTCTTTTTGTGCTATGTGTGTGGGCATACATGCTTATGTATGTCTCGTGTGCTCTTTCTTTCTCTCTCTCTCTCTCTCTCTCTCTCTCTCTCTCTCTCTCTCCTCTCTCTCTCATCTTTTTTATTTACCTGTGTGCTTTCATAGGAGAGAGTGAGAAAGAAGATGTGGACTTGGGGGGAATCTGGGAGGGAATAAGAGAGGGGAAACTGATCAGAATACATCATGTGAGAAAAACTTTATTTTCAATCAAAAATAAAGTAGAACTGTCACTAACCTTAAAATAAAAAGAAGAAGAACTGTATGAGGAATTTGATGGGGATCACATCTTGTCTATTGCTTTTGGTAGCACAGTCATTTTCAGAATATTAAACCTACTTTTCATCTTCAGGTTTCTCCAATTTCTGTATATAGAAATTGTATGTAGGAAGGCTACTTATTTTGTCCGCAAATTCTGTATACTGCTATTTTTCTGAAAATATTTATCAGCTGTAGAAGATCCTGGTAGAGTCTTTAGGGTCTCTTATGTATAGAGCCATAGCATCTGAAAATATAGATAATTTGACTTCATCCGTCCCTATTTGTATCCCCTTGATTTCCTTCAGTTGTCTTGTTGCTCAAGCTAGACTTCAAGTGCTGAATTAAATAGGTATGGAGAGGGTGAACACCTTGCCCTGCTCCTGATTTTAGTGGAAGTACTTTGTGTTTCTCTCTGTTTAGGATGATGTTGCCTTTTGGTTTGCCATAAATTGCCTTTGTTTCCTTCTTTCTTTCTTTCTTTTTTTCTTTCTTTGTTTCTTTCTTTCTTTGTTTCTTTGTTTCTTTGTTTCTTTCTTTCTCGTTATTTGAAATGGGTTTCTCTGTAGCCTTGACTATCCTGGAACTCTGTAGACCAGGCTGGCCTTGAACTCACAGAGATCTGCCTGTCTCTGCCTCCCAAGTGCTAAGATTAAAAGCATGCACTACCACCACCCAGCATAAGTTGTCTTTACTATATTGAGGTATGTTCTTTGTATCTGTAGTTTCGTCCAGAAGTTTTATCATGAAGGGTTGCTGGATTTTGCCAAAGGCTTTTTCTACATCTAATGAGATAATCATGTGTTTTTATCTTTTAGTCTGTTAATGTGATAAATTACATTTATTGATTCATGTATGTTAAACCATCCTTGCATTTCTAGGATGAAGTTGACTTAATCATAGTTGATAATCTTTTAATATATTCTTTAGAACTATTTTTATTATTTGTTATTTATTATTTATTTATTATTATTTTGCCTGAATGTATGTCTATATACTACATGCTGGATAGTTTAACTTGACACAAACTAGAGGAGAAGCAAGCTAGTCAGCAGCACTCTTTCATGGCCTCTGCACCAGACCTGCCTCCAGATTTCTGCCCTGGTTGAGTTCCCATCCTGACTTCCTTTAATGATGAACAAATAAACCCTTTTCACCCCATGTTGCTTTTGGTCATAGTGTTTCATCACAGCAACAGTAACTCTGACTAAGACACATCTCATGCATGACTGATGACCACAAAAGTCAGAAGATGGCAACAGATCCCCTGGAACTGGAGTTACAGGTGGCTGTGATCCGTCACGTATGCTGGGAACCCAACCTGGGTCTTCTGGAAGAGCAGATATGCTCTTAACTGCCAGGCCATCTCACCAGCACCTTGCTTTGTTCTTGTATTTGCTTTGCAAGTATTTCATTGAGAATTTTTCTACCTAAATCCATAGTCAACACGGGGAACAAAATAACAGGAATTAATAAACACTGTTCAACAATAACTCTCAATCTTAATGATCTCAAATCGCCAGTAAAATGACAGACTAACAGATTCAATTAGACAAGAAGATCTTTCTTTCTGCTGCATCTAAGCAAGAAACATGCCTCAGCCTCAAGAGCAAAGAGCACTTTATAGTTTAAAAAAAGAAAAAGAAAAGAAAAGAAACTGCTTTTTGTTTTGGCCTCCTTGTATGTAGCCCCACCTGCTCTCAAGGTGAGTCTTCCATCCTGTCTTTGTTTGCCTTCTCTTGTTGTGGTAAACACTATGACCAAAAGTATCTTGGGGAGAAGAGGGACTATTTCAGCTTGCAGCTCCCAGGTCAGACTCCATCACTGAGAGAAGTCAGAGAAGGAGGTGAAGACAGGAACCTGGAGTCAGGAACTAACACAGAGACCACAGAGGGACCCTGCTTACTGGATTACTCCCCATGGCTTTCTCAGCTTGACTTCTAATCTAGCTGAGGACCACCTGTCCAGGGGTCACACCACCCATAGAGAGCTGGGTTTTCCTACATCAATCATTAATCAAGAAATTTTCTCAGCTGTGTTTCCTTCTTCCCAGATGACTCTAGCATGTATCAGATTGACAAACAACAACATCAAACTTAAGCAGGACACCCCCTCAGTTAGTCCTTCTTAGAGCTACCTTAACAGGACTGACCAGAGACATATCTCTTAATTCTAAGGTCTAGTCAAGGTGACAACCAAGATTACCCATGACAATGTGCTTAGGATAGGCATGTTTTCAGTATGAACCAGAATAAGTGTGAAATAAAATCAGTTTCATTAGTTTCCTACAAGCTCTTCCCACATTCTGAATAACCTCAATCTATTCCTGTTTCTTTTTACCTTCTCTCAGAAGGATAAATAATAGGTAACAGATGACAGATGAAGATATAAAATTGATTCTATATTTTGCTGTGTGACCCATCGTGACAGAGGCATATGGGTCCTGTAAGAACCCGGTCACTTTTCTCTATACTATCAGTGACATTCTCAGACCTAGAAGACTGGGTCACAATCCCATAATGCACTTAGGATCCAGCTCCGGAATGTTCCTGAAAGGTACATTTATTGGTTAAGTCTTGTGTGGCTCTATTGGGATGTGATAGGAACCTTTCAGAGCTGGGTCTAGTGGAAGGTCGGTCCCTGGGGACACGTCCTTGAAGAGAATTGTGGGGTCTCCTCTTTGCTTCTTTGGTGTTCTGACCATGAAGAAAGCAGACTTTTGATCTGCATGCTCCCTTCCCTGTCCCAATCAATTGCGATCAAAGACTAAACTTTGCGAATCGTGAGTGACTGACAGTACACCTTCCTTGTCTACATTGGTAATCATGGGTTTTGTGACACTGACTGAAGGCTGATCAACACAGGACTGTGCACTGTCCCTGTTGAAAACCCACAAGCTGTCTCAGGTGCATCCCTTACAGTTTCTCTGTCCTGCATTGTTTGTTCAGTGCCTTCCAGGGTCTACTGCCTAGCTATACTTTTCACTCTGCCTTTTCCAGTGAGGGACAGATTTGGCAAGTGCTCTGTAGTGTTCATGGCTGATTTCATGTAATTGGCTTCTTGACACAGTTTAACTTTTTTCTAGCTCAGAACTCCTATTGTCACAGCTATTCTTGGTTGTCACCTTGATTACATTTGGACTTAACTAAAACCATTGGAGGGCACACCAGTGAGGGACTTTAGTTTAATTTGAAGTGGAATCTAGATCTTCGTTGTAAGAAGACACCTTTAATTCACATCTTTTGAGCTGGGAATACCTACCTCTAATCTGGTCCACACCTTCTGCTGGCAGCCCATGTAAGAACACGGAAGAAGGAAGCTCTTGCTCTTTGCCTGCCTGCTCTTCTCTTGATAGCAAGTCCATTCCTTCATTGGCATTAGAGCCTCCCTCTTTGGGATTCCAGCATATACTGAAGACCAGTTTAGACATCTAACAATTGCTGAGCAACTACTGGATTCTTGGACTTTCTTTTCAAAGTCAGCCATTGTTGTATTAGCTGGACCACAGTCTGTAAGTCAGTCTAATAAATCTCTTTCCTATACCCAGAGAGATTCATTCTATAGGTTCTGTTACTTAAGAGAATCTACTTATGAAACTGGAAGATAAGTTTAAAGCCTTGAATAGACTGCAGTTACACATTCTATACAAAGAACATTTTATGTATCTCATGACTAGAAACATACAATTAGGATATCTCCCACCCACCAAAGTGGTGAAGACCAGATCACTCCATTGTGATGTAAGTATTCTCTTCCTAACTTATAATTCATTGATTATTCTTTGGCACCATGAAAATTCTGTTTACTGTACCTCTCACTTAATCTCTGTAGCATCTACAGGTCATCCTTGACCAAATGAATCATCACATTTGGGATAATAAACTTCTGACTTTGAAAAGATGACTTTTGTATTGGAAAATTCATAAATTGGGGCTGGAGAGATGGCTAACGGTTAAGAGCAACTGGATGCTTTTCCAGAGCACTGAGGTTCAATTCCTAGCATCCACATAGTGGTTCACAACTGTCTATAAGTCCAGTTTCAGCATCTCAGACAGACAGACATGTAAGCAAAAGACTGATGCACATAAAAATAAATAAATCATTTTAAAAAGGAAATTCATAAATTGAAACTCTGAAAGGAACTGAGTAAGTTTTTACTTTATCCTAAATTAACACAAAATTTTTTTCTTGTCAGAGAATTGTTATTAATGGTTCCCATTAGCAAATGATAAAAAAGCATGGTATATATGCACAGTGGAATATTATTTGGTCATAAAGAAGGATGAGATTCTAACATTTAAGGTAAAATAGATGGAATTGGAAATATGACCAATGAAGTAAAACCATATAAAGACAAGTACCGATGTGTAAAATGTTGGATTTGTTGGTGGTGTTTTTATTGCTTGAATTGTTTTGTTTTGTTGAGAGAAGAGGCTGATGTAGCCCAGGCTAGACTTCCACTTGGAGTACTCTTTTACTCAGTCTCCTGAACACTGGAATTGTAAGTGTACACCATCATTCCTAGCCAGGATGTGGGACTGGATTAACACATACCATGTTCATATATGAAAATATAACAAATGCCATTAATTTGCACATTCATATATGTTAACAGAAAAGAATTGCTAAAAATATGCCGTTAATTCTCCGAGTGTCTGTTTTATAATCAATATTGTCCTATTAGACACAGTGTATTTACCAACTGTGTCAGCAAAGTCTGAGCTGACTGGAAGAGATAACACAAGGATAACTAAAGAACAGATAGGATTTAGAGAGGACACTGAGGACACACACTAGGAAAGTGCCTGAAGTCAATGAAGCAAAGGACCGTCTGATAGTCAAACGTCTACAGTGTTCCCACACACCCACCCGAGAGGGGATCTGTAGTTCACACGTGATTGTGAGATGTGCATGGAGCACCAGAGGAAGAGCCTGCGTGGGGGATCCACTCCCAGCTCAGTCAACACAGTCCTTCATCCCAAACTCTCGTTCATTCTTCCATGTTCCCTCCAGCCGTTCAACATTTCCTCAGGTGTTCATAGGTGACCCTTGGTATAAAGACACTGGGAAGTCAGTGAAAGCACCATCAGAAAAGATGATCAAAATCATCACAGGTGTTACCAAAACCAAATCATATCTTTTGCCTAAAAATCTAACTTTATACTCCCAAGGTCCCAATGTTTTGTAATCCCTCAAATCAAAGAACAGTTCATGAGCAACTAATGGGGTGACATCATCTCCGTTGCAAAACTGCAAGAGGATTTGTTAGCAAGGGAGAAGCCGCCTTTGTCTGGGGTGCTGGTGTAAATGGGGTTGGCGTTCAACCACAGCAGCAACCTGCAGAACTGACAGCTTGTGCTGGCTATTCATGTCAACCTGATAGGAGCTAGAGTCATCGGAGAGGAGGAAGCCTCGGTTGAGGAAAAGCCTCCATAAAATCCAGCTGTAAGGCATTTTCTTAATTAGTGACCAATGGTTAGTGAGCACAGCTTGAAGGTGAGATTACAGTGTGTTTTTGTGTTTGAGCCCAGAGTCTTGTGTGTGCTAAGTATACACTCTACCGCTGAGATGTACGACCTGCCTCCTGAAGGTTACTTTAATAAAAGAAAGAAATAGCTTTTGGGGTTTTTTTTTGTTTTTTTGTTTTTTGGTTTTTTTACTTTATTTACATTTCAAATGTTTCCCCCTTTCCAGGTCTCCCCTTTGGAACCTCCCTATTCCCTCCCCCCTCCCCTGCCTCTATGGGGATATTCTCCCACACACCCACCCACCCATTCTCATCTTCCCTCCTTGGCATTCTCCTATACTGGGGGATCTAATACCCTCAGGTCCAAGGGCCTCTGCTCCCCCTGATGGATAACAAGACCCTCCTCTGCCGCATATGTGGCCCCCACCATGGGTCCCTCCATGTGTATTCTTTGGTTGGTGGATCAGTCTCCAGGAGTATGGGGTGGGGGGGTCAGGCCAGTTGCCACTGTTGCTCCCTCCCTGGGGCTGCACAATCCCTCAGCTCCTTCAGTCCTTTCTCCAAGTCCTCCATCTGGGACCTCACACTCTACCCTACTGTTGCTGTGAAGTGACTCTTGGGTATTTCGAACTTTTGGGCTAATAACCACTTAACAGTGAGTACATACCGTGTTCATTCTTTTGTGACTGCGTTACCTCGCTCAGGATGATATTTTCAAGATCCATCCATTTGTCTGCGAATTTCATGAAGCCATTGTTTTTAATTGCTGAGTAGTATTCCATTGTGTAAATGTACCACATTTTCTGTATCCATTCTTCTGTGGAGGGACATCTGGGTTGTTTCTAGCTTCTGGCTATTATAAATACAGCTGCTACGAACATAGTGGAATATGTGTCTTTATTACATGTTGGAGCATCTTCTGGGTATATACCCAGGAGTGGAATAGTTGGGTCCTCAGGTAGTATTATGTCCATTTTTTGAGGGTCTGCCAAACTGATTTCCAGAGTGGTTGTACCAGCTTGCAATCCCACCAGCAATGGAGGAGTGCTCCTCTTTCTCCACATTCTTGCCAGCATCTGCTGTCACCTGAGTTTTTGATCTTAGCCATTCTGACTGGTATGGGGTGAAATCTCAGGGTTGTTTTGATTTGCATTTCCCCGATGACTAAGGATGTTGAACATTTCTTTAGGTGCTTCTCGGTTGTTGGGGTTTCCTCAGTTGAGAATTCTGTTTAACGCTCTTCCCCATTTTTTGATAGGGTTATTTGGACCTCTGGAGTCCCAGAAATGAACCCACACACTTATGGTCACTCGATCTTTGACAAAGGAGCTAAAACCATACAGTGGAAAAAAGACAGCATCTTCAACAAATGGTGCTGGTTCAACTGGCAGACTACATGTAAAAGATTTCAAATTGATCCATTCCTATCTCCCTGTACAAAGCTCAAGTCCAAGTGGATCAAGGACCCCCACATAAAACCAGATACACTGAATCTAATAGAAGAGAAAGTGGGGAAGAGTCTCGAACACATGGGCACAGGGGAAACGTTCTTGAACAGAACACCAATGGCTTGTGCTCTAAGATCAAGAATCAACAGATGGGACCTCATAAAATTACAAAGCTTCTGTAAGGCAAAGGACACTGTCAATAGGACAAAATGGCAACTTACAGATTGGGAAAAGATCTCTACCAATCCTACATCCGATAGAGGGCTAATATTCAATGTATACAAAGAACTCAAGAAATAGCTTTTGTAACACACGAAATATTCTTTGTCAATGACTAAAAATACCAAAGTGAAGCAGCTTTGCTCTCATAACTAACTGATGCTCTAAAGACACCAGACTTACTTCTAGGTTTGCAGCATAATATTAGTGTAAGTCAGAAATAGGGAAGTAAAATTACTTAGCATTTCCCAAAATATTCAGAGGAGAGATTGGAGATCTAGGGGTATGTCTGGGGCTGGTGTTTGCCTGGCAAGCACAACACCTCTGGCTCCATCCCAACCAGAAAGAATAGGAAAGAAGGAGCAACAGGAGAAATGGCAGAGGGTAACGGGGAATTTAACGAGTTTGCACATTCTGCCCTGGGAAGCTGAGAGGGGAGAGGCTTTGAAAGCAGGAAGCAATGTGAAGAGGGCATCACTGGAGACGTCTCTCTTCTCCATGTCCCTTCCTCCTCGCCTCTCCTTCTCTCCCCCACCTTCCCCTCCCTTCTCTTCCTTTCTCTCCTTTCTTTCCCTTCTCCCCCCCCCCACCCCCCTTCTTGTTGAGCGTTAGTGTCAAATCCAGGGCCTTGGCTAGGTGTGTGGCAATGCACATCCATAATACTGACGCTCAAAACAAAGCGAATCAGGATGGAGAGATGGCTCAGCAGTTAAGAGCACTGACTGCTCCTCCAAAGGTCCTGAGTTCAATTCCCAGCAACCACATGATGGCTCACAACCATCTGTAATGGGATCTGATGCCCTCTTCTGGTGTGTCTGAAGACAGCAACAGTGTTCTCATATAAAATAAAATAAAATAAAATAAAATAAAATAATTCTTAAAAAAAAAACCAAAAACAAAGAAAATCAACACCCCAAATTCCAGGGCCTAGTACATGTTATGTAAGTGCTTTAACATGCTCCAGTCCAGAGCAACTCTCTGAGGAGTCAAACTATTTAAACACACACACACACAATACTATATCTATATATCTATATCTATATAATCTATATCTATATCTATCTATCTATATATCTATGAATAAATATATATACACATACATACAAAAATATATATACAAATATACACACACATGAATATTATACACACACACACACACACACACACACGTAGCCTCATTCGCCTTAAACTTGAACTCTTCCTGCCCCACCCCAGGATTACTGGTGTGTGCCATCACACCCTGGTGATAACTATTAACCTTTGAGCCTCCTGTGTGTGCATGGCAGACCGTATGCAGGCTTAACACACATTCTTCCTCTGATTCTCAAGCAACTCTGCAAAGTGCATCTGGATCCTATTTCACACACAGGAAACCTGCTCCACAGCATGCACCTCACTTCAGGCCACCCTGGGACTAACCATCCTGCCGTGGCTGGAAGTATAGAATCCCTGCCTGCTGTGGCAAGAGGAGCTGGTGAGAAAGGCTTGGTGGTGGGGAGTGTACTCCTTCCTGGGGCACAGGGAGCAGATCTGAGGGGTCATGTGTTTCTATTTCCTTAAGGTTGTTTGTCACTTTACCAACTGTGTGGCCTGAGGGAGTCTCCTTACCTTATTCTCAACCTCAAAAGGCTTGGCAAAGGAATTACGAAACATGGCTCAGAATAGGCATAGCTGTGTAAGCCGGGAATTCCAGAGGCAAGATATTTGGCTCTCAACTCACATGTGTCACTAACCATTTTTCCATTTTCACTTCCTTTTAACCTACCCAACCCAACCATTATGGCTGCTGGGGACCAGTCTAGTGTGCCTGCTGCTAGCACCGGGAGTGACCAGATCAGTCGCTTTTAATGGAAAGATAATATGTAGGTGCCACAAATGTTTTCTGGACTTGGAATAGAGCTGGACTCAGCTGTACAAATAACATGTTCCAAGTATCTAAAGAGCAGGCCTGGTGCTGTGGCTCAGTTGAGGGAGAGCTTACCTGGAATGCACAAGGCCCTGGGTTCAATCCCAAGTACCATATACACCAGGTTTAGGAACATAGACCTGTAAACCAGCACTAGTCCTTGGGCTAGAGGATTAGAGATTCAAGGTCATCAGCTTCATAGTCACTTTGAGGCTAGCCTGAGCTATGTTCCCTGCCTCATCACTACAAAAAAAAAAGTACTCTTTATTTTTTTTTCTGCATACAAGCACCAAACCGAGCCCAGTGGTCCTCAAAGGTGTCTGTGTCTGCAGATCACCTGGGGGTCAGTCCGGAAAGAGCCTGAGACATGGCATTGTTTTTCTTTTGACTTCGCTGGAAACGTAATTCAGGCTTCAGACCCGCAGATGTGGTTCTACCACTGAGCTGCACATCAGCCCAGACTGGACCTCTGATGAGCTAGTGCTGTCCCAAATCCTGCTGTCTGTAGCAGGGGCTACAGACGTCTACGATTTCTAGAAGGACAAAGCTCTGTAAAGTGGGGTTGGGTCTCCATGTGAAACGCGTGTGAAGCATGAAGAAGTGAGAAGCACCTGAGCACGTGGTGTTCTCCCGCATCCATTGTTAAACTAGGCAAATATTTATCAAGAACCTACCCACGCCTGGCACATAAGGCAGAGGAAATAGAAACCGGTTCCTGCAGGTTATGCCCATTTTTGGATGGTGGAGCTAAACAACCAGTGTTAGGGCCAGAGAGATGACTCAGCAGTTAAGAACACTGGCTACTCTTGCCGAGGACCATGGTGTGAGTCCCAGCACCCACATGGTGCTCATTACCAATGAACTCCAGTCCCAGGGGATCCAATGTCCTCCTCTGGCCTCTGTGGGCATGAGAGACGCACGTGGTACAACAACATGTGTGTAGACAACAACCTAAACACTTAAATAAAATTAATTTCAAAAAGTAAGAAGAGCCAGAGTGTTTTACAAATGAACCATTGAGTAAATGGGGGGGGGGGGAGGCGTTAGGAGGTACTGGAGGAGGTGAGATGGCTTGTGTGTATGGAGGTACTAGGCTTGACCCCTTAGTGGGCACTCTGGAATTCTTTGTATGTCTGACTTCAGGCAGAGTGGCCGCTGCCCCTTTTCTGAGTGGCAGGGGGGCCTTGACAGGTGCAGGAGAAAGAGAAAAGTACTCTGACTTTCCCGTAGCAGCAGTGCAGTGTCCAAGGGGCCTCTGCCTAACAGGAACTGGTGACTGGAGGCCAGCACTGTTCTTCCCCTCGGAGATGTCACACGCTGCCCAGGGTTCAGCTTTCTCTTAGCCAGCTAGGCCACATCTAGTCCAGCCCTGGGAAACCATGGCTTCTCTAACTCCTGTGGCTGGTGGCCGAGATCCAGCACTGGAGACAGGCTGTAGGGCCGAGGCCTCTAGGCACACAACCGGAAGGAGTCAAAAGCATGCAGAGGGAAGATCTGGGTTTGAATTCTGATCTGGCCACTTAAGCAAGTGTTCTTCTCCTCCTCAGCAACCTTCACACTATAGTGTAAGAACAAAAGAGAGCTGTTTACATAACTGTCTGCCTGGAAGATGGCTGTGTACCCAGACGTAGTCCTCTTTCCTTTGCTATACCCTTAAAAGAAGGACCAAAGGTCCCAAAATGGCCCAAGTCACCTCCTGAGCGGCCTCTTCTCCTCTACCTGAATCTGCCTCTCAATTTTCCCCAATGCCAGTCACACTGATTGAAGGTGGCTGTCTACACCCCCGTGCTGTGCCTTCTGCAGAGTCTTTGCTTCAGCATGTGCCTCTCTCCAACAATGCAGTATCTCCGTTGGCTCCGCCCACTTGGTAAATCCATACTTCTGTTTGTTCAAATGTCACTTTGTCCTAACTCCCTCCTCCCAGTCCCCCTCTGAGCCACACTGCACTCAGTAGTCACTCCTCTCCTGAACACCTTCTGGTGAGAAGGTTAGACCAAGTCCAACCACCACCTGACTGTTTGAGACAGGGATTTACTATACAGCCCTGGCTAGCCTACAACTCATTGTGTAGAGCAGACTGGCCTCAAACTCATAGAGATCCGCCTGCCTCTGCCTCCCGAGTGCTGGGATTAAAGGCGTGCAACACTACATCCAGTTTATCGCCTGATTTTCCAAATAAAGTTTTATCAGAACACAGTGACACCCATTGGAGTATATTTTGTATAGGCTGGTTGCATACCCAAATGGAATGTTAGTCAGCTTTCTCTCAATGTGACATAATACCCAAGAGACACAATTTATCATGAGGAAAAGTTTATTTGGGATCACGGTTTCAGTCTATCATTGCTTGGTTCCATTTCTTTGGGCCTGCAGCAGCACAGGACATTGTGGTAGGACCACATGGCCGTGGAAGGAAAAAGACAGGGGGGGAGGAAGGGAGAAAGGGGGGAGGAGAAAAGGGGGAGGGAAGAGGAGGGAAAGAAAGGGAGGGGAGAGGAAAGGAGAGGGGGTGGAGGGAAGAGAGGAAAGAAAGGAAGGAGAAGACAGAGGAGAGAAGGGGAGGGGGGAGGAGAAGAGAGGGGGAGGGAAAGGAGGAAGGGAGGGGAGAGGGAAAGGGAGGAGAGATCTTACTATCCCCTTCAAGAACACGTTGTGGGTGACCTAATTCCTTCCCATTAGACTCTACCCCAAAGATCCCACCATCTGCAATAGTGCCAGAGCCTGGGGGCCAAGCTTGTAGCACACAGGCCTTTGGAAGACATTTGAGATATAAACTGCAAAGTGACAGAGGCAGAGCTCTGACAGCTTGTGCAGCTCCGACAGAGCTTGTGCAGCCTCTTTGTCCCACATACTGACCACCTAGCTTTACAAGCAAATGTGGCTGCCACCTGCCCAGAGGCACACACATTTGCCCTCAGCAGACAGCTGGCTACCTGAAGTTCAGGTGTGGGTGCACATGGTGAGCTCAGACAAGAACTCTCAGCAAGTTAGGTGTGAAGGACTCCACAGATAACCCTTCTTCTGTCTTCCTGGGAGAGGGGGCCCACTGGGTGGCTAGAATTCAGAGGTACGGGATCTGCCTGATGCACACAAGGCTTCTCAGCTCCTGATAAGGAAATGGCAAAGTAAAGCAGTTGGTTAAGGTTATGAGAAGTCCAAGTATATACCATAGAGGAGGTTTGCCGGCCCACAGAGTACTCCTGAGAGAGCCTATGATACCTGAGAAAAGCACACATTAGGTAATGGGGAGCAGAAACCTGGGAAGCCACATTAAACCGACCTCTGTCCAAGGTCTGCAGACACCAGAGTTAGTTTGTGATAAAATGATAGTGACAGTGACAATGGCATTTTATACTCACCTGGAGGAGGGTCAGCAGCTAAGCCTTCTTCAAGCATAGCCGCTCTGCCATTATGGCAATATTCAGCTCCATCTGATCTGATTTACTTAGCCACAATTAGTTCATGTCACAATGTGCCAGGAAGAGGACTGGAAGCTTACCTTGTTTACACACACACTGGTTGAATGCCTAAGAGTCCAAAGAAATGAACACGTAAAATAATGAGCTAGACCAAAGGAAATGTTTTTCACCTGGATCTGTAATGCTGAAAACCTGGTTTGCTTCATATTTGCTTTGGAAATACAGAATCTCCTCCCTATTCATGGGGGCAGAGAATCTTGGAGCAGAGAGCAAGAGAGGTGTCTCCACGATGCAATCTTCTGCGTACAGTATTGTGTTCCTGGATCCCTTGCTATTGTTCAAATCTGAAAATATCCCCTTAAGGTTCATGTGCTAAAAGCTTAGTCCCCACGGGGGTGCTATTGGGAGGTGGCAGGCCTGTGGTAGGTGAGCCCTTGTGGAAGTTCTTCAGGTAATGACATCTGTGCTCACTGTGCCCAACTCCTTTCTCTATCTTCTTGGTTCCCTGGCTCGTGTCCTGGGTGTTTTTATTCCACCATGTTTTCCTGGACTTGCAACTTCCAAACCTGTGAACGAGCAATAACCCCTTCTTCTATGTATGTTGATATTTTCAGATATTTTGCTGTGGTAACAGAAGACAAACCAACATGCCTCTCTCGCTCAGATCCTGAGGATGGTTCAATGGTCACAGGCTGTAAAATTTGAGCCCAGAATTCTAGTGTTAATGATCCATGGTATGTAGCACCTGACTGAGAGGAGAGCTCATACAGAGAGCAGCAGAGAGATGGAAGATAAAGCATGGTCTGCTATTGTCAGGGCTTCTACTGGCCAGCTCACTGTTGACCCAGGTCAATGCTTCTGCTATAGGTAATGCTGTGCCTCCGCCACCAGCACACTAAGCCCAGCTCCTCCACAACAGGATACAGAGTGCTACAAGACCATCTTCCTTGCAGTTGTCATCTGAGAGCCTCAGTGACAGGGTTGTACTGGATTACAAATGCAGACTCAAGATAGTCGGATTGAGCCCTGGCCTGCAGTTTTGCAACTAGTCAGTGTGGGCAGATCTCTGTGCTTCTGTTTCTGCTTCTTCAACCTATGGGACAGCATATGTTCCAAGTGCTATGCAAAAGGTGTCTGTTAACATTTTCAATGTAATCTTCTTAAATAAAAAAATTGTTAGCCCCAGGGAGGGAGCAACAGTGGCAACTGGCCTGACTCCTCAATACTCCCTGAGACTGAATCACCAACCAAAGAATACACATGGAGGGACCCATGGTGCTGACCACATATTAGGCAGAGGAGGGTCTTGTTAGACATCAGGGGGAGCAGAGGCCCTTGGGCCTGAGGGTATTAGATGCCCCAGTATAGGAGAATGCCAAGGAGGAAAGACGAGAATGGATGGGTGGGTAGGGAATACCCCCATAGTGGCAGGGGGAGGGGGGAGGGAATGGGGAGATTCCAAAGGGGAGATCTGGAAAGGGGGAAACATTTGAAATGTAAATAAAGTTTGAAAAAAAAAAGAATAAAAGCCATAGAACCTGAAAAAAAAAATGTTTTCTAATGGCTAGTCAAATTGTGTTTGAGAGCTAGTCAACAGGCATGGCACTGGCAACTGTTGGTTTTTACAGGAGGCAGCCTTCATTCTCATAAAGTCTTGTAGTGACGCAAAGAAGCCATATGACATCACAGAACTGTGTGGTGACCGGCAGCAGTTTCTTCTGGGAACACAGCCACACCCATAGACCTAACACCTAGGGGTGTAGGTGTGGGGCACCCGGAATGTTCTCTCCATGGAATGTACAAATGCCTGCAGTTTGTGGGGGGCTGTGGGGGTGGGGTTAGTTACAAGTCTCTAGTATCTCTCATTACAGTAGTGATTGGATTACCATGGAAACATGAGCTGCTTTCTATACAGGAGGGGGCTATCACATGCTCATACTGGTAAACATTGACTATTTTTTTGCCCAGCGCCTAGCCGGATGGAACAACTTCAGCTGTAGTCTTGTGTATTGCTTTATCTGGAATAATTTACAGGAATGCAGTGTTCAGGCCCACTTCCTGTTTAGGAGAGGCAGAACTGTTTGGGAAAATTCGCCATGAAGACTTGTGCAGTCAACCCCACCCCTGTCATAGTACAGCTAGGTGGCCTCACGTTGACCCCACGGAATCCACGAGGCTGCTCACTGTGTGGTGGGCAGGGGTGGCTATGACTGCATCTACAGCCTCTGCCTGTACTCCTTTTTGTCCTCTGGACTCTTTACCAAGTAGCTTTGGAGATAATAGGCTTTGTTTTTGATGTTGGGAATGGAACCTAAGACCTTGTTCACACAAGGCGAATGCTCTACTGCGGAGCTACACCCTTAAGCAGGAAACAATTCAGTTTATGTTTACTTACCAGTGTCACAGAAGCTTGAGGCTCTCCCAAGCTTCAGCATTAAATGGAGAAGTTAAATGCCTTGCTTAGTGGCCCTTGCCACTTGGTCAGGGTTTAAATTCTGAACTATGTCACTGCTAATCCAGAACTTCAGAGCCTTTGGGCAGATGTGTTCCACTTATCTCACACCCACCCATCCTGGTCTCTGTCAGCTAGAGAGTGGCAGTAGGCCAAAATGCTCCCGTACCTCCTCTGACATCTCTCTGCTTCCCACAGGTTACCAGACACAAGGACGATTTCCTCTCACCACAGAATGCTATCGGTATCTCTGGGGACGGAGACAGTGCCTGACCTCTTTAGCATGGCAGCATAGAAAAAGGGAAAGAAAAGGGAAAGGTCGTTATTGTTACAACTTCCAGGGTCAATACCCACCCCCAGCCCCCAACCAGGAGGTTGTGACCTTTGAGAGCAAGCATTCCTATGCCTGTGTTTCTGATGAGCTCAGGAGCAGAAAGGCCCAGGAAAAATCTGACAGTCGCAAGACTCAAGGAAGGGCTTCCTATGCCCATGAAGAGAGAGACAGCAGAAATAAGGAACCATTTGAGGTCTTTAGAACAGCCACTTGGGCTATAGATCTGCCTGGATCCCTGCTGGCCTGCAGTCAATGGTGTTTTTGAATCATGTGGGATGTATGGGTACCAGGCAGATGAAATTGTAACAGCTTCAGTCCTTGGAGAGACCGATGTTGGGTTCTCCGTGTGCTGCTGAGAGGGAGCAACAGAAGCCAAGGCCCTGCTGCTGCTGACCTGCTGAAAACCAGGTTCTGAGAACCAGGGCTGAGCCCCCAGAGCATGCCCTCAGTTCTCGGAGGTGCCTTGGGAGGGCAGCATCATGGTTAATCCTTCTGTTTTATTCCCACTAGCCAACTCTGTTCTTTCTGCTGTCCTGACTCTGAATGCAGACCTGTCCAGAACTTGTTTTTTTGTCATCTTTAAAAATAATCAAATCTCCAGGAGGTCTCACTGCTGAGCCATATATCACGTCTCCTGCCAACTTTGCCGAAGATACATTTACAGATAGGTTATGATGACAGCTCCCTCCTCCAGAGTCTTACCTGTCCCCTGTCTATCAAAAGACACTTCTGGTACCTTCTGCATCCCACAGCCAAAGCTGCCCTCTCCTGTGCTGTCAGTACCTCGTGCACAGTGCATTTAAAAAGTCTATGGCAAAAGGTCTTATAATCTGGTTCATTTTTCCATATCACAGTATAACGTCTGTATTGGTTCTCACACAGCTAAAGGTAACCTTAGAAGGAGGGGACTGGCTGGCCTTGGCTCTGCTAGGTAAATGCTCACAAGAGGTCTTTTCCTCAGGTAGTGCTAGGTCAGGTACGCAGGTGCACGAAGTCCATTCATGCTCTGTGTTCCTCGGATTCATCTTGGTATCTTCTCTTTTACTTTGTCCTCCACACTCCACCCCCACTTTTTTCCTCTGCTGGTATGGAAGACTTCAGAGTCTATCATCTGCTAGGCAGGTACCCTAGTCTACTGAGCTGTACCTCCGATTTACTTCCTTAATTTCTAATAAAAGCTGTGGACTCAGCCATTCCTGAACAGGTAGTAAGATAGGTCAAGGGACAGTCAGGATGTCACCGTTCCAGCTGGTGACTAAAATCAGACAGGAAACTCTGTGCCCCATAGATAAAGGAAGGCTGGGGCTGGGGAAATGACCTCAAGTTTGTTTGGATTGCTATAAATTCTTCATGGGGGAAAATGTTTGATGTGGTGAGAATGAGGTAAAAGGTCATCTTTATAAATCATGCATCATTTGCATGGGTGGGGAGAGGAGTTGTGGGAAGTGATACTGAGGCTGTGTTTGCTAGGTAAAAAAAAATGTCTGGCTCAAGAAGGAGGCAGAGAAGAGTGTCCTGAGTGCTGGAGAGGGAAGGTGGGCGAAGAGTAAACAGTACTGCTCCCGTTACCCTGGACTCGTGAAGCCCTTGCTGGAAACCAGAGCAGATGTAAGAGCAGATGCTGCCTAAGTCACTATGCCCATTAGGAGTGTATATCTCTCCTGAGGAACTTACAGTGAGCTAGAAGGCTCCAGCGTCTCTCCACAGAGACTTCCCCCAGCACAACTACCCTCTGCCACTGTTGGGGCCAGAAGGGAAGGGGGCTGACTGTGGTCGTTTGGTTTGGGGTTATTGTCATTATCATTATTTTTACAACAACCAAACAAGCAAATTAAACAACCAAAGGGCTGAAAGGGAGCAAGCGTTCCTCAGGGGAAGAAGAGTGAGGGTCAAGACACAGTGCCCAGTGTTGGGTGCCAGCATTTTAGGACTGTTAGTTTCCTGTGCCTTCAAGCTTAGGATGCAAAGGCTGGGCTTGGGCAGAGTAGTCACCTAGCAAGCACAAGTACTGGGTACTATTGCCACCATACTAAGTAAAACAAAACTAAACAGAAGAAAGAAATAAAAACTTGGGTTAGAATAGCTCTATGAATCATGGACCTTTAAAGTTATAAGGTTGTGACAGAGTACTTCTGCCTAGCTGTTGGTGTAAGATGCTGGCATGAATGTGGGGAATAGCGAATGATCCCATAGAGCAACTGATCTCAGCAGAAGAATTAATATCTCATGTATAACGCATATAGAAGGTATTTTATAGATATGTTTTAATGTCAGACATGGCTCTGATATGCATCTCAAGCACTTTTTAAAAATGAATAGACATTTCTTAGAACATTTTAAAAAGATTTAATGTTATATTTGTATAATCTGTAAGTGTGTGTGTGTGTGTGTGTGTGTGTGTGTGTGTGTGTGTAGGCCAGAGACATTGGATCCCCTGGAGCTGGAGTTATAGGCAGTCATCAGCTGATGTAGGTGCTGAGAACCAAACTCAGGTCCTCTACAAGAGCAGCCTGTACCCTTCACTGCTGAGCTACCCCTCTAGCCCTCTTAGGACAATCTTAAGTTTATAGAAAAGTCAAGCAGAAGGGGTAGAGCTCCCCCAAACCTCTACAGTTCCCCTTTTATTAACATGCACTGGATAATTTTGTTCATGGTGTGACCCCAATGTTGCTTAGAAGATAGTTTGAGAAAATCAGAGGTGGAAAATCTTTAAAGGCCCCTTCACTCTCTCTAGAAAATCAAAAAGCCCTCCCTTCCATATGGCTATCCACCTATAAGTAGAGGCAGGTGCCTTGCCAGTGACCCACATCCCCAGCCCCAAAGCCCCTAAGTGGCTTATTAAGTCTGCAACAGCAGGTCCCCCAGCAAAAAGCATTTTCCTTCCGATGGCCTTCTATTTGAGTCACATAATAACCCCATGAGTCTCTAGCATTCTTATCTGAAACACAAGAAAGCAAATCTAAACACAAGGCAATCAGACAGAAAAGAGCAAACTTCCTGGTGTCCAACCTGGGCCTCGGCTTTGGGCCACAGAGCTCTTGGGTGACTAGCCACTGGATTGGAAGTTCAGTGAGGTGGTGGTGGGCCCGAGGAAAGGAAATCCTAGTTTGAAGATTCAAAACAAATCAACTTAAGAAACTTAATTCCTGCCATCAAGGAACTGACTGAAAATACAATCTGTTTGGGAAGAAGTTGACTAGATTCAGGAACAAGTCTATGCTAAGTTACTCAAAGCACATCTCTATCTTTGGAACTGCTTGTATGGACAGCCATTGCTTCCTCAAGCCTGTGTCAGATTCGTGAACTGGGCTTTTCCAGACTTGCCTGCAGCCAGTATAAAGTCACCTTCTTTTACTCAAAGTGGTGTACAGGTACCATGAAAGGAACTGGGAAAAAAAAATCTATCAGTCACTACAGCAATTGAACTCTAATGCTGTGGTTTCATCTTTGCCCACTCAGTCCTGTGAGACTTCTAGAATTTACAGCACAGCATGTACTTAGGGGCAAGGTGATATTCCTAATTTTGATATGTCTGTCTAAATGTGCTATCAATAATGCTCATACTGTACAATACTCTACCATGCTGATATGTTGAATGGTATTATTCCTCTATTTTTGAGCTTTTAAATGATTTTCAGTGTCACATGGTCAAAACATTGTTTTACACCAGGTTTCTTGATGTGCATTCTTGTGAGCTCAAGGTCAGCCCGAGTTACATAGTCAGTTCCAAAACAAGCAAACAAACAAACAGAACCCAAGGTTTTATAATCATGTGTGGAATTTTAAGACAATATCATCAGGTTAAAAATTCGGAAGAATTGCTGCTCCAGGAGAACTTTTTCTTTGTATCACCCCAAACATACCAGGGTTTGTAAGGATGGTGCAAATCCCTCTCGTACAGTCTGGGAAGCCATTCTTCCTAGGTATCACCATCTTTGAGACTACCTTTACATTTGGCTTTGTCCTATCTATTTTTCCTTAGGGAGTGTATGAGCATTGAATTCACTCACCCAGTCCAGCTAGCCAGTGTCAGTCTCCAGTCCAGATGAAGGCCTAGATGCTGTGTTTACTACTCCTAAGGAGATAGGAGCAAATGTCTGTTGACTCCAGACTGAGGACAGACAAAAGAAGCAATTCCATGAGTCTAGCCTGGAGAACTAAACAGTGAGTTTAACTGGGGTTACTTACAGAAGTATGGGTAAAGGGTTTCCTATGGTCAACTATGTCACAGAAGAAAAATGCCTCACCACCTCAGCATTTGTTAATAGCCCATACACGGATCCTCCTGGAGAAATGGGGCAAGGAGATTCGGGTCTGTGAGCCTCGGATCTTAGTAGGGTCTAATTTCAGACAGGACCAGCCATGGCATGCATACCAGCAGTATGCTCAATGATGCCATCTGCATATTTACCTCATTTGTCCTTAAAAGATCAGTTTCCCTTTAAAAGGAGACACTTAGTCTGTACACAGAACACCTGCCTCCTGGTTAACAGCTGCATTGCCAGCTTCTTGCCCACTTCTCTTTCCTTGGGCTAACCTCGGAATCACATCACTTCTTATGTAGTTTTTTATCTCATCGTGGTCTTTGTCCTGGTGCCTCATCAGCTGTTCACTGCCCCCAAAAAGGGTTCACTAAGCCAGCTCTCTGCCCCCACAAGTGACACACTCTACAGAGAGGACCCCCATTGCAGAAGCTAGCCTTAGTGACTCTTTCTTCCACACTTCTGTTTCTTACCCATTTGTCTCCAAGTTATCGGACTTGGAGTTATCGGCTCTTGGGAGCAAAGGGCTTCTAGGCAAGCCCGTTCCCCGGATGTGACGTCACCAAGATTTATTTTCCTTTTCCCACCCCCATGGCGATCCTTTGACTAGAATCAAAGTTGCCATTGTTATGGTATCAGCTTCCCCCATGTATTTCTGGCTCTTCGAGCTCCCCTGGAGTCTGACAGGAGAAACAGACTGACTCACAGGTGGTAGAAATACAAAAGCTGGGGTTTCTGAGAATGTCACTTTTGTGTGCATTTAACAAAGCTCAGGGCATCTGTGATTGCTGAGAAACCCTCCTCTCAGCTCCACAACAGCTGAGATTGACAGGCCACTCGCCCAGCCCCTCTGATGTGCAGACAGCTGCAGCAGGAGACTAAACTGGAATTTTGAGGCGACCTGGTACCCCGGAACTGCCTAGGCTTCGGTAGGTTGTAAAAGGGTGTATGCCATCAAAATGGCAGTTTTCAGGACCTTTCATTATCCACCCCCGGGGTGAGGGGCTTAGAGAAAGGATGGATTGGGGTGAATTTCAGGGGACTGAGGCTGAAAGACCTGCCCATTCCCCCACTTTTCTCAATTCTCTGAGAGCTCTCTGCTGAGAAGTGGCAGAGAAGCAGGCGCCTCAGTCTAGGAGAGCAGGTCAGAGGTAGGGAGAGCTTTGAAAGCTTGCTTGGTCATCATGTGCTTACTGTCTCCAGTCACTCCCAACCCAGCAAATCATCCCCGGTGGCCAATTGCCCACGTTTCCTAAGGGGTAGTTGCTTCAAATTCCAGAAGACCTCTCCTCTCCCTAGCCTAGATGGGCGGGGCTGTTTAGAACTATAAACTCATGGTCAAGACAGAAGCTTAGAGTCCAGATCCTTACAGTTCCTTTTAGGCCTTTGAGATCAGGATTTTAAAATAGGATGGTTCTTAAATCCCCTCCAACTCTGAAAATTCCTGTGATTCGATGACATCAGTACGGTGAATAATCAAGCTGGTGTCAAGCCAGGACTAGCTGTGCTCCTCTGCGCGCCCACTTCCTCCCCTCCTTAGAGACACCGACTGTTCCATTGGCTCCTCAGTGGCCGAGTCCACTAGGCACCCACCAGCATAGGAGAAACCCCGCCCACACAGAACCTCTGGCCCCACCCCTCCTTTACCCTTAAAATTGGCTTGAGCTGTTCAGAGAGACAGAGAGCCTGCGGGAACTCCACAGCTCAGCGTCAAGGAGAAGCCCCTGCTAGAGTGAGAAGAAGCAAGCACTCCCGCGGTGAGTTGGATTTCTGCCCTATCTAACAGCCGGCTCCACTTCTGTCCCTTTAAAGTCTTTGGGGGGCAAACTGAGCCAGTGTAGGAATGCTTAATGGAACCACAGGCTTGTAATCCAGGCAGAAAGAGGACCACTCAGCATCATCAACACAGAAGGGACAGTTCTTTGCAATGAACCTGGGTAAGCTGAGGTGAGAGGGAGACAAAGGGAGCGAGGTGTCTCTTGCAGAAGTTTTGCTTGCACAGTAAGGGAAGAAAGTAAAAAGAACGACTCGGGTTCTTTCTACAGACAATGGGAGCGGCACTAACGGGCAGTAACTAGATTCAGCTGCCTTCCAGAGCTGAGAAGCCCCTGACAGGAGTTATATAGATGGCTACCTTCTGACCTCAAGGAACACACTAAAAATCAGGCTGAGCATCAAGGAGGGGCATTTGCCTGGACAGCATGATTAACTAGGCTGGCAGAGAGAAGCCGAGATTTTTAGGGACCTCCCATTACTACCGGAGTCAGGATACAAAACCTCTAGTTTCTGGTGAGTTCATCACATCCTCGCTCTCCGGTTTACCAGTCAATTTCACTAATCATGCACGGATGCTTTGGCTTTCTCGAGCTGCAGCAGGGATTCCTGCAGGACCTTTGTTTCTTAACCTCCCGGAAACAGGGAGGATGGATGGAGGGGGAGTGGAAGGAAGGTATGCAGCACTCCCAGATAACTAAGGACAAGCTTAGGCGCAACGAAATGCAGTAGCAACGCTTTATTTGGTGGCCAGTTTGGAATGATGCAGTGGTCTTCCGCAGCTGATAATGGCAGCACTTGTACAAAAAGGGGGGGAGGGGGAGGAATACGTAGTGGTGGTGGACAGTTACAATCCGGTGAGCACGTCACAAATACAACTGGAGCACCCTTACAGAAAAACACACTTAGGGATTTTTGCTGAGATCCAGACCCTGTCCAGAACAAATCTATGCAGGTCAGTGGCAGGCTGAGTGCACACAGCCAGTGAGGATTAAATCATATTCAGTCCCAGACCAGATACTGAAAACTAAAATGTAAATCTGCCTATCCTGCTCAATCCACCTAAAGTGTTTTCAGGAGAGCCAGCCTGTATCTCGGTAGGGGCAGTACTAGCTGAACACCCTCAGACAAGCTGGATTAGGGCAGATTTTCCAGCAGGACACCGCAGATTACTTGGGAAGTCTCCTGTGAGATATATAGCAGCTGGCCTGCTACCTCCCAGTCCCAGGATGCTTGATGCAGCCAGGAAGAGCTGAGAAGCATCCATGTTTCGGCTAAGGCTTCGGGGACTGAAGCTGCACACATTAAGACTGCTCATTGAGCAGGGTGCTCAGCCAAGGCCAGAGAGTGACTCAGAGTTGCCTGCAGGGCTCATGAACTGGAAAGACTGGTGTGAGGATTTTAATGCGAAAACACATGTGCTTGTTTTCAATCTAATGGGGGAGACTGCAACATGACTTATCAGCAACGGTAATGGGCTTAACACCATTCACAATGTAAAGTCCACTCACTTCCCTGAGACACCAGATCTCTGTGAGAGACTGCCTTTGGCCGTCTGAGCTGAATCAGTGCAATCTGAGGACTGGCAACTGTGCATCTATTGTCTCCGAAGAGTTTTTTGTTTCTTTGTTTTCTCTGAGTGGCAGAAAATTCTGCATGGAGCAACTAAACTCAGAAACCAAGAAGGAAGGCCAGCTTTGAGTCAGCCATGTAATAAGTCTCACTTCAAACCCAGTCCAGTGCTGATGCCCCAGATTTATAGAGGTCAGAACTAGAGTTGGGGCTGCAGCTTAGTTGGCAGAGTGTTAACATGGCATGCAGGGAGCCTTTAGGCCTGATTCCCACCAGCACCAGATAAACTGGGTGTGACAGTGAACACTTGTGATCCCTAGTGCTCAGGAGATGGGAGCAAGAAGATCAGAAGCTCAAGGCTAGCCTGGACTAAGTGAGATCTTGTTTCAGGAAGGAAGGAAGGAGAAAATTACAGGTAGAGATTCACAAAGCTTTGGTCGAGCACCATCATCTTTAATACTAGCTCAACTGTCTACTTTCACGATGCCTGGGAGACAAACTTTTAGAGATAGGAGTGCAAGGTAAGAAGAATTCAATTCCTAGTTACTGGAAAAGCAAATGTAGCAGATTGCTGGTCATGTATCACAAATTTCTCTGGCATGTTTGAAGGCACAGCCCACGAGAGCTGTGTCAGCAGCCCAGGAAACACAGGCCAGCTGTCTTCATGCAGTACTTAAAGAACTGGGTACCTTCAGCAATGCTTGCCAAGCCACTGGCCAAGATCTTGGGGGTGGCCTGCAATTTGACAGGTCTGCTTAAGGAATACAGACTGACTGTTCGCTGCTCCTGACACACATCAGAGAGAGGCCTCTAGAGTTTTCTTTGGGGATTAACCTAAAAGACCTGAGTCCACGATGGTCGCTGCAGACTTAGGCTGGTCCCATACATTGTAGACTTTTCTACTGAAAGTCTATTCTGTAGAAGCAAATATCCTGTTAGTTTACACCTTTAAAATTCCACACGGAAGCAGCTAAATGTGTCAACTGCTAATTCCAAATTCCCAGAGAGTTTCAGAGGCCCTGCCGTTGGGTGTAAATTGGCCTGGAAAAGGCAAATAAGAAAAACAGATTAAAGATGGGATATAAGATATCACTCTGCTTTCAGGAAATAATGGCTCCTATTCATACTGCTCTCTGACCCCGATGAAAAGCCTAACATTTTCTATTATATCATATGAGCTAGGAAAAAGGATTTGTTATTAACCCTTGAAGACCATGAGGACCCCCACCCCAGAGAGCTTAGTACCTACCTCTTCTTTATCAGTAGTTTCAAACAACTTGAGTCCTGTTGATGGGGGCATTCACATGAAGACCAGTGCCCACCTGCCATACATCAGGTTTCCAGGATCTGTAACTATTGTTTCTTTAACTTTCAAAAAATATATAATATGGAAGGGATTAGCCCATTGGGAAGCCCAGGAAACGGAGCCTCAGAGAGGCAACATTGCCCACCTAGACCTTTAAGTGGCTGTTGGGGATCCAACTTGAGAGTTCAAGAGTCATGTTCCTAGCATTGAGAAATGCCAGTTCTCTTTAGAGCAGTTTAAGACTGCTACGAGTAGGGCTGAGTGATAGCTCAGAGGTTGAGCATGTGCTTAGTGAATGCAAGGCTCTGGGTCCAACCCATAGCACCAGTAATTACAAATAAAAAAGGTACAAGCAAGAATCCTGCAGACAGTGGGAAGAGCTCAGAGCTCGGGCAGCCGAGGAGGTAGGTGTCAGCCCCCTCAAGGAATACTTTTTAAGTTCTGTCTCAGTTTCTTGTCTGTAACGCGAAATATGTGACCTTAAGTAATTAATGGACATAAGGTGCTTTGAAAACTCAATGCCAGGCAAGTGATAGCATTCAGACCCCTGCTGAGTACCTGGTTTTCATCCACACACATCCCCTACTCACCGTGGTACCTCTTTCCAGAAAGGCTGGTGAAATTCAGATGCACTCACTGAATGACTTAGTGAACACTTCAGATGGTGACCTCCTGATTCAAGAGTGCGAGCATCAGAGACAGGCTGAGGAATTGCCAAATTGTTTCATCATTAGTTCATTGTACCTGGAGAGGGTGGCGTTTACTTTAGGGAGTGGATGGAGTTGAGATTGGGTGGATACTAGATTCCCTTTGTTAGGGCTCTTTGGGGTGAGCATTTCATGGCACTGACTGGCTGAGCTTGCCTTTTTTCCCCCAGAAGGATATAAAATCACTAAAGCAAGTTTCTTTTGTTTTTATTCCAAGCGGATGCAGAGTACACTTCCTAAACCCACAACCAGTGCTTGCTTACTCCTTCCAAACAACTAGATCCCCGAGTTGGGGCTGGGGGCGGGGGGGAGCAGGAGACTCAAGAGGAGCATGGTGGTTGTCGCAGGATAATCCCATGTGGTTTAGACCCAAGTCATGCCTACATGCTAAAGGTGCTATACCGCCTCTGATGGGTAGGGGGCACCAGAGAGCATTCGAGTCACTTGACTTCCACGCCCTTGTAACTGCTCATATTACATCAAGAAGCAGACTTTTCCAGGCACCTGGGAGATGGGGTCTGGAAGGTTCAGAAGTTCAGGGTTAGCCTCAGCTACCTCAGTTAATGTGGCAAATTTAAGGCCAGTCTGTGTTACATGAGACCTTGTATCAAAAAAACAAACAAAAACAGAGATAGAGAGACAGAGGGGCTGGGGAGAAGGAAGGAGAGAGGGAGAGAGGGAGGGAGGGAGGGAGGAAGGAAGGAAGGTAGCAAGGTAGCAAGCAAGGAAGGAAAACTTTCTTCTCTCCTTGTTGTAAAGAATTCTGTTCAAGATGCAAAGGAACAAACAAGCATTTGGCTTAAAGAAAGTTACTTTTTGGGGAAGTTAGGAATTGCTTTTGGAAACCACATGCTTGGGATTAGAGGACAGCTGGCAGGTGCTGACCCTCTTCTCCACCACGTGGGTCTCTGGGATTGAATTCAGGGCTTCAGACTTGAGGACAAGTGCCTTAACCTGCTGAGCCATCTCATCAGCCCAAGAGTTTCTTAGATGATGGGAGATTTTGAAAATAGTTTGGCTGGGTGTGGTGGCGCATGGCTTCAATACCAACGCAGACAAACAGGGGAAGATCAAAAGTTCAAGACCAGCTTGAAGGATAGATACAGCAAGTTCTAAGCCAGCCTGGGCTACAGAGGGAGATCTTGTCTAAAACAAAACAACCAAACCAAACAATAAGGCAGCAGAAAAAAAATAAACCTAGGGCTAGGAATGTAGATCAACTTTAAAGTAAGTTCACGCCCGGCAAATGAACCCATAGTCTGAGCAGTCATTAGGAGGCAGAGGTGGGAGTGGGGGTGGGGCTGTCTCTGCTAGAACAGGGAGAGACAAGCTGATTTTCCTTTCTTTTGAGGCACTCTGTGTGGCTGGACTTTGATAGTCCAGGTTGGCCTCAAATTAGTTGTGGTCCTTTTCCCTCTGCTCCTAAGTGGTGCTAGGGTACTGGGTGTGTCCCACCAAGCCAGGCCCAAAGGTGAGCTGCTGTGGGAACTCCCTGCCCTTTCCCAGGCCCAGTTCCTACGAAGGCAACTCACCTAGCCTCTTAAGCTGTTCTAGACATGCGTCTGTGATGGCGCAGGGGCTTGGGAGACTCCTAATTGGTTGGCTTGCTGGACTGTGGTGGTTGAGTCTGAGTGGAAGTGTGGGTCTTTTAGGGTTATTGTTCCTGACTCTCCAACTCCCATCTCCATGGAACTTTTGACAAAGCAATAAGAACCCCCAGTGTCCTTGGCAAAGATTCAAGCAATACAATCTGGCACATTGTACAAAACTTGACAGCAGGGTGGGTTCCCAAGTGGCCATTCCTGGTCAGGCTCTGGCCTCTTATAACTTGTTGGCTGTCTTGTTCAAGTACAAAGTTCAAGTCCCTCTGTCCATCAACATCTAAGTAAACAACAGCATAGCAAGCACACAACCTCAGGCCCATTGTATATAGTCACACATGCATATATGGCCTTGATTGCAAATCACTTTCCGATATACCCTAAAGAAGGGATCAATGGCAGTCATATGAATAAAAGCACCTTATCCATTTATAGGCACGCCACCACTCCTGTGAGCTGGAAAGCTAGCTCTGGAAGAGGACTCCAAGAGTCTAGCCACTTGGGCTTGTTTTGCTGGGTATTCATTTTCTCTCTCTGTATCGTTATCTTTTTTTCTTCAATCACCTGTCCTTTCTGTGAACGAGTTATTATGTTCCTTCCGGAGTGCAGAACTTGTTGGGGGAAAACAGTTTTGTGAGGAATGTCAAGAGGACAGGTCCTCCAAAGGCCCCGAGGATATGTTACCTGCCTTTTTCAAAGCATTCTGTCAGTCAGCTTATTACTATTCCAATAGCTCTGTCGGATCCAGAACCCTGCAGTTACTGCCTTGCTTCCATCAAGTGCCATGGCCCCAAGTGTCATGCTTCTGATAAAATCCCCACTCTCTCAGAATGGCCCATGTTCTTAGCTCTTGGAAATAGTCTATCTCCAAGGAGAGCCAGTTAGAGCAAGCTCGCTATCTTCTTCACCTTTTCTTTCTCATTTGCAGACAAGGGGGTAACTAATATATTTGTATCTTAAAACCAGCCTAGAATGCCATCCTTAGACCCCATGCTGGCCTCCCCATGAGCACCCCTGGTGAGTTCCCAGGGTCTACAGAGTCAAACCCCCATCTATGGGCCTTGAGTTTAGGTCCACACTTCTGCTGGTCACTTTATTTTTGGTCCCGGCATTGCCCGGGACCTTTCCAGCCACATTTCCCACAAAGCCAAACAAAGTTTCCTCCCCCTCTTTCTCCTGCTTTGGAGCTGCAATGGTTTTCATCTGGCATGTGACTAATTTCCCTGTCATCCTCTTCTGCCATGTGGCCCATCCAGCAGCTCGCTATGATTGTCTCTATGGTGTGTGGAAAGAGGCAGTTACTTGTTGGCTTATGTGCAGCTCATCGTCACTGGCTCAAGTCCCAGCCATCAAAAGCCCAGACGGAGATAGGTGACAAATCCTTAGCACCTGAGCTCCTGTCCCTCCTGTGAGAAGGGGCCTCCCATGATGCAATGCAGCTGATGGAGTCTTGGGAAGAAGAGGGTGTGCATATGCGCCAGTAATGTACTTTTTGCGCTGCATTTAACTGACATCTAGAGAGCCTTGAGTTAGCAGGGCATGGTGGGGAATTCCTGTAATCCCAATCCCAGTGTGGTGGTTTGAATGCTTGGGGTGGACTTTGAGGTTTTAAAATCCCACCTTATTCCCAGTAAGCTCTCAGCTGCTTCTCTAGAGCTAAGCCTGCTTACAGCCATGCCCTCTAACATGCTGGCCACGGACTGACTCAGTCTCTGAAACTGTAAGCAATCCCCCAGTTAAATGCTTTCTTTTATAAATTGCCTTGAACTTGGCACAGTGCCTCTTCACAGCAATAGAAAAGTAACCAAGAAACCCAGCATTCCAGGGGCTGAAACAGGGTTGGACTAATTTCCTTGTCATCAAGACCAAACTGGCTACATAGCAAGATCCTATCTTGGAAGGACAAAAACAGACCCAGTAACTTAGTAGGTGTCTAGAACAAAGACTCAGAAAATACCCCTGAATAGGCTGATTGGTTTGAAAAAGAAGATGAGGTGAGTCTCTGAATCACATCTGCAATAGTGTTCAGTTTCTTCCCGTCCCACGGCTACCAGGTAATGAAGAAGACAAGAAAATCAGGGAAGAGCAACACCTACATGTAAACTTAATCCCCCTGATGTAGAATTAAGGGTGAATTTAAGTGGAGTGTCAGAGAACCTGGGAAAGAGAAAGGTTAAAGAAAGCCGAGAAAGGAGAAGTTACCCACAAAAAGATTCCCTGTGCCTCCATTGCTACTTGCTTCCTTCTGGAATTGCCAAAGGCAGACAGGTGCTAGCCCAGATGGCCCTCCAATGAGGAAAAGCTTCCACAGCCCCCAGTTCATCATGCCAGGGACAGGTCAAAAGAGCAAAGACCCTGGGAGTTCTTCAGTTCCTGCCATGGGGGGTGGGGATAGTCATGGAGGGCGTGTCCAGCAGGGCAGGACTCCCTGTGAGCCCATGACCTGAGCTTTCTCACAGAACTACTTTGTTCCTTCCCCAGCACCCCCACTTTCTCCCCCACAGCTTTGTGTTCCCTCCCTTGGGGCTTTGCACTCCTTCCTCTGAGGCTCTTTGTTCCCACCATAGTGGCTCTACTTCCTCTTCTGCCTGGCACCATCACCCCAGTGTGCACTTTCGTATTGGACCACTTTTGCTCTACCCCTTGTGCCTGACATCCCTACCTTCTCCCTGTAGCTCTGTACTTCCCTCTCAGCAGCCCCAGATGAACCCAGAAGTTAGTTGTCTCCCAGCTCAGCTCCATCCTCCCTTTCTGTTTTCATCTTGAAGCTGGAAAGATCTTGGGGCACATGAACTCAGAGAAGCCAGAGCCTGCTGGCTCCAGGCAAGATGGATCCTGGTGACTTCTGAGCCAGTGGGTTCAGGGGCCCTGAGTGGCTAGTGGTGGGAACCAGAGTTGTTGTGACTGAAGGGAAGTGAGTCAGGGAAAGGAAAGTCCTGCTTTGATGTTGTGGACGGGGAGTGAGAAGGTTTGCCAGACCACAAAAGAACGAGGCCAACTAACCTACTTTCTGACCAAAACCAGCAATCGCTGGGAAGGCAAGTGAAAATTGGATTGAGGGTCATGGGAAATGTGGGTTCAGTGACCAGACAATGTCTGCAGATCTGTTCTTCACCAAATGTGTGAGTCTACATAAAAGGAGACAGATATTTCAGAGGGAATTGGAGCCAACATGGAGGGAGCCATCCCTTTGATGGAAGATGGAGGGCATGCCTCAGAAGACGCATTATTCATTACAATCACCAAGGCTGGGGCACAGGAGGCAGCTGACCAGGCACCACGTGCCAGGAATAGAGTCCCTACAACTACTTCTGAGAGAGTCAGAGAGGACAGTACTGGGACTTCTAGCTCAGCCTAGGACAGGGATTCCTTCTCAGGAAGCCATGTGCAGGTGATGTGGTACCTGAGTGGCCAAGAGGCACCAGAGAAGGTTCTCACTCTTCAGCCCACAGGAATCTCTGGGAAGAACTGCTTTGACAACCACTCTCTATCAGCAGAGTACTAGACAAGCAAAAGGTGGTCTTAGCAGACAATGGGCTATTGTTCAGCCTTAAAAAGGGCAAGAGTTCTACAGTGTGGCTGACCCTTCAGGAGATCACTCTGATTCACACCTACAAAAGTGTAAAAAGGACAGACATTGTATGATCCCACATCTATAATACATGCAAATAGTCAAAGTCACAGATGCAGAAAGGATGGTGGTAGCCAGGGAGAACAAAGAGCTGTTCTCTAATGACTAAGGGATTTGAACTCACTGCGATGACGTTTTCTGTAAATGGATGGGATGATGGGATGAGTTCATAGCGGTTTGTACATGTCGAATAGCACTGAGCTGAATATTTAATACTTACGGAGGTAAATGTAATGCTGTTGTACACTGTTCACACACACACACACACACACACGCACTCACGCCTGTGTATCTCTCTCTCTCTCTCTCTCTCTCTCTCCCTCCCTCCCTCCTTCCCTCCCTCCCTCCCTCCCTCCCTCCCTCTACCTTTAGACAGACAGACACAGATGTGTGTGAAATCTTCCAGACAATGTCTGTAAGAGTCAATGCGGGAAGGGTCACCTGAAGCAAAGGGACAGCCCTGGATGTCCTATGATCTTCCACATCACATGCTTAATTGCTTTTATTTGTCTTCTAAAACTGAAGGGACACGGAAGAAATGGGGAGCAAAATGAAGAGAGAGCTGTTATGGGTGCTGCTGCTTTGTGGAGTGGCTTTCACGTTGCCTGACCAGGTGGGTCCACCTCCCTGCCTCACCCTATCGGGCCACCAAACTTGCAGATGACGGTGGTGTTCCCAGGAGTCTTCATGCTCCCATGTCCTCAGGGTGAGGACAAGTTCCCAGGAGTGGTCAGACACACAGCACACACTCCCCCGAGGGTAGGGTACTAAGGATTTGAGACCCAGAAGTAGAATCTGGCCATGCCTATAGCTTAAAGTCTTTTGGGGGAGGAGGGGGATTCGAAACAGGGTTTCTCTGTGTAGCCCTGGCTGTCCTGGAACTCACTCTGTAGACCAGGCTGGTCTCAAACTTAGAGATTCGCCTGCCTCTGCCTCCCAAGTGCTGGGATTAAAGGCATGCACCACTGCCCGGCTAAGTCATTCTTAGCATGTGCCTCTCCCTGCCTTTGACGTCTGCTATGGGGCCATTTTGTTAAAACACGTCTGTGTGTAAGTGTGGTAGTGCACATGTGCGTTCCCACCAACCAGGAGGCTGAGGCAGGATGGTCACAAGTTTGAGACCTTGTTGACATAGGCTTCAAAGAATCCAGGGCCAGGGTGAAACTCAGTGAAAAAGAGCCTGCATAGGGCCCAGGGTGTGGTCCTCGGCCCAGAGGAAAATAGGTATTTGAAATCACCTATAGAGTACTCAAAAAAGACAGGCATTATGAGCCACTGAAGCAGGTTAGCTGATGGGGACAGAAGCTATACCCAACACAGAGCATGTTATATGGCCAAGCTTACCAGAACTCAGGGTTAGAGTTAGGGTTAGAGGTTAGCGTTAGGGTTAGGGTTAGGGTTAGGGTTAGGGTACACAGTGCTCTGGGCACAGGATTTTTTAGAGAAGGGTGGATCCCAATGTCTTCATGAAGGGCACAAGGACCTGCCATTTCACCTGAATCCACTAGCCATGTGCAATACTTAAATTTAAAATAAACTAAATCAAATTGGAATTCCAGTTTATTAGTCACACTGGCTACATTTTAAGCAGTCTGTGGCCATGTCTACCACACTGGATGACATGAATAGCATGCATTTCTATTGTGTGAGAAGCTCTTCAGGGGTGAGGATGGGCATCAGGTGTGTAGAAAGAGCAGGTATTTGACAAAAAGCTAAGGAAGGCTAATTCCCTAGCTCCTTAGTGGGTGGCACCCAGTTGAAAGACTCTGGTTGGTCTTTCCCTAGCCCTTGCTGACTGTTCCTCTATTCTGGTGTCTTTGCAGGGAATACCCAGGAGGTTCAGAAGAGGAGCCCGGTCCTACAGAGGTGAGTGGTGAAGGGGAGGCAGACCCAGGCCTCATGCTTTTGAGATTGATCTTCCACCTAATACCCACTTGCAGGATCATTGTGAGATCTTCCAGTGCTTTTGTGAAAATGCCTGCTTAACCACTATTTGGCAGTCAGCAGTGACCATCCAGGGGATGCTTAGCAGGCTGTCAGGAGATAATAAAGTTGATGACCTATAGCTGAGTGTGGGTGCTATGTGTCTATCATCCCAACACTTGGGAGGTTGAGGCAGGAGGATCATGAGTTCAAGGCCAGTCTGGGGCACAGTAAGACACTGTCCTAACGTGGCTCAAAGTATTTGATACAGAGATGAGAAAATAGCCCTACAAAAGGTAGATGACTTACCTACAGCCACCAAAGGAACCCCAGCAGAGCCTGGGAATACATAGCTGCTCAGTCCTCGAGGTGTTCCTGGGCTGAGCTCTCAGCAGTGCCTGTTCAATATCTGCTACTATCCCCATGTTTCCATGCTTCCTGTTTGTAAAATGGGGGTAACTGACCTGGGCTAGCTCACAGACACTTGAGGAGGAAGATTCCCTACATAGAGAGAATGCCACCAACCAACTTCTTGACTTGAAATCAAAGAACTCCCAAGTTCAGCTTTAGATCCCAATTCCCCAATCTCGCTCTCTCTCTCCTCCCCTCCCCTCCCCTCCCCTCTCCTCTCTTCTCCCCCCCTTCCTCGGTCACCCTGTCTCTCCTGTCTTTATATTGTCCTGTCTCTCCCTCTCTCCTTCTTCCTCTCTCCCTTTCTCTTTCCCTCTCTGCACTCCCTCCCTCCCCAAAGGCCACCAAAGGACCCCCAGCAGAACCTGGGAATGCCTAACTGCCCATTTCTCTCTGTCTCTGACTCCCCCTATCTCTCTCCTTCCCTCCCCTCCCTTCTTTCTCCCTCCCTCCCAGCCTTCCTCTTTCCTTCTCCCTCACTCTTTTTTCTTTGGGGGCAGGGAGGGAGGAGGTTCCAGTCTCTTTCTGTCTCATTTTTTTTCTTTTTAATTTTTAAAATTTTATGGTATTTTGTTTGTTTGATTTTGGAGATAGAGTCTCATTATATAGCCTAGTCTGAACCAGGACTCATCATGTAGCTGAAACAGGCCTCAAACTTGGCAATCCTCCTGTCTCAAACTCTGAAGAATAAATAAAGGGGGTCGATGTCCCAAGTCTCTCTTGTGGTACCAGCAGGAGCTTTGGGTTTTAGTAGAGAAGGAATGGAATATTGGTGAGTGCGGTGCAGAGTTAAGCAACTCTGGTCAAGTCATAGTCTGAGAGGAAAGCCTGGCTCCCAAGAGATGCTGTCTCCCATCTAGGCTCCTTTGTAGATTACAGCTTTCTCTCACTGGGGTGGGGTTTATCTGCCCTGCAAGGCTCGACTGTTAAACTGAAATCAAAGGTGATTACATTCTTAGCAAGATTATTGGAGACCTTTAGATATCTTTGGAGTCTGGAGCAAAACTTGGCTCAGTTTCTCTAATCAACTTTTTCTCTCCAATTTGAAGAGGAATAGAATCCCCTGGTATCACTGGTTTTGGGTGCACCCTAAATGAATCATGTACCTCAGCAGGGTCAGACAAGAGCCTGACAAAGTAGGCAGAGAAAACAAAGGCAGACGTGCCTGTTCCCACTTTGTTTTTGGTACCATGTGTCCATGCCATGACGTTTCTAGAAAAGCAGTGACTTAAATGCCTGCTATATTTTCATTACATGAAAACTACTAATGAAAGTATCACATTTTCTGACAGATTTAAGTGCCAATTTTTTTTATTTTAGTCCAAAGTGTGTCTTTTCTGTACAGAAATAGTTTTGTAGATCAGAAACTCTGGTAGGCAGTTATACAGAGAGGTGTATATTTGACAGATTTTTGGTTGGTTGGTTGGATGGTTGGTTGTTTTTTTTCCAGACAGGGTTTCTCTGTGTAGCCCTGGCTATTTTGGAACTAGCTCTGTAGACCAGGTCTCAAAAGAGACCTACCTGCCTCTGCCTCCTGAGTGCTGGGATGTGCCACCACCAACTGGTTTTATTTTTGACCTATAAAAGTGGGAAACAGACTATTAATTAATATAAATGTATTTTCATAGTCAAATTATCTCAAAACAAAGGTTCACCCAGGAAGATAATAACAACAAAGAGTTCTGGTGAAAACTTACGAGTTTTTATTAGTGCCATCACATTTGTAAGGAAGGCACAATGGATCACAGTCACCCCTGTCTGCTTCTGTTGGGGATTGGTTCAAGGGCCTCCCTGGGGTACCAAAGTCCACTGATGCTTAAGTCTCTTTTATAAAATGATATGATGTTTGAATAAAACCCATCTTTCTGTATACTTTAAATCATTTCCAGATTACCCATGGTATCTAATATACTGTAAATGTTATAATCCCAGATATAAAAATGATTGGGCATTATAATATATTTTGTAAGGAATGATGACAAGATATAGCCCCCACATATTTCAGTAGCGTTCAGTACAGGCTTTAGACCTCATCACAGTGCCACTGTAGAGTTCACTACAGAACCTGGAGGTGCAGAGGGTTCACAGCATGCCGCCAGTAGAGCCAGGAGTGATGACTGTTCCTCTCTTTTTGAGTCTGCCCTGCTTTGTGTTGCAGCAACCTGCAGAGATGAACAAACGCAGACAACTTACCAACAGCATCAGTCCTGGCTCCGACCCATGCTCAGAAGCAGTCGGGTAGAATATTGCCGGTGCAACAGCGGCCTGGCCCAGTGCCACTCAGTGCCTGTCAGAAGTACGTACCAGCTTCTCACGGAGGCCTTGTGCTTGAGCTCTATGGTTCCTAGCATATTCAGATCTTCAGCATGTTTTGGGTGTGATCTGCCCAGGCAAATGTGAAAGCATTCCAGAAGGCTGAGGTGGGGCAGGGGTAGCTTTGCTCGTCCAGTCTCAGTATCCACGTCACATGTGTGAAGTGGAGCATACTATGCAATCTTTGTAGTTGACGGGGCTGGGGGTGGGGGGTACTTAGGCTCTGGACTGTGGAATGGAGGCTGACCTTATAAAAACCCTTTGACATTTTTAATTCTTATATGCATGGAGCTGCTTTGAAAGTAGTTGGGGGTTTCCTTGTTTGCACTTGACAGGTTGCAGTGAACCAAGATGCTTCAATGGGGGCACGTGTCAGCAGGCCTTGTATTTCTCTGACTTTGTCTGCCAGTGCCCTGACGGATTTGTTGGGAAACGCTGTGACATAGGTGAGTGCTTTGATGGATGGGTGTGAGAGACATTCTGAAATTCTGCCTCTCAAATGGACCAGAAAAGGAGAGGAAATGCGAGCTGGAAGGCAGGACCCAGGGAATGGGAGCTAAGGTCATTTAGAGAATGACACTATTGGGCCCAGTGGTCAATCCAGAGTCTGGCTTGGCTGCAGTAGTTTTAGTGACCATGTCCACCCGGCTCATTTTGAGCACCGGCAGCTTTGGCAGCAGCCTGCTCCACTGTGCTAAGGCACGACAAAGGATCCCTTGAGAGCCTTTTGATGTCCTTCTGTCAATCAGATACCAGAGCAACATGCTTTATGGACCAGGGCATCACCTACAGAGGCACATGGAACATGGCAGAAAATGGGGCTACATGCATCAACTGGAATAGTAGTGTTCTGGCCCAGAAGCCCTACAACGCAAGGAGGCCAAATGCCATCAAGCTGGGCCTTGGGAATCACAATTACTGCAGGTAAAAAAATGTCTTTCACAGGGTGGGGGAGTCACTGATGAGAAGTATTGCATTCAGGGAAGACCTGGCCAATCAATCATGTATTCTAGATAGGCAGGTGGATGGATAGATAGTTATGCAAATATGTATATGCCTATATTCAGGCATACATAGATACATATGTAGATGGGTAGAGAGAGCATAGATACATACACATATGAATACATACATGCATATATACATAGATAAATAGATATATCAATGCATTCATATATCAATGATTGATATATTGACACATAAATGGTAAATAGACAGAGGTTGATCTGAAAGCATCAATTTATATCTCTGTGTAGACATCTGAATCTGTAGTCGTAGGATAGACCAGCAGGCTGGGAATGAAGACAGGAATTGCTATTTCTGTCTTGATGCTTTTAGACCTTACACTGATTAGAAAAATACACCCTCCTTGTCTGGGTAATTTATTTAAACTCAACCGACTGTGGATATTAACTACAGTTACAAAACACCTTTATAGCAGTGCCCGGATCACTGTTTAATTATATGCCCGAGACCACAGCTCAGCCAGGTTGACACATAGGGACTTTTGTATATTCTTGTCAACTTGGCACACATACACACTTCATTATACCCTGCTTAATCCCCCAAACAAAGAGCATAATGAAACCATATTTCTACCTAACATCATAAAACTTGACAGTGTTCAGTCCAAGATACATTCACCCTACCCCCCAAAGCATGCCTAATCCTTGGGTCAGAAGGGGAGGCTTCCTATTCAGCCCTCACTCATCTTCCCTGGCTGATTTTTTCAGAAACCCAGACCGAGACGTGAAGCCCTGGTGCTATGTCTTCACGGCAGGGAAGTATACCACGGAGTTCTGCAGCACGCCAGCTTGCCCTACGGGTGAGTATCTCAGTTTGAGTTTTATTGCTGTGAAGAGATGCCATGACCAAGGCCACTCTTACAAAGGATAACATTTAATTGGGGCAGTTATATACAGTTCAGAGGTTCAGTCCATTATCACCATGGCAGGAAGCATGGCAGCATCCAGGCAGGCATGGTGCTGGAGAAGCTGAAAGTTCTACATCTTGATCCAAAGGCAGCCAGGAGGAGGAGTCTTTTCTGTGCTGGGTGGAGCTCGAGCACTAGGAGCCCAACAAGGCCACACCTATTCCAACAAAGCCATGCCTCTAATATAGTATCACTTCCCGTGGTCCAAGCATATTCAAACCACCACAGTGAGTGGCAGCTACCCTGCACCTTCTCCTGTAGTAACTCCATCGGAGAAGCATCGGGGAGTGTAAATCTAACCCTCCTCAATAGTCCTTTCATGCCCAAGGAAGAAAGGAGCCATTGTAGCTGCAGAGTGTAGAGCATCAGAAGGCTCAAATCCTCAACCAGGTGTCTCCTATAGTGCCAGTTTTACCTTGCGTTCATTCCCTACCTCCAGTTGATAGCCTCTTCTAGAAAGCAGAGAATGAGACCGAACCCATGGCTTCTAATTCTTCTGGGGTTTTAAAAATTATTTCCTTTATTTTTTGAGAGTATGATTACATTATTTTTCTCTTCCCTTTCCTCTCTCCAAACCCTCCTGTATACACCTTATTGCTTTTTAAAAAGAAAATTCATGGATTCTTTTTTCATTAATTATTGTTACATATATATATATATATATATATATATATATATATATATATATATATATATATATATTTTTAAATTTAGTCATTATGCAGGGCTGTGTGTTTTCAGGGCTAACCAGTATTAGATAACCAATTGGTGTGCTCTTCCCAGGGAAGACACTTTCTCCTGCTCCCAGCATTCCTGAGTTGCCTGCAGTTCTTTTTGGAGGTTGAGACCTTGCAGGCTTTCCCCTCTGCTTTGGCATGCCTATTGTTCTCATCCTTGTTTAGCTCGTGTTTAAGCAGTCATGTAATTGAGACTTTATGGGCATAGCTTCTGACATTCCTATGAGACACGTTCTCATAGCAAGCTCCCTGATCCTCTGGCTCTTACAGTCTTCCACCTCCTCTTCCAAAATGATTCCTGAGCGTTCGGTATTTGTACACACTGGGACTGGTCTCCATAGCTCTTCATTTTGATTCTCTGTGGCTTTCTTTCTATAATGATCTCCATCTGTTCTGAAGAGATGTTTCCTTGGGGAGGGGAGGTCAGGACTACACTGATGTCTGGGTATAAGACAAATATTTAAAGTACACTTAGGGATAATGGTTGCGTAGTAAAATAGCAGTCATAGGCTCTCCTGTCGATCCCTTCCTCACCTGGCCAACATTAGGGGTCAATAATCAAGATAACTTGGATACCTTTCAACTGTAGTGAAGCAGACAGGCAAATGTGGTCAGGTTTCACACAGAGGGCAACAAGGGCAAGATAGGGCAGGTAGATGGAAGTGGGCAAGGTTGGCAGAGCAAAGCTGAGAAAAGCAGGCTGGTAGCATGGCCCCATGGCAGCACCCTGGTTCCAACTGCATGGACTGTCTGTCATAGTAGCTCCTCTAACGCCTTCACAGCACATCCCAGCACACGTTCCTGCCGGAACCCTGCAGCCTGCTGCATCAACATTTAACCACTTTGGCTTAAACTTGAAAAATATTTTGTTCCAGGAAAAAGTAAGGACTGCTATGTTGGAAAAGGCGTAACTTATCGTGGCACCTACAGCCTCACCATATCCAAGGCCTCCTGCCTCCCCTGGAATTCCATGATCCTCATAGACAAGAGTTACACAGCATGGAGGACCAACTCACAGGCCCTCGGCCTGGGCAGACACAATTATTGCCGGTATGTAGCCCAGGGTCTAAGGGAGTCAGATCCCAGCAGAGAGGCCCGGGATCCTGGACAGGAAAAGGATTCAGTGTATGAAAGATAATGGACGTTATGGAGACAAACCTATTAGTTTTCTAAGATACCTGGTTGTCTGGGTTTTTTTGTTTGTTTTTGTTTTGTTTTGTTTTGTTTTTTGGTCAGGGTGGAATAGGGTCTGTGTGTATTTGATAGTGTGTGTATGCACATGCATGGAGGTATGTGTATATATACATAGGTGTGTGTGTGTGTGTATGTGTGTGAGTGTGTGTGTATGTGTGTGTATGTGTGTATGTGTGTGTGTGAGTGTGTGTATGTGTGTGTATGTGTGTGTGTGTGTATGTGTGTGTGTGTATGTGTGTGAGTGTGTGTGTGTGTGTGTGTGTGTGTGTGTGTAGGCCTGAGGTTGATATCAGGTGTCTTTTTTTTTTTATCAACCTCTACCTTTATTTTTTGAGACAGAGTCTCTTTCTGAACCTTAAGCTAATTTGTTAGACTAGGCTGGCCAGTGGACTTCAGAGACCTGCTCTATATCCCAGAGACCCCAGGCCTCTTTTCCACTGGGCTTACAGGAGCAGGTTGCTATGCCTGACTTTTTTTTCAGACAAGGTTTTGCTATACCTCTCTGGCTCACCTGGAACTCACTCTGTAGACAAGGCTCGCCTGGAACTCACTCTGTAGACAGAGACCCTCCTGCCTTTTTCTCTTGAGCGCTGGGAGTAATACTGTGCTCTACCATACCCAGTTCTCCTGGCTTTTTCTGAGCATTCTGGAAATTCAGACTCAGGTTAATGAAGCAGGCTCTTTATGAGCCCTCTCCCCAGCCCAAGATACGTAAATTTTGCAAGCAAGACTCCTGTTCTTTCCTCACATGGCACTTCCATGTTGTTGTAAAAAAAAAAAAAGATCTCTCCACAGAGTAGCTTTCAGCTCTTCCCAACGCTGATAGAACAAACGTAAAGGGAGCCATCTTCCCCCATGGTGGGCCTGCTACAGCCAAACTGAGTTTGGGATCTCTGGCTTCTTGGCTCTGCCATGGGTCAACCCAGCTTCCTTCTATCAGGATTCTGTGCTGTGACTAAAAACCTCAAACTCTTCTTCTACAGGAATCCAGATGGGGATGCCAAACCTTGGTGCCATGTGATGAAGGACCGAAAGCTGACGTGGGAATACTGCGACATGTCCCCATGCTGTAAGGGTCACTACGCCACTCCTCCCCCTTTCCCAGGCTCACTTCCTCACTATTTTCTCTGCCACCTCCTGTGGCCACCACTGACCTTCTATAACCTCTGCACCTCCAGGAAGGCCAGGCCTTTGGGGGTAGGGAGGCTTTCCTGACCACAGCTGTGGTAGGCAGCCATACTTGTCCAAATCTGTAGGGAGAACGGGGAGGGACAGAAAGGAAGATCAACACATCCTTTTCTGTTCAAGTGCAATAGGCTCTAACTTCTCTCTCTGGCTGCCTCTGTTGAAGGTGGTAATAGTCCTGGTGACCATGAAGAGAAAGAGGGCTCACATTGTGGCTCCTTAGATAACAGTTGTTATATTTCCCTAGTAGCCTGGTGACAATGAGAGCCCTCAGAAGTCATGTGACCCGCCAAGTTCTGTGCACTTCCATGTCTCCATGGAGCCCATTTAACAGAGGGGATCTGAGATGACAATAGAGGCTTGGGGACAGAAAATTCAGGTTGGCACATGTCCCCAAAGTGAAAGTTTAGTTTGGAAATTGCCCAAGAATAGGTTACTACTTAGTTTCCATGAACACACAGAAAAATCAGAGTGTTCCTCCAAGAACAAAGAGTCTGCTTGGAAAGTTAAGACATAAACTGAACTTTTAGCCAAAGTCATTTATGGTGCATTCATCTCAGGAAGTCCACCAGGGGTCTCAAAGGCTATGGTGGGAGGCAGTGGGGCTTGACTCCACCTTGAAAGATAGATCAGGCTGAGGAGATGGTGCTCTCAGGAAAAAATCTGCAAGGTTATGTTCATTATATCTTAAGCCAAGAAACTGCTGTAGGGAAGACTGGAAGGAATGTGCAGAAGAAAGGACCCTGCTGGGCTGGAGAGATGGCTCAGTGGTTAAGAGCACTGACTGCTCTTCCAGAGGTCCTGAGTTCAATTCCCAGCAATGAATGATAGCTCATGGCCATCTGTAATGGGATCTGATGCCCTCTTCTGGTGCGTCTGAAGACAGTAACAGTGTACTCATATACATTACATAAATAAATAAATCTTTTTTAAAAAGAAAGAAAGAAAGCCCCCTGCTTCGGGAATCTAATCTCAATGTCACAGTAACATTCAATGAAAGTCTTCCTGCCTTCCTGCAACTCAATATTGGGAAGGAGACAAACACACATGTATAAAATTTGGCATGTCACTGTACTCAACAAAGGAAATCTGCAGCTGTCAGCCATCACTGAGACAGTTAAATCTGTATCAGCATGATGAAGGGTTGTAGTCTGTAAAAATTCAGGGTTCTGACAGAAAAAAACAATGGTGGATTCTCTCAGCCCCTGAGTCTACAGTGCAGGTCTGAAACCTCACATCTCTGTTCTTTCCTCTCTAGCCACCTGTGGCCTGAGGCAATACAAACAGCCTCAGTTTCGAATTAAAGGAGGACTCTTCACAGACATCACTTCACATCCTTGGCAGGCCGCCATCTTTGCCAAGAACAAGAGGTCTCCTGGAGAAAGATTCCTGTGCGGAGGGGTGCTGATCAATCCCTGCTGGGTGCTGTCTGCCGCCCACTGCTTTCTAGAGAGGTATGGGTTTCCTAGTCTCTAAGGCCTTGGAGCCAGCCCATGGGAGTAACCCACAGCAGTAAACAATTTTAAAAATATATAAAAGATCCTAATGCTGTTATCTACTAGGTTTCCTCCTCATCATCTTAAAGTGGTCTTGGGCAGAACATACAGAGTGGTCCCCGGAGAGGAGGAGCAGACATTTGAGATTGAAAAATACATAGTCCATAAGGAATTTGATGATGACACTTACGACAATGACATCGGTAAAATGCTGTTTTCATACATCCTTCTCTCTGGCCCTGGTCCCTCCCCTTTCCTCCCCTAGCTACGACTCACCCCTCTCTTCTCTTGCTCCCAGCATTACTGCAGCTGAGGTCAGATTCCAAGCAGTGTGCCCAGGAGAGCAGCTCTGTCGGGACTGCCTGCCTCCCTGACCCCAACCTACAGCTCCCTGACTGGACAGAGTGTGAGCTTTCTGGCTACGGCAAACATGAGGCATGTAAGTGGCTGGAAGCCTTGGCCCCATCCTTGTCTGTCATGTCGTAGTCAGGCCGAGGGAGGAGAGGTGGTCATAAAATGTTCTAGTCCTAGTTCTGGCATGACACAGAAAAAATGCAGGCAAGGACTCCAAGCTACCGTCTACTTCCTTGTGTTACAGGGACACTGTGCAGGGCACAGTAAGTTGGGACAGAGAAATGTTCTGAGAGGCCTTACAGTCCAGAGGGGAGAAAAGGGGAAGAGGGCAATACTAGGTGTTTATTCTTAGAGACTGGAGTTACACAGTTCAAATCCCAGACATGCATCTGGCTTGGCTGTGGGACTCTGAAGGTTTCCTAATAACGTCAACAAATATGAGATAAATTAACAGGAAAGCTTTGTTTGTGCTCATGGTTTTGGAACTTTTGGATTATGGTCAGTTGGCCCAGTCTGGCAAAACAGCACATCTTAGGAGGGAGGACAACACATCACAGGAGGGAGGACGGCACACCACAGGAGGGAGGACGGCACATCTTAGGAGCACAGCACACCACAAGAGCACAGTATATCATAGGAGCCCACAGCGATGGAACAGTTCACCTTGTAGGAAGACACAACCGAAGGAAGAGCCTGGGTCTCAACATCTCTTCCAAAGGCTTAACTTCTCTCTCCTGAGCTACTTCCTAAAGCTCTGCTATCTCCAAGGAGCACTAAGGACTAGGGTCAAGCCTTCAACACACTGGCCTTTGAAGGCTCGGGGGTTTGGGGGGATTGTCTCATGATGTTTCCTAGAGTAGTTTCCAACTTGCAATCTCAGCATTCCAGATCACAGGTGTGGACAGTTAGGTCGAGCTAAAGCACTTTTTTTAAGCCTCTGTTTCCTCACTGCCAAAGTAGAAACAGAACTAGCTCCCTGATCAAATGATCAGGAATAAATATTACAATGCAGGGTTAATGGATGGATCTCACTTGGGGAGATTTTACCGCCTGGGCCACATTTGGCAGTGTCTGGAGTCATTGTGGCCATGATGTCACATGTGTGGCTGAAGGCTGATTCTGACCTTTGGTTAGCAGAGAGAGGCCACCAAGCATCTGAGGTGTACGGAACATTCCTCATGACAGATAGCTATTTAGTAAACTGTCAGTGGCACTACTGAGCAGCTTGAGCTCACCCTAGAGGACTGTTGGAGGTTCCAACAGTGAATAGGGTAATGTCACAGAGGGCAACCGGGAAGTTTGGCTTTCTCTTTCCAAAACGCTTGAAAGCCAGATTTAGACCCTAAGATGTAAGTGTTCTCTTTTAGCATCTCCCTTCTTCTCTGACCGGCTGAAGGAGGCTCATGTCAGACTGTACCCACCCAGCCGTTGTACTTCACAGCATCTGTTTAATAAAACCGTCACAAACAACATGCTGTGCGCTGGAGACACCCGAAGCGGAGGTAACCAAGACCTCCATGATGCATGCCAGGTAAACACAGTACCCCAGCAACTCTGGGTCCGTCTTCTTCTGTGCCCTTAATTGGGGGCTGGGGGGGGGGGGGCGTTCAGGGGAGGGCGTGATGCTCCAAAATTGGAGCTTCAGAGAAGAAAATGATAAAGACCAAAACACCTCAAATCTAAGAAATCTGAACTGCAGGAAATGTTCCCAGTCTGTGGACAGGAAACTCCGCCTAGCACAGGATTTCCTGTCAGCCCCATTGGAGCGACAGGTAAAGGGACAAAATTAACCCTTAACTTGTGAAGGTGCTGGAGTGTGTGAGATTGCTTCGTAGGCTGAGGAAAGGCATCCACACCCCACCCCTCCTCAGCCAGGACTCAAGGTATGGATAGGATGTGGGGAAAAAGTCCAGCTTCAGCCTGGAGAGCAAAGCCTTTGGCTCTCGGTGCTGAGCCCACTGGACTTGATACTTATATTGCCTCCTTTTTTTTTTTTTAAAAAAGATTGATTTATTTATTTGTATGTAAGTACACTGTTGCTGTCTTCAGACAGTTTTCTTCCTCACTCGCTGTAGCTGTCTTCAGACACCTCAGAAGAGGGCATCAGATCCCATTACAGATGGTTGTGAGCCACCATTGTGGTGGCTGGGATTTGAACTCAGGACCTGCAGAAGAGCAGTCAGTGCTCTTAACCACTGAGCCATCTCTCCAGCCCCACATTTCCTCCTTAATAAGGTGCTGGGATGCAAGCACAGAGCAACCACTGACATTAAGACCCAGATAGTAACCACCCGATTAGGAGAAATGAACCAGAGCTCAGTGAGGCCATACAACTTCCAAGTAGCACAGTCCATCTCTCTATCTCTCTATCTCTCTATCTCTATCCATCTATCCATCTATCCATCTATCTAGCCCAGAACTCTGTGTAGAAGAGGCTGGCCTCAAATTCACAGAGATCTACCAGTCTCACCCTCCTAAATGTCAGGCTTAAAGGTGTGCACTACCATGGCACCCACTCTAATCAGACTATAAAGCTTGAGCAGGTTTTATTTTATTTTTTTCTGGTGCTAACAGTTATCTTAAGTCTGTATTTTTCAGGGTTTAGTGGATTTTTATCTATCTACTGGTTTTTTGAGACAGGGTCTCACTCACTGTGTGGTCCTCAGTAGCATGGAACTCTATATGTAGACCAGGCTGGCCCTGAACTCAAAGAAATTCACCTCCCTCTACCTTTTGAATGCTGTGCTTAAAGGCACGTGTCACCATGCCAGATCCTTACATGGTCTTTTGTCAGAATTCATTAATATACAGCCTAATCTAGACCATCAAGATAACTGAGCCTCAAGTCTCCCTCTCTGAACCAAGCACTTTGAGGGCCACAAAGTATAAATAGCAGCACAAATCTTCTTCCAAGTATTCTGCCATTTGTACAAACCACTAACCCATGCTCTTCCACAGGGTGACTCAGGAGGCCCTCTGGTGTGCATGGTCAATAAACAGATGACTTTAATGGGCATCATCAGCTGGGGCCTCGGCTGTGGGCAGAAGGATGTGCCTGGGATTTACACCAAAGTTACTAATTACCTAGACTGGATTCAAGACAACATGAAGCAATGACAACGAAAGCCTAGCTCCTTAAATCCAGAGGAGGACCCACCTTCCTCTTCCTCGTCTACAGAAGATACGCCTCAAAGGCCAAGTGTTCTTTACAGGATCATCCCCATGAGCTGCCACTTGGCAGAGGGAAGGAGAGTCTTTAGGAGCAGATGTAGCGTTTACCTGTGACAGGTACTTCACATCTTCTAAGTTTTAAGGATGAAGGTCTGACTTTAGAATAAATTCTGTCAGATGAGATGACAGGGAAACGCCAACCTCACTATAACTCTAGGATTTTAAAAAGACAGGCAGCCCAAAGTCTGCCTTCCTGGTCCACTGTTTTGTACACTGAACCACAAGGTCATGTCTAAACAGTAAAATACAACTTGATCTTTCAGGAGTGAAAGTTTGTGCTGGAGACAAGAGTGTGTTTTTATAGTTACACAGAGGCCCAGCAGGGCCTCTAAGAGAAGGAAGGGGTGGTTGGTCAGATCACAGCCCCATAAAACCGTTGAAATCAAATATTCGCCATCCCTCTGCACTCCTCAACTCTTGGGACATAATCCTTGTACACAGTGTAAATGTCGTTGTCTTTATAAACTTTATTGATGGTTGGGAGAAGTGTATGGCTTTAATAATTGATGAAGTAACACTAGTATATTTATATATTAATCTATTTTAGTTTTTACTTTGTTACTATAACTGTGTATTATATTGTACTTAAATAATAAATCAGAGGTATTTTCACACTTTTTAACTGGTACATATCCATGGCTTATTTGTGTTTACATTTCTTTTCTTTTTTCTCTTTTTGAGTCAGTTGAAAGACTTCCTTTCATTTAGTCAACATGTGGAAATTCTGCTTACCTCCAAGGTAATATGCTGGGTGCCACCCAGTAGAAATGGGATGGAGGCGGGCCTGGAGAGGTGGCTCAATGGTTAAGAGTACAGGCTGCTCTTCCAGAGGGTTTAATTCTCAGCAACCACTCATAACTGTCTGTAACTTCAGGTCTAGGGGATCTGACTCTCTCACACAGATATACACACAGTTGAAATATCAATGTACATAAAATAAAAATAAATTTTAAAAAATGGGGCAAGGAGATTTGGCATGGACAGGAGGCATTTACAGAATTAGAACGGACAGAGCTGGTCAGAGCACAAAGGACACCTCACTAGAACACAGTTGTGAGATCAAGAAGGGGTTAGCAGGAACAGCAGGACTCAGGAGGGTCTTCACACAGTGGGTACGACTGGGTTGGTGGGCGGATGCAAGGCAGCCAGTCCTGAGACCCTGAATTTCACTACTGGAACAACAAAGATAGCAGAGCCCAAGAAATGATCGACAGTTTGTCTTAAGTGAACTTTAAAAAACCTGTCTTTTGCTATATTTTATTTATTGGGGACGGGGCAGGTATATGAGTTCTCCAGTGCACATGTGGAAATCAGATATTTCTGTCAGAAATATCTGACAGAATCTGTTCTTTGCTTCCACCATGTGGATGTTGGGGCTTCAACTCAGGTTATCCTGACTTGGCAGCAGGCATCTTTACTCACTGAGCCATCTTGCTGGCACAAAGCTACAACCTGACACCACAGGACTGAGGGTTGACCTTGTGTGTACTAGACAAGTACTCTACCACTGAGCTGCATCAGAACTCTCGACCGGGATTCAGATTAGATGCTAGGGACCCTGGAGACCAAATGACTGTTTTGCTCCAGGAGGGGATAAACTGAAGATACATCTGGAAAATCAACCACACTATGACCACAGACTGAGCAGACAGCTGTGTTACTCAGTGAACAGTAACTATGGCAACTCAGAGGAAGAAACCCTGAGCCAGTTCTTATTGTCATAGCAACAGCTCTAATGATGATGGTTCAGTCTACAGGTTACTATCTTGGTTGCTTCCCCCCCCCACCCCCCATTCCATTTTGGTTTTCTACTTCCCGGAAACAATTAGCTCGAAGGCCAGTGCACACAAGCATGCTACTTCGGCCCTGTCTCTCTAGCATCATCTTTCTTTAGTGTGTGTGATGTGTGTGTCTTCAGGTGTACACACATAGTGCAAGTGTACAAGTCAAAAGAGAACTTTCTGAAGCCATTTCTCCCCTTCTGCCACAGGTTGGAGCATCAAACTCTAGACCTGTGTGGTGTGCCACTCTGTGGCTCATCTCTCTCTCTGACCTCTTGTACATTATCTTCCCAATCATGGGACACAGACTCTGTTCCAGCTTTCTTCACCACGTCTTCATTCCAAGAATCTATCTCATGATGTAATAATGCTTGCTTTTGGGTGTGGCTAATTAATTTTTTTTTTTTTTTGGAAGAGAAAGAAAAGTCTTATCTCTCTAGTGTTTATCTGTACTGCCCCTTTAGAGGCTCTTGGGAGAAAAGTAGTTTAAACTCACAAAAGGCATTCACTGAAGCCCAAGGATGATGGGGGAGGTATTAGGTGATTTCCCGAAATCTCTGAAGTACCCAGGCCAGTTCCATCCATTTGAGTCAGAGACTAAGTCACAGATTTCTTGACTTCACACTAGTCTGCCTTCATCCTCTGATCTAAGATTTTAGACAGAAATGCATCTCAGCTCAATTCTGGAAAACACAGCTTGAGACAGCAGTAAGCATGGCTCCTGGGCCCTCTGGTTGAACCTGGCTTCACCCCTCCCCCACTGGAAAAGACTTTCTTCAGACACTAGGATTATTGAGACTGAAACTGAAGCTGAAAAGCCTCCTGGGATGGGAATACAAAGTCAAAAGGCCCCAACATTCCTGAGGGGAGTCCTGGCAACCATACACAGATGAAGACAATTGCTCATTCTTGCAGGGAAGTATCCAAGTGGACAGTCATATGAATCATATTAGAGGGTCAGAGGAGCTCATTCCTGCCCAGTGCTGGCAGGAAATGTGGGGTGCAAAGTCTGGAATTCGCCAGGAGAAGGGGATGAGCAGAGGGAACGTAAATGCTGACCCTTTATTCCTGGTTGATTAATAAAAGAGGGTACCAGACCCAAAGAGCACTATGATCCCAGATAACTGCATGGTTGGTTTTGGTTGTCAAAGACCAGAGCAGCACCTTCTGAGCATCGCAAAGAGCACAGGGAACCCAGGTCTTTGCATCACAAAGTGTTACAGACTTTCAACTCCGTATACAAAAGGTGAGCACAAAATCCTTAGTGTTTAAGACCTTCCTTGGGTTTCTCATGAAGTTCCTTTTGAAAGCCACTAACAACCGTGACCAGTTTTGATGGCACCTAGTCACCACCTACTGGCATAGAAGAAAATATAAGTTGATAATGTTTCCTGCTCCCGGTGCCCCTGCCCCCAACCATCCAGACCAAGGGAAGGGACACAGCAGTCAGCCCTGATCTGGAGGGAACACATTCCAAGATCCTAGTGGGAGTCTGAAGACAGACACAGAAGGCATCTCTCCAAACAAAGTTGTTTTTCCTTTAAGTTGTATCTACACTCAACAGGTGCCTCTTGTTCCAGAGAATCCCTGCTAAGTCTCTCTGCAGACTCAGCACCAAGCCTGTGAGAACAGAAGCAACCAGAACACAGGTTTTCTTCCCTTCTCCCCCAATGACACCATGTGATGCCTTTGTCATTCGCTGCCAGGGCACTGCAGTGTTGAAATAAAACTGCATTCACTGCATTCGTTTTCTCTAGTGCTTTACAATTTTGGTGAGAAGTATTGTCCTTACTGAGATCTTCATGTGGGATTTTTGTTCTTATTGGGAACTTTGAATTTCTCATTGAGAGGAAGCACTTTCTTTCAGTCTTCTTGGTTTTTCTTTGGCCTATCAGAGCCCACTGCATTTACTTGTGAGTTAGGGCTGCTAAACAAAATAGTGGTGGTGGTGCACGCCTTTAGTCCCATCACTCGGGAGGCAGAGGCAGGCAGATTTCTGAGTTCAAGGCCAGCCTGGTCTACAGAGTGAGTTCCAGGACAGCCAGGGCTACACAGAGAAATAAAATAAAATAAAATAAAATAAAATAAAATAAAAGCGGTTACCTGAGCACAAAGAGACCGGATACTATGACCGTTGACAAGAATGGAGATGGGCCGGCCCTTAGTGGCCAGCAAGCAGAGAGTGTAGGGACGAAGGGACGAAGGGTGAGGCGTGATCTGTGCCCAGGGAAAGACGAGGCCTGACAGGGTGAAATGGCAAAAGTCAGTGAAAGACTTCATCAAGCTACATAACCTGAAAGGTTACCCTTTCTGGAATTTTCCATTTAATATTTGCAAAGTTGTTAGGAAAAGGGAAGAGCACTAGAGAAATGTCTGAGAGGTGGGCAAAAGACTGGACCCACTTACAGCCAAGCCTGATGATGTGAGTCCTCAGGGCTCACACAAAGGAAGCAGAGAAGAGACCCCCACAGACTGTCCTTTGACTTCTTTTTTTTTTTTTTTTTTTTGTTTTTTTTCGAGACAGGGTTTCTCTGTGTAGCCCTGGCTGTCCTGGAACTCACTCTGTAGACCAGGCTGGCCTCGAACTCAGAAATCTGCCTGCCTCTGCCTCCCAAATGCTGGGATTAAAGGTGTGTGCCACCACTTCCTGGCTATCCTTTGACTTCATCATGCAGGCTGTGGTATACAGAACCTGCCTCCTGACAAAGACATACATATGTGTACTGGCTGGTTTTGTTTGTCAACTTGACACAAGCTGGAGCTATCATAGAGAAAGGAGCTTCAGTTGAGAAGATGCCTCCATGAGATCCAGTGGTAAGGCATTCTCTCAATTAGTGATCAAGGAGGGAGGGCCCCTTGTTGGTGGTACCAGCTGTGGGCTGGTAGTCTTGGACTCTATAAGAAAGCAGGCTGAGCAAGCCAGGAGAAGAAAGCAAGCCAGTAAGTTACATCCCTCCATGGCCTCTGCATCAACTCCTGCTTCCTGACCTGCTTGAGTTCCAGTCCTGACTTCCTTTGGTGATGAACAGCAGCATAATAAACCTTTTCTCCCCAGTTTGCATTTTGGTCATGATGTTTGTGCAGGAATACAAACCCTGACTAAGACAATATGTAAAGTCTAAGAGAAACAGAAACTGAACTTTTTTTTTTTTTAAATGTTCATTGCTGTTTTGACTGCATATCTATGTGAAACAGTTGGAGTCACTGGAACTGGAATTACAGACAGGTGTGAGCTGCCACGTGGATGCTGGGAATTGAACCCCGATCCTCTGGGAGAAGAGTTAGTGCTCTTTACCGCTGAGCCATCTCTCCAGCCCCAAAACTGAGTTCATAACCAGCACAACACACTTCAAGGTAGTAAGCAGAAGTCTGCTGGGGTGAACTCTGTGAGGGCTGAGAGCTGAGTACTGGCCTGATTTTGGTGGTGTTATTCTTTTCGTTAGATTTTATTTATTTTATGTATGTGAGTACACTGTAGCTATCTTCAGACACACCAGAGGAGGGCATCAGGTTTCACTACAGATGGTTGTGAGCTGCCATGTGGATGCTGGGAATTGAACTCAGGACCTCTGAAAGAGCAGTCAGAGCTCTTAATCACTGATTAAGGATGAGCAGGCTCATCCTCTGCTTCCATACCCTTCCTCACCTTTTGATTGGCTTAATAAAGATCTGACAGCCAATAGCTAGGCAGGAAAGGGAAGGTGGGACTTATGGGCAAAAAGAGAGGGTATCTGGGAGAAGAACCAGAGGCGATCGGATGAGGAAGTGGTTGTACAAATCGAGAAGGTGGTTGGACACACTGGGACAGAGAGAGCGGTAAAGAACAGCCACAAGGCAGGTTGTGGGCTAGGATAACAAGATAAGTTAGACGAGCTAGACGGGAGGTAGTCCAAGCTAAAGGCATAAGTTATACTAAAAATTAGTAGGTCTCAATGCCATTATTTAACCTCTGGCGGGTCCAGGAAGTCCCGCTATAGATGTCTAGAAAATCGGTTTAGAAATGGAGTATCAGTGTCTACGTGTTGATGCAGGGTGGCAGCGTTAGGCTCCACATGGTGCTTGGAATGAGACTCGCTCCCTATAGGCTCCTGTGTTTGGATTCTTGGTCCCCGTTGGTTGCACTGCTTGAGATGGATTAGAAAGCCTTCTTGGGGGAGGTCTGTCACTGGGGGTGGGCCCTGAAGTTTCAAAAGCCACACCCTTCCCACTATGCTCTCTGCCTCCTGCTGGTGGATCAAGTTGTGAGTTCTCAGCTGTGCCTGCCATTTCATCACGGACTTTAACCCTGTGGAACTGTAAGCCCAATTAAACACCTTCTTTGATGAGTTGCCTTGGTCTCGGTGTTTTGTTGCAGCAACAGAAAAGTAAGACACCCCTGATGCCTATCTCCCTCAGGAACCTCTACAAGAGACACTTGGGACTTGGTAGCTCTGCCTCCTGCCCCTGTGGAGCACAGGAAAGGACTTCAGTGGGCATCAGGGGCTTTAATGGCTTTGCCTTTTACAACCTGGGAAAACCATTAGATTCTTCTAGACCTTTGCTGCCACCAACCTTACAAACAGCACCAAATGACCTGTCTCCCAAGGTAACTGGAGACTCACACTCTACCCATGGTTTTAGATGTCTACTTAGTGAAGGGTAGTCTCAGTCACCAGACAGAGTCCCCAGGACTGGCAATGCTTTATTAAGACTTAAACAGAAATGCTACTTCCGCACATGGACCACATACGGAACGAGTTGAGACCCCTGCACAACCTCTGCTGACAATCACTGGGTGGGGTCCTCGAGGCTTGGCAGTATCCATGATGTCTAGGTCTGCAGATCCCATACTCCCAACAGTCTTTTCCTAGAAAAACAAGCTATAGTGTGCTCAAGGGGAGTGAGCTGCACTTACGAACCTAAACACACTCAGGGACTGATAATAAATAGTTCCCTGTGACCCAAGAACCCATGCAATCCCCCAGGGCCTGTGAAAGTGATCTGCAAAGTGTCCCTTCCACGGCAGGGTGTGAGGCTACACTAGTCCAGATCCTGGTAAGAAACATCTGATTGTACACAGCACAGTTCACCCCACAAGGAAACCACAAAGAAACTCTACTCGGCAGCAAAAATAAGTCCTGGCCACAGGAAGATAACACTAGCCAAAAAAAATAGAAAATCAATAAGTGAAGCACAGGTTAGAAATAGGACTTTCAGGGAGAGCAGTGCAGACTGAAGGTAGCCGGCCTTCCTTTCCCTCCAGGCAGGACACAGGGCACAAGCTGTTAAGTTAAAAACAATACACCACCCTTTTATGTATTCAGCAAAATGACTAATGGACACATTGAAACAAGAGCTGTATTCCTTCAGCTACCTTGCTTTAAATTGTGTGTGTGTGGGGGGGGGCTACTCATGGCCAACACAGCCTGCCCTCCTATGGTATTTTATTCAGAGGTTCAAGATACCTTTTTTTTGGTTGTAAGAGCAGACTGGGAGCTGTCTGTCATCTGTCTGTCTGGGAGATGTAATGATAGGCTTCATGCACTCATAAATGTCCTCAGTGGGCTCACACCCACTCGGGGATTCTGATAGGACCTTCAGATAGGAAAAACCAAGGCATAGGGCCAGTCTGGCCTCACAAACATTAATGGAGGTCACCAAGCATGGGCATGGTCCACTGTGGGAGGTGAGTCCCCACCTCAACTCCACCACTATCAATCATAAAATCTGCCCACACCAAGCCCTGCTGTTTTGGGAGCGATCCCACTGAGGAGTCAGATAACCAGCAAAAGGCTGTAAACTGTTCTGGCAGGTAACCTTCCCACGAAGACGATGGGCCAGCGCAAACAGTGAGTGAGAATCTTAAGAGCCAGGCATGGCACCTTAGTCTCCAAAGGAAGCTGATCCCACTGCGGTTTCACATCAAGTGTGGACCTGAACTCTGAATGTCCTGGACATGCAAATCCTTTCTACACATGAGAGGGGTCAGAAAGAAACCATTGCACTCTGTTTGTCCTAGCTCCTGGGGAGATTCCGATCGCTTTTCTCGCCAGTCCTTCACTGTGGCATCTCTCTTCACAACTCTCTTCACACCAGCTTCTCAGTCCTGTCCGTCGTCGAGCAGATCTGTCTTGCATTGTGGATGGTACCAGGAATGAACCGGGGCTTGCACAGGACCCAGGTCATCACTTGATCACCAAGTTACAACCCAGACCCACAAATCAAATCTCAACTGCTCTTTCTTGGACTAACAACCATTCTTCTTCCAATCTGATTTTTTTTTTTTCCTTTCAAATCTTTCTATCTTAAAAAAAAAAAAAAAATCAATAGAGACATCTTCCATTGGGTTTAGGTGACTGAAACCAAACATCAGAGGCTGATCTCTCCTCATGGCAACTGTGTTAAAAGCAGTGAAATCCAGTGCCACGGGCCACTGCTCTCCAGCCCACACCTCAAGGACTCAGTGCTACGCTGGGCTTGGCCACATTTTCCCTAACGAACCTTCTCTCCCTCCATCACGTATGTGGCTGAAGACAGGACAAAAGGGAGCAGATGGAGCCTGGAGGGAACGGACCTAAGACACAGGCTGACATTTTACTTTTAGACAAGTAAGAAATGAAAAAGTGTTTGTGACTGCTCCTTCAGCAGGACTTTCCCTTCACGTTCGGACTTGGAACTTTCCAGCTTTGGTCATGTATTTTATACCCTTAAAGGGCTTGTACTTCTCCCCGTACATATCCAGACGGTTCACTTTGAGTCCTGGAGGGAGGAAGGGAGAGAGGAGTGAAGACATGAACATCTCCCAGGAGCAGCAAGCAGACAGTTGTCTGGATTTGTGTCAGTGCACACAGCGGGGTGGGTGGAAGAGACTGTCTAACAAGCCTGTCCTGCCAAGCAGAGGCAGACAGCTCTGCAATCTCACTACACGCATTTACAGCAAAGGTTACGTCAGCAGACGGCTCTCCTGGGGGAAGCCGCCTTCTCCGTGGACAGGGCAGAGAGGCAGGTGCAGACTGCAGTGAGGGTGAAACAAAATAACACAGCATTTTGCTCAAGTTGTTTGACTGACTGACTGATAACAGCATTCATGAATGATGAAAGGAAATGAACGGATCGATGAAAGCTTCCTAAACATTGCCCAGCTGGACAAAAACGAGTTTGCCGACAGCTTTAGGGCCCATTAAGAGGTTTAGGAGAAAGGGCGAACCATTTAACTTAATCATCTGAGTTAAAGAGTCTTTCAGTAAAGAAAAACAAGAATGTTCTCTAGAGAGAAAGCCCATTTCGTTCCAAGGCTTTCAGAAGGCCATTCTAAAAGTTAAACAAGGATAAAAGGTGTTCTCAGGAGATGCCAGATCGTAACAAATACCCAGCACGTGATATCCATTATTGCTTTCCTAAGTGTAGACAAACTGTCGAAGACTGGCAATCTCTGAAAACAGTGCCAGTAAACAGCAAGTGTGCTGAAGCTGGGGCCGAGGGGGCTCATTTCTTCCCCTTCCTGGTGAAGAATGGGGACGTACCCTAGTTCTGAAAACCTTGGGCAGCTCAAACCGACAACTCTCCAGGACCCAACAATGGCCTATGGAGGCCTCTGTCAGCCCATTTCTCATTGGTGTCCCAGACAGTTTGACTCAGACTTTATGGCAGCTTCTAAATAGTTTGTATACTTTCCTCTGGAGTGTACTGGGAAGGATCTTACTAATGATTCCGTGTCGGGTAATAGAGCCAGACCCAGGCCACTCATCCTCAGATAGCCCCAGGAAGACACTGGGGTCTGCCCCTGGCAGAAGAAAGCCATTTCCACTCCTTTCTAAACCGACCAAGGGGTGCCACTCACCAGAAATGGCCAGCTGCTGGATCTTAAACTGCAGGTTAATTGTAGGGTTCTCGTCTGGTTTAGAAGCTCCGACCTGGAGACCCACTGTCCCCTTCAAACTCGGCAGCTTTTGTGGGTTTATTTTTCCTACATCCCAAGACAGCATCTTGGAAGGAAACATAAAGAAAGTGGGCTTTCCCACACAACCCACAGTGGCGTCTTCATCTGAGCTCAGAGCTTACCACCTCAAGGCCTTGTCTGCCGGCCGGCCATATTACAAGCTCCCTCTGATGGGAGGAGGGGTTCCACAGAGAACCTTCGGTCAGAAATATCTGCCTCCCACCACATGCAGCCTGCGCTGAGGGCGACTCAAATGCCCACTCCCCTACCTTTGTCACAGGGTCAAACGTGTGTGTCCCCTGGGACGGGGTGAGGCTCATATTCAGGACTCCTTTGGGCATCTGGCTGGTGACAATCACACCCTCTATGGTCTTCCCCATGGTCTGCTTGGGTCCCACTGTGATTTCAAAGCGTCCAAGTGAACTGCTGTCCCGGAAGCTGATGCTGTGTTTGACATAGACTGGAATTGCAACTAGGCTGCAAAAGAAACAAAACGCCCTTAGCAAAAAGAAGACACCAGGGGCTGGAGAGATGGCTCAGCAACCAGGACCACCTGCTGTTCTGGCAAAGGACCCAGGACTCCAGTTCCAGTGGATCAGACACCCTCTTCTGATCTCTGCAGGCACCAGGCATGCATGTGGTACACACATATATACACATAAGCGAAGAACTCATACACATAAAATAAAATAAATAGATTTTAAAGAAATGGAAAAAAGAAAACACTCTGTGGGGGCCGGAGAGCTAGAGCAACTGTTAAAAGCACTTGCTGCTCTTGCAGAGGACCAAGGTTCGATTCCCCAGCACCTGCGTGGAAGCGCACAAGAATTCCAGTTCTAGGGGATCTGACACCCTCTTCTGGCCTCTGCAGCAACCAGTCATTGTATGCAGTGCACATACATACATGCAGCCAAACACTTATACACAGACAGCAGGTAAAGACACCTTTAAAAATAGAATACCCTCTTTTCTCACTTATTTAAAATAATTTTAATTTTTAAATGTATTGGTGTGGGTGGGTGGGTGGGGGTATACATGCATACTGATGTCCCTCTGCTTCGCTGAGGTTGAATAGCTTGCCTCGTCATATCTATACAGGGAGATTTGAGTTGGGGATGATTCGAGTCACCAGGTATTTTGGCCCTGAGTCGTTAGGATCTCAACCCCACTCAGTCTCCACACCTTCTACGTGAGACCAAAACTCACTGCATTTGACAGTCTTTCAAAGCACGATTCAATGCTTTACGGAGACCATGGGATTTAATGCTGATATGCTGAATTCTACGGAAAATGTTCTTTTGAAGATAGCAACAATGTAACAGCAGCTGCCCAGGAGAGTGCTTTGGTGACTCAGCAGACACCACCATAAAAGCAGTAAAGGTAGCCTCAGTGACCCGCTTGCCCTGAGTGAAGCACGGTCCTCTCAGTCCTCCCTCACAGAAAGACATTCGCTATCCCCAGAAAAGAGACAGACAGGAAGGGGGAAAGCAGCTCACCACAACGGCACAGCTAGCGACCTAAGGAGCTGGAACCCAAACCCAGGTAAATGGAGCCAGGGAGTCCGTGGATAATCCCCACAGACAGAGCTTCCACAGACACAGACTCTGCTCCTGGCGGCTGCTTACTTCTGGGCACTGACGTGGTAGGCGAGCAGGCGGAAGTTGCCATCAGGAGGGATGAAGGAGAGGATGCGCTCAGATTCCCAGCGCTTGAAACGGACACAGGGGTGGAAGCTAACATCGTCCAGCAACCTGGGGTTCTGCAGAGCCAGGCAGGGAGAACAAAAAATGGGGGTAAGCTCCGGGTTTCCTTTGAAAAGCAAAGCAGATGACATTTTTACTAAGCACATACAGGCGTCCAAAGTCTGGCATAGGCTTCATGGCCACCATGATTGCTGCTTGTGCTAGCTCATTCTCATTCTTTGCAGAAACACCTCCTTCCCCATGCCAAGAAGGTGAGCAATGGACATTACCATGAAGGAGAGAGTGAGATCCGGCATCCCGGTCAGCTTAACACAGGCGTCAATCACCCCTTGGATCTCAGCGGTGACTGTGGAACCTAAAAGGAAAAAGAAGAGGACCTCTGGGGACCACACGAGTCTCGTCCAGCTGCCCTCTCCTCTGTCTCTCCCTCCCTCCTGCCCGCCTCTCGTCTGTCTAACCACCAGGTCCACTCCATCTGTCCATCATCCAAGCTCAGGTCCAGGAACTCCAAAGGGAGCATGGAGACAGAGACCGGTGAGAGACGCTCTAGAAGGGTTTCCATGAAGAGCCAGTCACAGAGCGCCAACAACTTATCTGGGAGTTCAGAGGATTTGTTCAAAGAAGCTGACCTCTAGGAGCTCGGCTGCCGAGGCTGAGGTTGTCTGTGGTCCTCACCCTACCGTTCTCTGTCCACACATCTTCAGACTCCCCCCCACCCAGTCTACCCTTCCCTCCTTAGCTGATCTTCAGTCGCATAAGCGTGTTCTAACACACCACACAGGTGCACTCAGGCCAAGCCCCTCTTATTCTCCTTGCTATTCTTAGCCTTCCCCCAGGCTTCAGTCTCGACCACACCCAGTTATCACATTGTGTTTCTCTTTTTAGTCAGAAAAAGATTGTTTTTACGAGGTATATTCTAAGCACGCAACTCCTCCCAGATTCTACCTGCTCATCCAACTCTATGCCCCTCTCTCTTTATTTAAAAAACAATCCAAACGCAAACAGAAAACCCCCCACAAAAACACAAAATTGGGAACCAACAGATGCAAGCAGAAGTCCAATAAAACAAAATACGCCCCCCCCCAAACATGCCCAAACAAAGAGACAAAAAGTCAATTTGACTTTTTGAATTCATTTTGTAATAGCCATCGACTGTGGGGCACAGGCCTGCCCAAAGTGTGCTTAGTATACCCAGTGAGACTCCACTGGAGAAGACTTATTTTTCCTTTGCAAGCGGTTGTCAATTGCAGATAGCTTTGGTTAGGGGCGGGACCCTGTCTGGCTTGCATCTGTGCAGTTCCTGTGATACACTGCATTTCAAGCTCAGCCTTACTCCTGACCAGGGGATGACTCTCCAGGTGTCACCAGTGTCACCAGTGTTGCAAGCTCATTGCTGACAGCAGATTTGCTCTGACTCCCTCATAGCCCCATTTCTGTAGTTTAAGGGGGTACTATCCATCCAGGTGCCTCAGCCAGGTATACATGGCCGACTCTCACCCCTTCTCTCCCCATGGCTAGCTAAATACTATTTTTTTTGTAGGTCAGGTTGGTCTCAAACTTGTAATCCTTCTGCCTCAACTTCCTAGTGCTGGGATAGCCCGGTATGGTCTGGGAACCAACTCCTCACTTTCCGGGATATTTATTTACCATGGACACCTATACTTTGAGTTGGAACTTTAGTCACAACCTCCTAATGGTGTTCTTGCCTCCAGCCCACCCCACTGTAGAACAGTCTCTCACACTATAACAAGACCCACTGTGGTTGTTTGACTTATGCTTGGCCCAGGGAGTGGCATTCTTGGGAGGTGTGGCCTTGTTGGAGTAGGTGTGTCACTGTGGGGGTGAGCAATGAGATCCTTCTTCCTAGCCTCGTGGGAGACAGTCTTCTATTTGCCTTTGCAACAAGATGTAGAACTCTCAGCTTCTCCAGTGCCATGTCTGCCTGGATGCTGCCATGTTCCTGCCTTGATGATAATGGACTGAACCTCTGAGCCTGTAAGCCAGCCTCAATTAAATGTTGTTCTTTATAAGAGTTTCCCTGGTCATGGTGTCTGTTCTGTTCTGAGCAATAGAAACCCAAACTAAGACACTGGCCATTGGTTGGTTTGTTTGCTTTAAGACAGAGTCTCACTATAGAGCTATGACTGGCCTGGAACTTACAATATAGACCAGGCTGGCCTTGCACTGACAGAGATCCACCTGCCTCTGAGTGCTGGAGTTAAAGGTGTGTGCCACCAATCCTGACACAAATTGCCACTCTAATAAAAAAATGTTTAAGGTATTTTTCCTGTATTTTTATTCCATGGTTATGGGGTATTGCCTGCTTGTATGTTTGTGCACCACCTGTGCGCAGTGCCGATGGAAGCCAGGAGAGGGCATCAGATTCCCCTGGCACTGGAATTACAGCCAGATGCAAGCTATCTTGTGGGTGCTGGGAATTGAACCCAGCAGGGAAACAACCAGGGTTCCTAACTGCTGGGCCATCTTCTAGGGTCAATTAAAAAAAATTAATGGTGATATAAAATATCAAAACAAAAAAACCTTACAGCTCAGTTTAAACACATACGCATAGACCTAAAAATTATCCACATCAAAAGTGGAGAAAACTTTCTAACATGAGAACGTGCTCCTCCCTCTCCTTCCTAGCTAATGGTGTCCCCCTTAATTCTGACTTCTATGACCTCAAATTGCACGTACTTTCAAGTTTCACTAAATGCAATTCGCTGTATACAACATCTGACTGGTTTTCCCAACAGTCTAAGAGATACTCATGTTGATGGGTGGACCATTAATGTATTCTTTTTTACTACTGTATGGTACTCCACTGGATGACTGTATCAAAGCTTATTGATCATTTTCGTTGCTAATGGACAGCTGGGGTGTTTCTCATTTGTATTAATATGAAAAACCGTAGTGCCGACCCAGTTTTAAAGTTTCACCATTTCCGATTCTTCTCACGGCCCCCACTCCAGGCACATTTCTTGAACGCTGTTGAGCGGTAGCTCTTGAGCACTGCAGGCAGTGAGGACGACAGCATGAGGCTAAGCCCATGGGCCTGCACCTCTGTCACCTAGACCACCTTCTACCCGCTGTGCTAAGGAGCAAGTCTCCAACAGTCAGCGGGTGGCTAAGTGCCGGAGTATGAAGCGCTCCCACATGCTCAGAACTTCTGTTTACTTAACTGAAGCAAACAGGAAAGAACCTTGTCAATCTGACACAAGTTCTGCCTCCAGACCTGAGAAGCCAACACCGCCAAATGGGACACCTAACCAAGGAGAGCACTTTGTACTGCCCCTTCTCCCCATTTCTTTCACAGTTTCCTGAAACGGGGTCTGGCTGCACAGCCCCAGATGGCCTGGAAATCTCAATCCTCCTGCCTCGTTCCGATGACTGATGCGCACTGCCAAACTCAGCCTCGTTACCCTGCTAACCCCTTCCCCACCCCAATCCTCAACCCTACTTCTCCTGGTTCTCATTCAGGAGAAGTCCCACACAGCGTGAGAGACCCGGCTGCACCATCACACGCACTCAGGGAAAGCAGCCTCGCTCCGCACTTAACACCCGCGTCGAACCCACCTGATTTGTCGATGATGGCATCTATCTCTTCCACCACATCGAAATAGGCCTCGTTGTTGGTATATTTCACCCCAGTCCTTCGCCAAGGCACCACCGACAGCTGCCCAGTTGGAAGCTGGTCCCCCACATTGGTGCTTCCTAGACAATTAATACTGGTAAACTAGAATCAAATTGGTACTTTGATGCCAATTCAAATCGAACAACCTAAGGATATTCCCCTACAAGTTTCCATGTCCGTGTTAGTCGTTCAACTCCGTATGGAAGATAAGCCTTCCGCTTCTCCTATGTAGGACAGCCCGGTCTATTTTTAAAAGCCATTGTCGCCATCTGGTCTGCTGCCTGGAGCAAAGGTTGGAAGGAGAGCCACCTGAGGAGTGGATATCATATTCTGGTTTTGAGAGTAACAAGGACTTAAGGGTCTCAAATTCCACAACAGCTTAGACAATGGACCAGGTTTCTGTAGGGCGGGGCACCTACACACGGACCCAGCGCCATCATCAGTGAAACACTAGTGTAGTTTAAAGCAGGTCCTCATCATTTCTGTTCCTCCTGAATTGAACAAAGGCCACAGCCAGATCCCCCGGAGCCCGCGGCCGGAGCCCGCGGCCGGAGCCCGCCCTATCCCTGCAGCTGTGCATCGGTTCCTTGCTATCAAACCACGCTCCCACAGACATCAAAGCTTATTTTAGATCGAACTGATGACTGTAACTAATTTAAATCCTATTTCCTCTTCCCACTGCCTGTATCTTTTTACTCTGAAGAAAGAACTCCTAAATACATGTTCAGTCAGCATATGCATAGAACATTACTGCTTTTCAAAACGGGTTCTCACCGGAAAAATTTCTACAGCTACAGTTTTTAGGAGGCCCTAAAACTTTATAACGAAGCTCTCTCACAAAGATTTTAAGGTTTCAACTAAACTTAAAATGTTGCAAAAACACAATGGGGCCAGAACTGTTTTTTGTTTGTTTTTTCCAAATCATCAAAACAGCATTGCATGTTTCTGACACATGTACCTGGTACACCCCATGTATTTGGTACAACACATTTTCTCTCAGTCTCCTTGAAAAACAAAAAAATGAAAATTTGTCTTGTCTCTTCCAAAGTGGTAACTCTGAGTTTCTGTCTCATTCACCATATGAAATGAATGCCTCTCAATGGAGGGTAGTGCGAACCTAATCCTTCTGTGACCCCGTCACAAAACTACCCTGCTCCTCTTCATAGTCGTATTTTTCCAAAAATTCGTTTGCCGAGTTCTCTGAAACCCCCCACTTACGTCATAACTAAATCAAAGCATTTCACACACCATGGCAACGGCCATGACAAAGCTAAGTGCAAGTAACATGTCTCCAGGGACTGCTTTCAAGGCAGAGCCTGCAAACTAGCTGGCACTTCCAAGACAGAGGGCTGCAGAGCCAATCAGAGGGATTCTTCAAGTCAGTGTTGAAAGACACAACACTCCCACAGGTTCAAAACCTTCCCGGTAACAAGAGTTTGTGAAAAGAAACACCAACTATCCAGCGGCCCACACCCTCAGAACTTTGCAGGGTTGGTGACAGTGGCAAAAGCTGCCTGGAGTTTTCAGGCCTGATGTGTTGGTGTCTCTAAAACCCCTCAGCTTGGCTCCTCCTTTTCCAGAACTGAATAGACAAGACTCAAACACAAGAATCCTATGTTTTGAAAGGATTTTTTTTTTAAAAAAAAAAAAAAAATCAGGAACATCATAGACAGGGGCTGGACAAATGAGCCAGGGTCCACTGAACATAGAAAACCACGAATCATTAACAATGATGTTAGTAGATCATAGTTAGATGCTCATAAAACATTGATAAGAGCCATCATTTTGAAAACTATGCATGCTGTTATTTAGAAGTATTTTATCTGGGTGCTGGAGAGATGGCTCATCAGTGAAGAGCTTGGCTGCTCCCAGAGGACAGGGGGGGTTCAACTCTCAGCACCCATATGGCAGCTCACAACTGCCTGCAACTCCAGGTCCAGGGGATCAGATGTCCTCTTCTGGTCCCCTCAGGAAACTAGGCATACATGGAACTCAAACATACGTGCAGGCAAGACGCCAATATACATAAAATGAAATTTAAGTAAAAATGTATTCTATCTACGCATCATTCACCTATCTAAAAGAAATAAATCTATACACATACTACATATGTGTATAGATATTAAAAGAGTAGATAAATTTGGAGATTTTCATGTTCTTGTGTTTCTGAAGCTTCCGTACTAATCTTATTTCCCCCTTTAATTGGAAGAAAATCCTGCTTAATAAGGTTTTCCTTCCTTCAGAGCTGAGATTACATGCTAAGACAAGTGCTGTGTCACCAGGAGCTACATAAAATTAAAGTACAATTATAATTATCAATTAAATTATAATTTCTGCATACAATTATAATTTCAGGTTAGATCTCTAGCACATGAAAGGTAAGATGAGACTCCCAAGAACTCAGAGGTGCCAGGGGTTGGGGAGCCTGGGTTTCCTTGGTGCCACCCCCAAGCCCCACCCTGCTCACACCTGTGATGGTGTTGACCACTGTCCGGAGAATGGTGGGGGGCTTTATCAGTTCTTTGAGGATGTTTGACTCCGTAGCCAAGGGGAACCCATTGTCTAGCATTTCTTCCAGCACCTCGTAGACCACCACCACGTTGTCTTTGATCACTGGCTCGGAACAGACCCCAAAATAGTCCTGATGAAGACAGAAAAAGCATATTTATCACCCAGACTGCGGGAAGAGATGAAACAATATTCGTGACAGGAGGGACTTGCCTGTCCAAGGTGTTTAACCAGTGTGTCCAGGACATTCACTCAGGGGAACAGGGTAGGGCCTCCGTTCTCCTGGGTGGCCTGGCTTAGGTTAAGAACCAGGACCGGCATCCGGTACCTGTGCTGTCAGTAACCTGAGGAAGTCAAGTTCTTTGGGCTGCAGAGTTGTAATAACTGATGTGACGCAGAGTGTAAAGAAAACCTTTTAACCTTCTGCTGTGTACTTTCTTGAGATCCACTGAGGAGAGGATGAAATGGAGAGACCTAGCCCAAGAGGCCTCTTTAGAGCATCCCTGAAGTTGGGATTCCCCAAAAGTCTATCACTTACTTAAAGGGCTAACCACACACCGAACATATCTAGGGTGTGGGAAACCATGGGAGATCTAGGTCATACTCTTCTCATTCTCTCTCCCCTTTCTAGTGCTCTGGATCAAACCCAGGGTCTCTTAGGTTATAATCTTAACTGTCACTTGTTAACTATTTTGGGGTCCTGATTGACGGCATAACGGGGTAACACTGTGTGGGTGTACAAGCATGTTGTGTAACCTAAACATGGTAAGACTGACCAGGTATGTGGTCAGTTGCTGTATGTTTCTCAAAGTGTCAGGCCTGGCTCTTACAGGGCCTCCAAGAGAGCGACACGAATCACTGAATGGGGGAGACGCACACTGAGAAACCCTGCTCTACCCACGGACAGTGCTGACTGCTAAGCTGAAGCCCGCCTCCGAGCTCTTCTATCTAAAGACACAGGGCAAGCCTGTACTTCATTCTTTCTTCTCCAGGTCACACCCCTGAGGACCCTTCACTGCTCAGGCAATGGGATGGGTCTCAGATAATGTCATTACCTGGCCCTTTAACTGATTCTGTGAGATGTAGCCTAACCTACATCAGACAGTGATAGGCATCAGTGAGAGTCCAAGGTAAACTCAAGATAAATTTTAGGAATATATTCCTTTAAAAAAAGAGAGAGCACAATTGAAGGAAAATACCACGCTTCTTTCCAAACAGTGATCTCATTTGAAAAATGAGTACTCAGGGGGATCTACAAACCAAACACAATGTAGAAGGAGACCTTCAATGCAAGATGCGACAGCAAAAGCAGTCAACAATTCTGCTACCGGGACTCCACTTCGTTCAAGAACTAGGAACAGATATCACAAGAGGAGAAACACTAAGCTAGGTCCTAAGCTCCACACTGGCCCACGTTCCCCAGGGGCTTCCTCTGTGGTTTTAATTTTTTGCTGTTGTTCATTTTTCTTTGTGTGCAGGTATTTATTTGTATGCAGTCTGTCTGCACACATTGATGCAGTATTCACAGATGCCAGCAGAGGGCAGCAGATCACCTGGAACTGAAGCTACAGATAGTTGTGAGCCACTATGTGGGGGCTGGAAATTGAGCCTGGGTTCTGAAGAGCAGTTAGTGTTTTTTAACAGATGAGCCTCACCTCTGTGGTTTTAAAATAGGCAACTTTTTTCTCTTCCTGGCTTGCAGTAAGATATACAGTAATTGGTATGACAATAGACTATTAAGTGGTGTGTGGGTAAGGTACTTAGAAATCACAGCAGGGCCCAAGGAGAGTAGCTTAACCACCTAACTTCTGGAGTCTTCTGCTTGCTCCATATTCTGGCCTTGAAATAGTAGGTTTTTCACGGTGGATAGTTGCTGGCATGCAGCATGAGGACTGGACTTCTAAAATAGTATTTTGAGATAAAATATGCTTTGATTCTCTTACCATGAAAACAGTCCTACCTATGTGATGTGGGGGTGAGCACTGTGGACAGAACAAACTTGCTCCCACTGGGTCATCCCACGCTCCTCCCCTTACCTACCCCCATAATTCTTGTACGCACTTGGCTAACTTCAGACCTCACACGACAGGCAGGTTAAACCAAGGAGCTCTTCTCCTAATCTATCCTGCAGGTAACGCAAACTGCCACAGCCAGTAAAGTTGGGTGATTATCAGGACGAGGACTGTGTGGACCAAGAATCTGTGCTTACACCGTGCTCCCATGTTGGGATAACTCACCTCCCTCTCCCTGGCTCCCACAGAGCAGTGCTCTCAACCTTCCTTTAATACAGTCCCTCATGTGGTGACCCTCTCAAGCATAAAGTTATTGTCATTGCTACTGCACAACAGTAATTTTTCTACTGTTACGAATCATAAAGTAAATATCTGATATGCAATCCTTGTGAAAGGGTTGTTTAGCCCCTAAAAGTGTCTTGACTCACAGGTTGAGCTACAAATCAAAATGAAAACTATAACACATCTCACATTCTCCCAAGAAGAGAAAAGTGTGGCAGGAGGTCAAGTCGGTGTACATGCTAGGCTTACTCAGCTCTTTCAGAGTGAAAGCTGAACTCGCCAGTGAGCCCTGCCAGGAGCAGTGACCCCAGCCAGGAGCAGTGACCCCAGCCAGGAGCAGTGACCCCTTGCCAGTGAC
>JADRCH010000126.1:794273-804727 GCA_019843965.1 Rhynchomys soricoides
AGTGACCCCAGCCAGGAGCAGTGACCCCTGCCAGGAGCAGTGACCCCTGCCAGGAGCAATCCAAATAAGTGTCTCTTAGCTTTTCCTCTTTGTTCTTTTAGAATATTTTACACTTGTAGTTTTTGAACACAACTCAAAGCAAAGTAGCTAACGATGGTTAGCATAAACTTCACAGTACTAAAAAAGATCTGAACTTATCGGGCTGTGATGGTCCACACCTTTAATCCCAGCACTGGGGAGGTGGAGGAAAGCAGATCTCTGTGAGTTTGAAGCCAGCCTGGTCTACAGAGTGAGTTCCAGGATAGCCAGGGCTACACAGAGAAACCCTGTCTCGAAAAACCAAAACCGTGTGTGTGTGTTGTTCATATACGAACTCTATCTTTTTTTTGTTTTGTTTTTGGTTTTTTTGTAGACCAGGCTGGCCTCGAACTCAGAAATCCGCCTGCCTCTGCCTCCCAAGTGCTGGGATTAAAGGCGGGCGCCACCGCTGCCCTGCATGAACTTTAATTTGTGAGCAAAGCTAAGACCATACACTCATGTGGAGTGGGTGGCTCACTCATGCAAGAGACATAAGAGCATCCAATTGGTTCTTTCGAATGCAGCCAACTAAGAAAATAGGAAGAATCTTAGTCAGGATATGAGCAATGCTCAGTTTTGATTTTTTAGAATGCTCTAAACCCAAGCTAAATACAATGGAGATAGTACTATAAAAAAATATATATTTTTTTATAAGATGGCATGGTGGCTTATGCCTATAATCTCAGCGCCTAGAAGGCTGAGGCAGGAGGACTGCTGCAAATATGAGTTCAGCCTGGGCTACAGAGGTCAGGCTAGCCTGGGCTACACAGCTCAGGCTAACCTGGGCTACACCAAAGGTGTGGTTCTTTTATGGCTTATATACATTTATATACCTTCTCACATTTACAAACCTGAAATGTGTCCACTACTCGGTGAAGGAATTCAATGACAAACAGAGGTGGGACCTCTGTCTGGATCACAGCCACAAAGAAGATCTTGTGTCGGTAAACACTCAGGAGGTAGTGGTGAGGGGTGGGAATGACAGGAGGCACATTTTCTGCCTCGGTAGCTCTCTCTTGGGCCTCAAAAAAGTAATCACAAACAGAGCGGCTGACCACGCTTTTCCAGTGTTTCTCCAGGAAAATGTCTCCAGAAGAGTTGATCAAGAAAAGACTGTGAATCATGGTGAAAGACCAGGAGAGGCACGCTTTTTCAGTCTGTGAGCCTCTGGACTTGGCTAGTTTTCAACCCTAAAACCAAAAGAGGCTGGATTCAGTCCCACTGAATGAAAACAACCTTCCTTTCCAGTAGTTCAAGACCCACCCTTCTTTCAGGACCAGGCTCAAGTCCTCTGCCCATAGGTGCATTCAACTTTTTGATATTGCAACACGACACGGTCATCCACAAAGGCACGCTCAGGAACCACACAAGTTACAAAACAAGAGGGGAAAATAAATCCCTTCATGATTTAAGGAAGTTTACAGGTTTGCGTTGGGCAACATTCAAACCTGTCCTGGGCCACATGTGGCCTGCAGGCCACCGACCAGACATACCTGCTACAACTACATGAGCCCTAAGGATCCTTCCCTTGAATTCCCAAGAATAACTGGCAGCCATCTTGTTTGTCCGTTGCATATTTTCAGTTCTCTTTATTATTGCCTGAGTTAGATCCGCTTGAAACACTAGTTTCAGGCTTGCGAGATGGCTCAGCAGGTAAGGCTTGCTAACGCTCTAACAATGGGATTCAATTCATTGGGACCCCTAAGGTGATGAAAGAGAAGTGACTACCTGTTGTTCACATGAGTACACAGCAATATACTTAATTTCCTTTTAAACATCACTTTGCCAGGCACTTGGGAGGCTAAGCCAGGAGGATCACAACACTGGGTTACATAACAAGATCCTGTCTTGAAAAACCTAAGCAAAATAAACAAAGACGGCAGGCACTACCTAGAAGGGTAGTGAGCATCTGAAAAGCAGCTGAGGGAAGGACATGTACTGTAAGATAAACAAGGGACTGGACAGCTTCGGTTGGGAAAAGGACACAATTTTAATTATCTTACCACTTATCTAATGCTGGTAGCCTGTTAGGGTCAAATGAAATATATTAAAATTTAACTTATCGTTAGCCTACTGTGGTTCCTATTCGAAATAGCATACATGATGCACTTTCTATTTCTCCCGAGCAGAGTCGGCTCCTGGAATCTTTTCCATCGTGATCTTTTCTCATTCACGGAGGGCCTATTCTCTGAATTTTTTTGTGCACAAAGCATTTCGTTGGATGCTTAAAAAATAACAAAATCTCTGGAGACACCCTAGTTTGTCTACAGTGACATCTCCAGGATGAAGCAGCTGTGCTGCACCCAGGGGTGGTCTAGAAGCGAACTGACTTGAGCTAGCACAACTGGTCACATTGCTAAGACCTGTTTTTCCTAGCGCCCCAGGAGACAGTCCAGATCGCAGGCTGCCAAGACAGGCACGGAGAGGTTGCAGCCTAGCAGCTTGCAAGCCTAGGGTATTGGAGGCCCTATGGGCCTAGGGGCTCCAACCTGAAAACTGTTCAGAAGCAGGGACCCTGGCCCCAGGAACCACGCACCTGCGTTGCCATGGCAACAGTATTTATAGCCCGCGACTCCTCCCGGACCTCTCCCAGGCGACGCCCAACGCAACCCTTTCCATCCGCGCGCGCGCCCAGCCCTACCAGCTTCGACCAGGTCTCAGTCTCCGTTCCGGCCCCGCAGCGCAGACGCGCTGCGCATAGCTTCTTGCGTGAAGGCTCCGCCCCCTCTTCACCGCTCGCACGTTGATTGGCCAGCCGCTCCCCGGCCGCCGCTCCTGCGCTCTGATTGATGGCGGTTCGTTTGCTAGGCTCTAGCATCCGATTGGCCTTTATTGAAGGTCCGGTAACCTTCCATTGGTGTAGCTCAGACTCCAAGCCCTGATTGGAGGATGAAAACAGTCGGGCATCCAGTCGCAAAGGGCCTACGGGGAGCTAGAAAGTGACCGAAAAGGTAAGATGCTTCCTGGGGTACTACTAATTTAGTGCATCACTGATAGCCAATCATAACTACCCTCTATTACACAGGTGCACTGACAAAGAGACTGCCTGCCGGGTCTGTGGCGCAGGTCTTTAATCCCAGCACTCAGGAGACAAGCAGGTGTATCTCAGTGAGTTCGAGGCCAGCCTTTTCTACTAGCGCAGGGAGTTCCAAGCCAGCGGGAAAGAAGGGGGAGAATAGAGGAAAGGAGGTGAGGAGAGAAGACGAGAGAGGAAAGGAAGGGAGAAAAGGAGAGACCGAGTGGGGAGGGGGAGACACAGAGAGAGAGAGAGAGAGAGAGAGAGAGAGAGAGAGGACTGACATGACACCTCCTTTCAGAATCTCAATTCCCAGATCCGACAATGAAGGTATTGGGCAGGTCTTTGAAGCCACCTTTAATTTTTTGTTTTGTTTTTTGAGACAGGGTTTCTCTGTATTAGCCCTGGCTGTCCTGGAACTCACTCTGTAGACCAGGCTGGCCTCGAACTCAGAAATCTGCCTGCCTCTGCCTCCCGAGTGCTGGGATTAAAGGCGTGTGCCACCACTGCCCTGCCCTGCAACCTTAAATTTAAAGTGATCACTGGTCACTGTGACATGGGAAAGTGAAGATCGGGGGGGGGGGATTTTATCTTCAGTTAGATTAAAATGAGGCATTCGGTAAGATGAAATGTGAAGGGGGTTGTAAAAAATGCTGGTCACCTTGTAAAATAAAATGACAGACTATGCGGTGATGACGGCCATGCCAACCTAGATGAGTCTCCAGAAGGTCTCTGGCAGTACCTAAAAACAAGAGGCCCCACCTCAAATCAGGTGGAAGGTGAGGAGTGCTATCCAAGGCTGTCTTCTGACCCCTACAAGTGTTTGCATGCACAAATGCAAACGCGTACCTCATACAAGCAAAACCTTTCGTTTTGTTATTTGAGACAGTTTCACTGGGTAATTCTGCCTGGCCTGAAAGTCAATATGTAAACCGGGACAGCCTTGAATCTTTTCCCTTTTCTGGGATTAGAGGTTTGCGCTACCCACCTGGTCGCTACTCACCCGGGGAGGGGTGTCAAAAGAAATTTAAAAAATAATTTCAAAGCTAAAATAAGAGCGATTTATGACATTGCCTCATACCTCCCGTTTGAAATTACACCAGAAATAGTCATCAAATGAGAAAATTTCCGGAGGAAGAAAAGAGATGGGTCCAAAAAAAAAAAGTTTTCAAATAACATACTTATTTTCTAAGTAGTTATTTAGATAAAGATTGCTCTCAGAAGGAAAAAGCAAACCAAACCTCTGCTTTGCAAACATTTGTCTACTGAGTGCCAGACCCGGCTTCTTCCTGTTCATCAAATGTGGTTTTTTTTGTAGCTAGAAGTGAAGACCATAAAAACTTCCTCTGTAGGTCACCTGCTGGATTTCCTTTTCAATGCGGGGCTTGCCTGAGTGTTACGAATGGCCTTTTAATCATTTGAGAATGATTTTTCAAGTTGTGTTAACAATTGGCTCAATGAGATGTGAGGCAGCTACCCCAGAATCCCCTTCAGCATTTGCCTTTATTAAGTACAATTATAGAAGTACTGTGACCACGCCCTCCTACAGACGCGGAAAGCTGACTTCGAGTAACTCATCCTATGCTCCTCTGCACAGGGACACCAGCCCATTTTTCTCTGCACACTGTTCTGCGCTCTCTCTCCCTCTCTCTCTCCCTCCCTTCCCCTAGGCTGTACTCTCCCCACCCCCAGGCCCCCAGACAGATCTTCTAAGCCCCATCTGTCCTCATTCTAGGATTCCTCAGACAGCTTATAGGTGCGTGGACCTATAAGAACCTCCCAACTCCCAAATTCACTTGGCAGCCAAAGATTGTTTTCTAGCTCTTTAGGTTTTTTATTTTTTTTATTTTTTTAAAGTTCCTTCATAGAATAGACAAAGTAAATATGCAGAAATTCATCAAAAATACAAATTTTTTGAAAGTGCATAATCGTTGAAAATGAGAAGCATCTGAAAGACAAAACCAGTCATCTTGATTGTTTACATAACCATTCTGTCTTGTCAGCCATGTTCAAATGTGAACGTGAACGTCACTAGAATAGCGACAATGGGAAGTCCCACGGAGCTTTTGCGCAGCGGCGGACTGGTCAGTGCGCTCTTGGCCACAGAAGGTGGCGCTGCTGAGCCTGCGGGGGACAGGCTCTCCGGACCCAACCATCCTGGCTAAAAAGAAACTTGCGGCTTCTACAGTGAATTCCCGGGTGTGACTCCTTTCTAGTCCACCGCAAAGGCGGGAAATAAAGCCGGCCCCCGGGGACAAAGCGGCGCCTCCACCCACGCAGCTGCGGGGAGCTGGGGGGAGGGGGGCGAGGAGGCGGAGGACGTTGCCATGGCGACGAGCCAGCATCTGAAGCGGCTGAAAGGACTCTTTGTTTTGAAGCCAGCTGACGGGTGGTGTGGTTTCTAAGGTGCAGGGGGAGGCGGGTCTCGCCGGAGTCACTCGGGTTGCGCTGCGGGGACCGTCGGCTCCCACGCAGGCCTGCCCTCGGATGGCGCCGGACACCTGCTTCCTGTCCTCTCTGCTAGCATCGACTCTAAGGACTGGGCGAACAGACTTAGGGAAACCAAACAGAATCAGTTTGCTGGGAGAAAACAGAAAGGGACCACCTTACAGAGACTAGAAGGGACCGGCGCTGGTCTCTCCCTTGTGAGAGCCAGTCCCTTGGGCGAGCTGAAGGTGTAGAGATTTCCTGAGTTCTCAATAATCAGTATGTATGGTGTGGGGTAGCGAGTGTGAGCGCTCGCGTGGGTATTTGCATTTCAGGAAGTGATTGCTTAGGCAGCTGTGAGACTAGCGGTTGAGAAATGAAAACTCTCTCAGAACAGCCTGTAGCTTTCAGTTTTGCCATGTGTACTAAGCGTTATCTGTAAAGCAAAAGCAAAAGTTTAAACAAGGAACTTTTAAAAGTGCGTGTGTTTGAATACTCTCTGTCTACCTAATGGGATTTGGAACACTTGAGAGCATCTGAACCTTTATTTAGTACTTGAATATGTTTTAAAATGTGCAGATATAAACTAATACAGTTAGCCCGCTGACAGGTAAAAGTCGTCATAAGCTCTCAAAAAACAAAAACAAAAACAAAAAGTCGTCATAAGGAACAGCAAAACCTGCCGTCCTTCTCATCTTGTAGGATGCAGAAGATCTCCATCATTTGAGAAGCATAATGCTTAATTCAGCTGTAACAGTGTTCTTTCACCAAAGTTCTAGAGACGATTTATAATAAACAGGGAAGGTGTGTCTCAAAAGTTTGGGTCCATGGCCTCTTGGTTTGGGGCTTGTGGCCACACCTGTCAGGGAGTATGGTGGAGGAGCCGCTACTCGATGTTTTCATCACAGTGGAAGCAAAGATAGAGATAGAATAGGGGTCTGGGTTGCAACCCTCCCCCCTTCAAAAACACTCTCATCGGCTCAGATTCCCTCCGCTATCTTTCAGCAGCATCAAAGGCAGGGGGTCAACCTTTTGGGATGTATATGCTCAGATCTAAACTATAACACCTATCTATTGCAAGTTCAAAGTAACCACAAGGACCCTAAATTAAGCAGATACAGACATGACACCACAGCAGTTTTTCCCATAAAATGGTGTATTATCAATGAACCAATTAACTTTTAAAGAATTTAAGAAAGAGAAGGAACTTGAGGTTGGGTGGGAAAGGAGATGGGAAGGTGGGGAGGAGTTGAGGGAGGGGAACACATACGGTCAATGACAAAATAACAAAAGTGATGATGTATTTTACTGTCTGTGTGTGTAGGTGTTCACACATTCACAGCACGGGTCGAGGTCTGAGGACAACGCTCAGGAGTCAGTTCTCTCCTGCCACCTCCTCAGATCTGGGAGGGAGACTCAGGTCCCCAGGGCTGCACACAAGCACCTCTACCCACTGAGCCAAATAAGGAACTTTGGCATTCCAATGCCACGGATGATCTCTCTACATAGACAAAAGGAATTTCCTCAGGGTGACAAAGGTGACCAATAGGAGGCAGAAGAGGCAAGCCCGGGAAGGATAGAGGGATTGGGCACAGCGTACAACACATACATGTACAAAGGCCTGAAAAGAAATCAGAGAATTTGAAATTAGCTATTACTTAGTGAATAGCGATTTTGTGTCTCATCTATTTGAACACTTCCCGTGTGCCTCACTGAGGATTTGATGGGGATTATTTCATCTAGAAAAAGTTTCCTATTTTACAAGGGAAAAAAACAGTTATGCCTAATTGCCCCGATTTCACACAGCTAAGGCAGCTACAGTGTGGGTTTGAATTCATATCTGAAAACCTAGACTTCATACAGCCAGGCCCCACGTATCACCTATCACACACTGGAGCTGAAACTGGCTTTCAGATGTGACTGCCTCTGTTTTCCTTGGCTTTCAAACAATTGGGGCTGGAGTGATGGCTCCGTATTTTTTGTCTTACAGAGAACCTCAGTAGGATTCCAAGCACCAACATGGTGGCTCACAACAGCCTGTAACTCCAGTTCCAGGGGCTCTGTCACCCTCTTCTGACTTCTGTTTGCTCTTGTATGCACACAGTGCAGTCAAGCACACACATACACATAAAAATAACTTCTAAATAAAGGAATTGCGTTAGCCTCTACAACATTTTGACGCCTCTGGAAAGCAGAAAAAGTTAGGCAAATGTGGAGAGAGAGTGTTATCCAGGCTGACAGTCGCCTGTGAACCCAGGGTAGAAAAATAGATGTTGAGGGGATGTGTACAAGTTAACTCCTCTCCTGCTTAGTCTAGATCCTCTGTCGGGACAGAGCAGTGGTGACTGCTGTCCTGCACAGCTGAGAAGACACTAGTCAATGCCTGTGGGCATCGCCTGCTTCTAAGAGTGAGAAGCTGTAGGTGTGCTTAGGCAGCAAGCCAGATGACTTTGAAATTTTGTTTCTTTAAGCTGGGAAGGACTCTTTGGAAGTTCCTCCACCCAGCTAATGGCTGGCTTGTGCTGACTTGTTTAAAGCATCCATAGAATTGGCCATAGTACAGCATTCTCATGAAGCACAGAGAATTCTGTGTGATAACAGTGGCTCATTAACTCTATTCCACGTCACTCATAAGCTTAGGACAATGTCGCTTGTGGCTGATGAAGGTGAAATTCTGATTATAGGATTCGGGTGCTCAGTATATGGGCATCTACATTTCTTTCACATTTTTGACAGGTTTGAATTTTGTTCTAATCAGACATTGGGAAAATTGGATTATGATCTGAAACCTCTATTTTCTTCAATTTTTAAGAAAAAATAGACATTAAGAGAACGGTTAGAATTTTTTGTTTAAAAAAAAAAAACTATATACTTACCCCCCATCACCCAAGAGAAACCTCAGTTAAGATCACAGGGAGACTACAAAATAATAAAAATACAGGGGTGTAGGCATTAATTTTTTGCAACCTACTTTTAATAAGAAATCAATCTCTCCTCTAGCCCACTACTCAGAAGTGGTAATGAATGAGAAAATTTATCAGGATTTGGGATATTCCCTGTTCAGCAATAGTTCTTTGGGGGCAAGCTCGATCTTCTTGGGTAGCAGCAGTTCAGTCCTGTGGCAAACATCCAATACGACTTAGCAGTTGCAAACCAGTGCTCTAGGCAGGCAGCCACTAGGCATGAACTGGCTGCTACCAGTCAGCTGTAGTTCAATCCTAAAGAAACGGCCAGGCTTGCCAACCAGGCCGCAGAAGAAGCAAGCTGCTGCAGGAACCTCACGAGCAGTTCTTGGACAAGTTTCTCTCAATGTCAGAGTTATCACAAGTTGAGCTCAACACAGCTATTTATTTATTTATTTTTTGAGGCAGGGTTTCTCTGTGTAGCCCTAGCTGTCCTGGAACTCACTCTGTAGACCAGGCTGGCCTCGAACTCAGAAATCCGCCTGCCTCTGCCTCCCAAGTGCTGAGATTAAAGGCGTGCGCCACCACTGCCCGGCTCAACACTGCTATGTAAGGCGAACCAATACGTGTGCCTTTAGTGAAGAATAGCAGAGCAGAGCAAAGCTCAGTGCTGTCTCCCACTGCCTGTGGGATCACATTTCTACTCCATTCATGAGTTTGCTCTATCTAAACATCCTGTCACCTGTGTGCCCCAGTGAACCATCATTTGATGTAACTAACTTTCCAAAGAATCAGAAGTTTCCACTTCAGTGAGGCTTCAGAGACTGAAGATTTCAGTGGCCTTTCCTTGGAGCTTGAAGAGAGACAATTTGAGGGAAGTATTTGGACGCATTCTGCTAGAACAGTTCACAGTGTTACTGTTGGGGCTCAGCGAACGGCTCTAAGGCTAACTGTGTGTGAGAGTGGGACGCAGCCTCCCTCCACTCATTTTTAAATGTCCGTCATTTGATCCTAGGTCTCACGGAGCCATCTTTGTACACTGGCATCTCGCAGAAGTCTCCGAAGAGACATAGATCAGTGCCCAACCTTCGTCTTTCAGTCTTTTATTTTGACAAAGTTCGTCTTCATCTCCACCCATGGCTGCCAACTCCTCTGTGACTTCATTTCCGTCCGTGTTTCAGCACACGCGTCTATAAATAGATTTAAAGTGGGAAGTGACTGGAGAACGCTCTGTATTGAGCTTGAGCTGGTTAGTCTTCATGATTATTCTTAGCTTAGGACTGTTTTTTATTTAATATACTGATGCAGTACCTCTAAACTCAAATCCCCACTTCACAAAAACAGTAAGGATACAAGGAGCTAAGTATTTATCCTCTAGATTGGGGGAAAGGTAGAAGAGGAGAAAATTACAGGAGTTGAAATTGATGCAAATGGATCGTCCAAGGACAGCTCTGTGAGAGATTTGAAAAGAACAGTTTTCTCCATAGGATTCTCTGGAGAGTCATCTAAAGATCTTTTCCTAGCAAGGTATAAATTACAAATAGCTGCAAAAGAGAAAGTCAGAATGGTCCATTAGAACAGAAGAACTTGGAAATATAGTTAGAGATCATCCATTAAAATATGACACAAAATTATGGAACAAGAACAAGACAGTATGGAAAGAGTAACTACGAACGAGGAAGACTTCCGAGGCTAAGTCTAGGCTGTTTGCAGAAGTGCAAACAGACAAAAACCAGAGGAAAACAATAAAACCCAGTGAGATTACAGATCAGTGTGCAGACTCTACTATTTTACACCCAGGGATGCTACTGATAATAGAAGAACAAAGCAATAGTTTTAAAGTCTAGTAACAGTGGTGGTGTACACCTTTAATCCCAGCACTCGGGAGGCAGAGGCGCAGGTGAATCTCTTAGTTCCAGACCATCCTGGTCTATAGAGTGAGTTCTAGGACAGCCAGACTACACAGAGAAACACGGTCTCTAAAAGCAAACAAACAAACACACAGACACAACAGTTTCAAATGGTGAAGG
>JADRCH010000126.1:810888-826087 GCA_019843965.1 Rhynchomys soricoides
TCTCTCCTTCCTTCCTTTTCCCTTCCTCCCCTCCTTCTCCTCTTTTCTTCCTTCCCTTTTCCTTCCCCTCTCCCTCCCTTCCTTCCTCCTCTCCCTTTATTTTTCCTTCCTTCTCCTTGACATCATGATAGCCCTAGATACCCATGGTCTCTTTAGATGACCCTGCCCTGTCATCCTGAGTCAGTTTGGGTTCAGGAGCTTCCTATTCCCCACGACACCCAGACAAGTGAGCTCAGTAGCGTTCGAAAACTGGTGTGATCCACAGAAATCTGTAGTTAGCGGCAAGGGTACTTCATGCACAGGTCACCTTCTGTTTATCCAGATGGCACTCCACTCTCCTTTGTGTAGTGGTTCTCAACCTGTGGGGCGAGACCCCTTTGGGAAGGTGAATGGCCCTTTCACAGAGACCCAAGACGATCAGAAAACACATTTTCATGATTCATAACAGTAACAAAATTAGAGGTATGCAGGAGTGACAAAAACAATTTTATGGTTGGGGGTCACTACAACCTGAGAAACTGTATCAAAGGGTCCCAGCATTAGGAAGGCTGAGAACCACCGCCTTAGTGGATCAGACTATTTTGGACGGTTTCGTTTGTCTATCCATGGTTTTTATTTGGACTGGTCCAAGAGTGGTAGCAATGGACAGCTGTCCAGGGCTGCTGGCTCCAGCTGCTGGAGATGAGAGGATAGTTAGCTAACACTAACTATGAGGGGCTGCACTTTCCCTGATGGTGAAGGGAGCTGTAGCTCACTGATAACAGCTCCAGGACCACATTCCTTTCTGGTTAGCATCTGTAAAGAGTTAATAAGTGCTTCTGTTTTAGAAAGCCCCCTCCCCCCAAGACCTGTGGGTTAATATCCTGGTTTTAAACTTCCTGAGATTTTTCCGTGTTCGAGAACATCTTTCTATTGATTTTGTACATGAGTAGGATCTTGTCCAACTATAATATTGATCACAATCTTAAGTATTAGTTTGAAAATGGAGTGGTGTCATAGTGCCTCCGTTTTTAAACAAACAAAACCGTCTCCTGGCTGTTTAAAGAATTGTTTTCCTTTTCCTTTGAGAGATTTGTTCCAGAGGAATATTTTTTTTTTAATGCGTCTGGTACTCCATGTTGTAGGTAATTCTACAGATTTAGGGCTTATGTATCAGATTTAGATGGTACTTGTGAGTAAGATATGTTTGTTAGGAATTGACGGAGGCAAAGTGGGAATGAAATAAAATCCGGCGTCTCCAGGCACAGAACTGTTCCTTAACGGGAATGACGGAAGCTGCTGTCTCTCCCTGGAGTGAGACTGTGAGCATGGGGGGTGGGGGTGGGGGGGGATTTTATAGGATGGAAAGGGGGGAACTTTGGGGTTGGAAAATTCAGTCTGCAAGCCGGTTCCTCTGCAGTCTGGAAAGCCCAGCAGGGTTGGTATGTGGGTCTCCTCATCAGAAGCTTGCACCTGATCTTACCGGTCAGGTCAGCTTCCCTGTTCAGAACACCTCAGTCACCTGAAGCTTTTAGGTCATTAACCCTCCATGGAAGAGGCCAGAGACAGATAAAAAAGAAGTGGCAAGGTGTTCTTTAATTGCCTACATCCTGTGGAAGAGGGATGATGGAAAGAAGGTTGGGTTCTGTCCCCTGGATCGAAGAGCGCACAGGATGCTTTGGAGGAGTGTCTTAACTCTCTGCAGTGCATCCCAAAATCATCGCCCTGAACTCCTAGACTCTAGGACCTAGAGAAACTTTTGAAAAATAAGAGAGAGCCAAAACCAGATGATTTGGTTGCAGAGTGAGCCTGAGAGATCGCCCAGGAAGGTGGAGGGAGCGGAGGGCTCAGTGGTCTTATAAAGACCGAACTTGAGAGGGATGTGGAGCCATAGTGACTGGTTCCACCAAAGTCAGTTACCAAGGGCAACGCACGGGATAAGCAGCACACTGCAGGAAGGGGACCAGGGAAAATGGAGGATGGGTGTAAAGAATTGTATCTGCAGAAAATGTGGTACATTTACACAATGGAATGCTACTCAGCTATTAAAAACAATGACTTCATGAAATTCACAGGCAAATGAATGGAACTTGAAAATATCATCCTGAGTGAGGTAACTCAGTCACAAAAGAACAAACATGCTATGCATTCACTGATAAGTGGATATTAGCCCCAAAGCTCGGAATACCCAAGATACAATTCACAGACCATATGAAGCTCAAGAAGAAGGAAGACCAAAGTGTAGGTGCTTCAGTGCTTCTTAGAAGGGGGAACAAAATACTCACAGGAGAAAATATGTTGACAAAGTGTGGAGCAGACACTGAAGGAAAGGCCATCCAGAGACTGCCCCACCTGGGGATCCATCCCATATACAGCCACCAAACCAGGATGCTATTGTGGATGCTGGGAAGTGCTTGCTGATGGAAGCATGATAAGCTGTCTCCAGAGAGCCTGACAAATATAGAGGCTGATGCTCACAGCCAACCATTGGACTGAGCATGGGATCCCGGATGGAGGAGTTGGAGAAGGGACTGAAGGAGTTGAGGGGGTTTGCAGCCCCATGGGGGGGGAGCAACAATGTCAACTGGCCAGACCCCCCCCCTCGAACCCCCCGGGGACTGGACCACCAACCAAGGAGTACACATGGAGGGACCCAGTACTCCAGCTGCATATGTGGCAGAGGATGGCATTGTTGGACATCAGTGGGAGGAGCGGCCCTTCGGCCTGAGGGGATTTGATACCCCAGTGTAGGGGAATACCAGGGCTGGAAGGCAGGAGTGGGTGGGCGGGTGGGGGAGCACTCTCATAGAGGCAGGGGAAGGGGGATGGGCTAGGGGGTTTCTGGAGGGGAAACCTGGGAAGGGGATAACATTTGAAATGTAAATAACGAAAGTATCTGATCTGGGGCGAAAGAATGCTCGCAGCCAGAGCTTCTCCAGAGGTCTTCTTGTAGGTGTCTCAGGAACCAATGGCGATGTTGTACAACGCGAGGCACCAGGAGAGCTTACAGAGAACATTTAAGGGAGGTGAGCTCAATACAGAAAACATTTGGAGGACATTAAAAATGTAAGTGTCCGGATCAGTAAAGGGCCTCGGACAATCCACACTGAGGGCTAAGAAAGGTCACGTGAGGAAAGCTCTCATGAGTTCAGGCTGTAGACAAGCACAAGAAAATATGGCCGGCTTTCCGAATTCCCTGTCATCCTTGTGCAGAGGCCTTGCTAATCTTCTCTGTATTGTTCCAATTTCAGTATATATGCTGCCAAAATGATCGCTATCATTATTTTTTTTTTTTTTTTACTTTTATTATGAACGAAATGAAGTTGGGCCTTAGTTCAAATGAGCCTTATAAGCCAGGTTCTCCTTAGAAGCCAATAACTGTACCTTGTAAAAACTGTGTCAACATTAAAGTAAAACATTAAAAATCACACACACACACACACAAATCCCCACATTGGAGGTCTAATAGTTCTTCCTTAGTCTAATTTAAAAGGGGTGTGGTGATTCCCGGGGTACAATGGGACCCTGAAGTTTTATGGGTGCCAGCATCTGGCTTGTGTCATATGGCACCATCAGATAGTGGTGAAATTGAGTGGCATTAGCAAATATGTATGTGTGTGTGTATATATATATATATATTTATATATATATATATATATAAAATTATCATTAGCAAAGAAGGCTGCCAAATCACATCGTTGCTTCCATCCTGATGAGGTCCCCCCGTTTTCTGCTAAAGATGAACTCAGCCCTATGGTAGTAAGCCCATCCCCCATGAGGCATTGCGAGACCCTGTGGAATCCTCCATTTTGAAGATCAAATGTGGATTGTTACACCTTTTTCTTTAAAAGGACGCTTTTCTTAGGTAGGTCAGTGTGGATATAGGAGGAGATGGTACCTCTGGCCTAGGCAGCTAGGCTTAAAATAGGAAGGAAAAAAAAAGAGTCAGGGGAAGGGATTGCATGGTCTCAGCTCAAGGAAGCTGACTATCATAAAGAAGCCGCTGACAGCGCACCCAGAGTTGTAAGAACAACTTCCCCAAAGAATGTCACCTGCCCAGTTCCAGGATGAGGCAGGAAATGGGCCACCTTGCTCTCTTTTTCTCAGTCACAGAGGAGGGCTAGCCTGAGTCAGGCCACGTGGAAATAAAAGTGGGCCTCTCCCGAAGCAGAAATGTTCTTTCATCAGAACAGCCGAAGGCCACAGTCTCTTCCCGGAAGTGAGACTGTCCGCCGGTGGTGTGGGGTGTTGGGGTTTTTTTAGGATAGAAAACGGGGGATTTCGGAGATGGAAGAGTTAATCTGTAGGTAAATTCTCCTTAGTCCCAAAGTGGCAGACACCAGCAGCTTTGGTATGTGGATCTCCTTATCAGGTGTTAGCAGGCAACTTTCCTGTGCAGAGCTTTTCAGCCCTCTGAGGCTAGCCTGCTCTACATAGTGAGATCCTATCTCAGAAACCAACAGAATAATACTATTATTATTTGGGTGTAGGGACACAGGCTCAGAGATGTGAAGAGGGGAGTGTGGGGCTGGGGGAAGGGGGGGGGATGAGCAGCTCAGTGGTAGGCAGCTCCATTAGCAAGCAGAACCAGGAAGCAACCCAGGCTCAAATCATCACTGTCACGGAAGTGATGAAGAGAAGGAGAATCAGAACAAACTACCACAATGAAGAAATGACACAGAGCAAACTGAGGATAATCATAGCAAATGCAGATGAAGAAGACAAAACCAAAGGAGGACTGGAGAATCTAAGAGATTTGGACGACAGCTACCATGTTTAAAGAACACATCAAACAAAAGAAGTTACAGTAAAACTGAAAGTCTTGGCCCAAATGTCACAAGAATGGCTTCTAACCTGGTTGCTAATATTGTTTCCCTCGGAAGCCCTTTGAGCTGGGCCTCCTCAGCACCATTGTCTTTTATGTTCCTACTAGGATGGCCCACTAAGCCCTGCTTAGAGCTTCAACTGCTTTCCTAGACCAAAGTCCGAAATTCTTCCATATTTCTCAATAAAAACAGCATGGCCATGTCTGTCACAGCAATACACAATTTGTGGTACTGACTTTTATCTTAGTTACTCTTCTATTGTCATGAGGAAACACCATAACCAAGGTAACTTATAAAATAAAACATTTAATTTAGGGCTTAACCGTGGTTGCAGATCAATAGAGTCCATGACTGTCATGGTAGGGAGCATAACAGCAGGCAGGCAGGCAGGCACAGCACTGAAACAGCACTTGAGAGCTTACAAGTTGAGTCATCCATGAGGCAGAGAGTGATAGAGCTAACTGGGAATGGCATGGACTTTTGAAACTTTAAATCCCACCCCCAGTGACACACCTCCTTCAACAGGACCACACCTCCTAATCCTTCCCACATAGTTCTACCAACTGGGAGCCATATGAGTGTAAGGGGGCCATTATCATTCAAACAACACTACAAGGCTTATGTAGGATTAACTTTCAACCCTTTTTTTAAAAAAAAAAAAAAATTGTCATTTAAAGCCCTGCTTCACGGCTTACAAAGGCATTTCCCAGCATGCATCTGCCTGAGATAGATGGTTAGATGTAGAGGGTGTATTACATTAGTGTGCTCTCAACTAATAGCACAACCAAAAGCAGCTCAGTGAGGAGAGCGTTAATTGGAATACATGTCCCAGTCATAGTTTAACACTGAGGGAAGCCGAGGCAGGAACTCAATCAGGGCAAGAACCTCAAGTCAGCAACTGATGCAGAAGCCATGGAGAACACAGCTTACTAGCTCACTCTCCTTGGCATACTCAGCTTGGATTTTTATATAAACGCAGGATCGCAATGGTCTGGGTTCCTCTACATCAATCACTAATCAAGAAAATGAACCATAGGCTTATCTCCAGAACAAACGTAGTAGGGACACATTTTCTCAACTGAGGTTCTGTCTTTTCCGCATGACTTAACCTTGTGTCAGGTTGACAAAAACTAACCAACCCAGGGGGTGAAATACAGAAACCCTAAAAACGAAGAAATCATGAAAATAAGTGAAAGAATATTGATACAACGGCACCTATACTACTTTTTTTGTAAAAGAAGCAAAGCATAAAAATAAATAAATTGTGACATCAAGTGTTAAAAATGTATGATGTCATAGAGATTCTTTTCAGCAATAACATTTACCAGCCTCAAACAGTATGTTTTAACCATAAGATGTTCTCTGCAAGCCTGATAGTAACCACAAGTCAAAGTTGTAATAGATTCACTGAAAAAATAAAGATACCAGCAAAGGACCAAGCACTCTATTATAGAACAGCATGACCACAAAGGAACACCAAGAGAGAGAAAGAATCTCAATAAGAGGCAATAACAATACCACCCTCTCCGGTCAGCAATCACCTGGAAAGTAAACGTAGTTTGTTTGTTTGTTTGTTTATTTTGGTTTTTTGAGACAGGGTATCTCTGTGTAGCCCTGGCTGTCCTGGAACTCACTCTGTAGCCCAGGCTGGCCTCGAACTCAGAAATCCGCCTGCCTCTGCCTCCCAAGTGCTAGGATTAAAGGTGTGTGCCACCGTTGCCCGGCATAAACGTAGTTTAAAAACTTGAAGACCTTACATGATGCAGCCCAAATAATACTTTACATGTAAGACTTTCCACAGCTAAAATGGAAGGTTAGAAAAAGATTCAATACAACGTGGTGTGCAGAAACACACCCTATAATCGCAGCACCTGAGGGAGAGGTGGGGAAATCATACGGGGTGAGTTTCAGGCCAGCCAGCAGTCCATGGTATCTGTCAAAAAAAAATCCCACAGGAAGGAAATAGAACAGACAGCACATGTACTACAAGTCTTCTTACTTTTCTACGGACGTGACAAAACACCATAACCAAGGCAGCTTATAAAAGAAAGCACTTACGTGTTGTGGTGGTTTGTATATGCTTGGCCCAGGGAGTGGCACTATTTGGGGGTGTGGCCTTGTTGGAGGAAATGTGTCACTGTGGGGGTGGGCTTTAAGAACTCCCTCCTAGCTGACTGAGGATGCTGGTCTTCTGTTTGACTTTAGAACAAGATGTAGAACTCTCAGCTCCTCCTGCACCACGCCGGCCTGGAAGCTGCCATGTTCCTACCTTGATGATAATGGACTGAACCTCTGAACCTGTAAGCCAGCACCGATTGAATGTTGTCCTTTGTATGAGTTGCCTTGGTCATGGTGTCTCTTCACATCCTGCTCAACCAGGAGGTAGAGAGCAGGCACAATAGAAATGACACAACTCTTTTGAAACCTCAAAGCCAACCCCAAGTGACACACCTCCTCCAATAAGGCCAGCCTCCCAAATCTCCCCCCAACAGTTAGACCAACTGGCGATCAAGCATTCAAACACATGATCCTATGGGGGCCATTCTCTTTCAAACCTCACCATAACAACTAAAATCCTCTTTAATTCGGAAAAGGCAAAGGAGCATCTTTCAATGACAAGAGATCAATTGAACAAAGTTGTACTAACTATAAGTACATATAGCGTTAAAATGAAACTATCAATGAACCTAAAGGAGGAGGTAGATCAATACAAATTTGGAGAGGGTTTCAATGCTCCCAAATAATGCAAAGATCGATTTGACCTGAGATGACTCAGAAACCAGAACTCACCCAACAGCAGCAGACTCAGTTGAATTCTTGTTTTGTTTTCCCTGAAGAACAAAAGCCATCCTGTCGCCCATTCCCACCTAGTGAGTCACCCTGACCCTAGCCTACACTCACCATATCCAACACCCAGGCCTAACCCAGGTCTCACATTTGTGTACTGGCATAGCCTGAAGAGCCACTGGAATCTCTCCCATCCTAGACATCTCCAACCCTCAGGCAAGCCTCAGTCACACAGCCTGTATGCTGGCCTAGCCTTGTGGGTGCCGGAGACCCTGGCCCACTCACAGCATCCCCACACTCTCGAGTGTAACCCAAGTGCACAGCTTGTGCCAGCCCAAGCAGATCTGGGCATTTGTCCCATTCTCATACTTTCTTGGTCACCACAGACTTGGAATCACCATGGTCCTCCAGTCCAGAATCAACAGGGAGTAGCCAATAGAGGATTCCTGGTAGAGATTTTTTTAAAGGGTGTTTTATGTATCAGAACAGATTATCAGCAAATAAATAAATAAGATATGTTTTCCTTTCCAATATATTGTCCCTTGATCTCTGTCAGTTTTCACCAACCTGTGCAGGTCTTGTTTGCTGGACCTAGGATCTGAGGACCTAAAAGAATGAAGTGGACTAAAGTCTAATGCAGTCAACAACCTCCAGTTTCAGTGTACTTTTATACACAAATGTATATATGAAAGCAATGGTCCAAGAGAGGTTGTTTGACTTCAGAAAATCATGAAAATAAAAGCCAATAGTCACATACTAAATATTGACAATGTAGCCCTTCCCAGAGCTTTGTCAAGACAGACCAATTCCAACACAATTGCCTGGCACATATTGTCTTAGTTGGGGTTTCTTCTTGCTGTGAAAAGACACCATGACCATGAGAACTCTTATAAAGGAAAACATTTAATTGGGGCTGTCTTACAGTTTCAGAGGTTAAGTCCATTATCATCATGGCAGGAAGCATGGCAGTGTGCAGGAAGACATGGTGCTGGAGAAGAAGCTGAGAGTTCTAAAACTGGATTAATGGGCAGCAGGAAATGAATAAAACACTAGGCCTAGCTTGAGTATATAAGACCTAAAACCCTGCCTCCACAGTGACACACTTCCTCCAACAAGGTCACACCTTCTAATCGTGCCACTCCCTATGGGAATTCATACACATGAGTCTATGAGGGCCATAACTATTGAAACCACAACACTATAGATTACATCTGGGAAATCATGAAAGCAAAGCAGAAGGCCATATCCAGATTCAGGATACACTGACAAGATTGGGTTCCATAGCTATGTTCTGACATCCAACAGTAACAAACATGTCTTATAAACTGAATGCAAGTGTTGGTGACAGGAGACATGAAATCATATCCAAGACCAATCCAGGGAACAAAATGCACCTGAGGTAAAGGCCCTCTGCCTTCTGTCCTGGAGCCCCTCTCACAGGTCCTCAAGGCATTGCTCACCAGGCAGCGTTCATTCTTTGGGCTCTGTTCTGACAACCTTTCAGTTGTTTTATTGTTCTAAGCTAAGATTTCAAGACTGTATTGAAAAGGTATGGAAAGAGTGGATATCCTTGTTTTATTTCTGATTCGACTGGAGAGGCTTTGGGTTTCTTCTCCGTTTAGGTTGAGGTTGGCTGTGGGCTTGCTGTAAATTACCTTTATCATGTTTGACATATGTCCCTAGTATCCCAGTCTTTCCAGGACTTTAATCATAAAGGGATCATAAATGGACTTTGTCAAATGCCATTTCTGAGTCGATGAGATGGTCCTGTGGTTTTATCTTTCAGTCATTTTCCATGTGGATTATGTTAATTGATTATGTATGTTGAACCAGCCTTGCATCTCTGGGGTGAAGTCTACTTGACCATGGTGGATGATCGTTTTTTTCTTTTCTTTGTATTTTTGGATCTTTTTTTGTAAGTAATTTATTGAGAATCTTTGAATCTACATTTCATAGAGGATGTTTATTTGTAATTTTCTTTAATTATTAGGTCTTTACGTGGTTTAGGTATCAGGGGAATTGTGGCCTCAGAAAAAGAATTAAGAAGTGTTCCAATTTGAGTAGAACTGGTATTAGATCTTTGAATGTCTGGTCGAATTCTGCCCTGACTCCATTCTACTCTTTTGGGGTGGGGTGAGAAACTCTTAATTGCCACTTATATTTCACTTCTATTTTACCATGTTGGTCTGTTTAAATTGCTTGTCTGATCTTGATTAACTTTAGTAGATAATATATATCAAGACATTCAACCATTTCTTTTAGGTTTCCCAGTTTGGTAGGGTACAGATTTTAAAGTATGTCTGTATTGTTCTCTGGATTTCCATAATGTCTGTTGTGATGTTCCTTTTTGTCTTCAGTTTTATTAACTTGGATCTTCTCTCTCAGTCTTTTAGTTAACTTGGCTAAGGGTTTATCAATATTATTGATTTTCTCAAAGAACCAACTCCTCACCATTTCTATGTTTTACTATTTTTTAATCTATTTTATTGATTTCAGCCCTGAGTTTGATTATTTCTGGCTGTCTACTTTTTTGTTCTAGAACTTTCAGGTGCACTGCTAAGTTGCTAATGTGAAACCTCTTCAATTGTTTTTACGTAGGCACTTAGTGCTGTGAGCTCGCCTCTTGGAACTGCCTTCATTGTACCTCATAGGTCTGGGTTATGCTACGCTTTCATTTCCATACAGTTCTAGAAAGGTTTTAATTTCTGTCTTGACTTATTTTTCATTATGTAGTGAGTTTTCAGTTTGTACACTTTCTGTTGTTACTGCTGTTGTTGATACCTCACTTGAATCCATGGTGGTCAGATAGGATACAGAATGTTATTTTAAGCTTTAAATTTATGTTGAGACTTGTTTTGTGTCCAACTATATGGTTTATTTTGGAGAAAATTCCATGAAGTGCTGAGAAGAAAGTACATTCTTTTATGTTTGAGTGAAATGTTCTGTGAATATCTGCTAGGTCTATTTGGTTAATGGTGTTAATTCTAACATATCTCTGTTTGGTTTTGGTCTGGATAACCTGTCTATTGGTGAGAGTAGAGTATTAACCCCCCCCACTATCACTGTGCAAGGGTCAATATATAATTTTAGCTGTAGTATGTAGTTCCTTTTATGAACTTGGAGTTTCTTGTGTTTGGTGCATAATGTTCCTCTTGGTGGATTTTTCCATTTTTGAGTATGTGGTGTCCTTCTCTATCTCCTCCAATTAATTTTGAGTTTGTCAGATATTAAGTGACTATACTTTCTTCTTGGGTACATTTACTTAGATTACCTTTTCTCACACTTTTATCTTGAATTGATGTGTATTCTTCATGGTAAGGTGTGTTTCTTAGATGCAGCATAAAGATGCATCTAATCTAGTATGTTACTTTGTGCCTTTTTAATTTGGGATTAAGACCACTAATATTCAAAGTTATCAGTGAGCACTGTTTGTTGGTTACTGTTATTTTGTTGTTATGGTGTGGATCACCCCCCTTTAACTTATGATTATTGAATTTATTCTTCTTTGTGTTTTCTTAGGTGTGGCTAATCTTTTTAGACTGGAGTTTTTTTCCTAGTGCCTTCTTTAGAGCTGAATCCATAGATACTGCTAAAATTTGGTTTTATTATGGGATGCTTTTCTTTCTCATGCACTGTGATTAATAGTTTTGCTGAGTATAATAGTCTGTGCTGGCATATTCCATCACTCCAAGTTTGTAGCAGATCCATCCATGTCCTTCCTCTCTGTAGAGAAGTCAGGTGTTATTCTAGTAGGTCTGCTTTTATATGTTACTTGGGTTTTGTCTTAGTTAGGGTTTTATTGCTGTGAAGAGACACCATGACCAAAGCAACTCTTATAAAGGAAAACACTTAATTGGATCTGTCGTACAGGTTCAGAGGTTAGGATTAGGTCCATTATTGCCATGACAAGAGCATGGCAACATGTAGAGAGTGCTGGAGAAGAAGCTGAGAGTTCTATATCTGGATCAGCAGGCAGCAGGAAGTGACTGAGACTCACTTCCTCCAACAAAGCTACACCTACTCCAAGAGGCCACACCTCCTAATAGTGCCACTCTCTGAGAGCCTATGGGAGCCATTTTTTAAAAAACCTCCACAGTCTCTTCCCCTTGAAGCTTTCAGTATTCTTTGTTCTGAACACTTAGAGTTTTAGTTATGTGCCATGCAGAATTTCCTTTCTGGCCCTATCTATTTAGTGTTCTATATGTTTCATGTACCTTGACAGGCACCTCTTCTATGTTGGAAAAATCTTCTATTATTTTGTTGAAATTATTTTCTGTGCCTTTGAGCTGAGTTTCTTCACCTTCTCTTATTCTTATTAATTATAGGTTTCATTTTTCCATAGTGTCCCAGATTTACTGGATGCTTTGTGCCTAGATTTTTATTTTTTAGATTTAGCGTTTTCTTTGAGCTTTCCACTTCTCCTACCTTGATTCTCTTTTCATGTCTCATAATTTGTTGGTGAGGCTTACCTCGAGGATTTATTTATTTATTTATTTATTTTTGCTTGACTTCCTAAATTTTTCCTTCCCAGTTTTATTTCAGTTTGGAATTTCTTTAGTAATTCCATTTCTGCTCTCAGGTCTTGAATTGTTTTTGTCATCACATTCCACTGTTTCTGTTTTCTCAGACTTCATTTAGGAATTGTCTTAGTCAGGCTTTGTATTCCTGCACAAAACATCATCACCAAGAAGCAAGTTGGAGAGGAAAGGGTTTATTGAGCTTACACTTCCACCTTGCTGTTCATCACTAAAGGAAGTCAGGACAGGAACTCACCCAGGGCAGGAACTTGGAGGCGCAAGCTGATGCAGAGGCCATGGAGGGATGCTGCTTACTGGCTTGCTTCCCCTGGCTTGCTCAGCCTGCTTTCTTATAGAGCCCCAAGACTACCAGTCCAGGGATGGCACCACCCATAAGGGGCCCTCCCCCCTTGATCACTAATTGAGAAAATCCCTTACAGCTGGATCTCATGGAGGCATTTCCTCAAGGGAGACTCCTTTCTCTGTGATAACTCCAGCTTATGTCAAGTTGACACACAAAACCTGCCAGTACAGGAAATTTTCTTTTTGTATCTTCTTTATGGTCCTTGAACATATCCATAACTGCTATTTTGAAGTCCTTATCTTGTGCTTCAGGTATGTTGCATTTCTCAGGTCCTACTGTAGTAGGTTTGTATCTTGATTCTTTTAGATTTGATATTTAATCTGCCTGGTAAAGGCCTACCATCTTGGCTATCCATGTTTGCGTTTTTGTGCTGGTGTCTAGGCATTTGGATTTATGATGACTGAGGTGATTGTAGGTGTTGCTATCTGATCCTGCCTTTGTTGGGTCTGCGTTTCATTCCTTGGTTTCTGTTACCCTCTCTGGATCTTAGGAAAGTGTGATGGCTGTGGGTTTCTGGTTAGGGGATGCTTCTCAGGTGAGTGGCAGAAAGGAATAGAGAAGGGCTAGAAGAGACTGCTAAGAGGGGCTGTAGGAAAGAGCTAGGGAATCCTGTCCACACAAATAGACAGTGTTCCCAGGGAGTGGGAGGTACAATAGGAGGAGAGGCTCTGGCAAGGAGACTGCAGCAAGACAAAGGCTATATCTGGAGAGACAGGGATGAAAGAGCAAGGGGGACCCTGGGTCTGAATCAAGAGCTGGGGTTGCCAGTGAGTGGAGTTGAAGAGGGAGAAGGGGCACCTGAAAACAGGCTGCTAACACCTAAAGGTGAGTGTACTGGCTAGTTTTGTGTGTCAACTTGACACAAGCTGAAGTTATCACAGAGAAAGGAGTTTCAGTTGAGAAGATGCCTCCATGAGATCCAGCAGTGAGGCATTTTCTCAGTTAGTGATCAAGGGAGGAGGGCCCCTTGTGAGTGGTACCATCTGTGGGCTGGTAGTCTTTGGTTCTATAAGAAAGCAGTCTGAGAAAGTCAGGAGAAGAAAGCCAGTAAACAGCATTCTTCCATGGCCTCTGCATCAGCTCCTGCTCCTTGACCTGCTTGAGTCCTTCCTAAGAGGTGAGGTCTCCAGGGAAATCAAACGAGTCTTTAAGCAAACATAGGCTACATAACAAAAGTCCATTTAAAAATTACAAATAAACAAATGAATAAAAACAAAAGAGAGAAAAGAAATGCATAAAACCAGGAAAAATTTTATCTGCTTATCTATCTATCCATCCATCCATCCATCCATTCATCCATCCATCCATCTCTATCTCTATGAAGCAGACTCATGTGACGTTTTCTTGAAGGAAGACTCAAGAGAGGACACATGATGTTTGGAGAGAGTATAAGAAGAACCCAACAGACAGGGACAGTGCACTTGCCTAGCTAGCCGTGCAAATGTTTCGTTGGTCTAGTCTTCACTGATCTTCACTTCGTTGAGAGAGGCACCGCAGAGAACTCCTGGCTTTCCAGCTGGTTCTGGTTGCTCCAGCTGACTTGTGCTGGATTTGGTGGAGACCTGGCTGTTTCTTCTGGATCATTCTGCAGCTGCTAATATATGTTTAATGACACTCTTTGAACTGGACTGTTGGTATCTTGACAACAGAGATTGTAATCGCCTCAAAGAGCTACTTTTAAACAGGTCCACATCCCCTGGTCCTGTTTACTAACTTTTCTCCCCTACCTTTGGACCATGGGTTAGAAAGTTGGGGGGGGGGGGAACCAAAGTGTTTGAGAACCCTTATTAATGTAGGTTTTGAAAAATCTAAGCCTACACACATCCATTAATTAATTTAAATTAAGATATTTAAAAGTAAAGTAACCTCATAATTAATTGTGGATGTGTAAATTAATGAATATAACAAATACAGTACTTAGAGTTAACACAGAGTATTTACTATATAACAGTTTTAGATGCTGTCAGTATACTAACTGCAGGTTTGTAAAATGATCCTCTGTGGCAATGGTTTGAAACCTTCCTAATGCTGCAACCCCTCAATACAGTTCCTCATGTTGTGGTGACCCCCCCCCCCAACCATAAGATTATTTTCATTGCTACTTCATAACTGCAATTCTGCTGCTGTTATTAATCATAATGTAACTATCTTATAAGCAGATGGTTTTAGGCGACCCCTGTGACAGGGTTATTTGATCCCCACAGGGGTAACGACTCATGGGCTGAGAACTGTCACCCTATGATAATGTGGAATGCATGGGCATTACTCACTGATAGACACCAAATTGTACCAAGAAGTGAAGTTGCTATTTTAAAACGGACCACATGGTGTATGGGCCTGTGGACTGACCTGTGTGAAGAGGGTGGCACTTAGGGTTAGAAATACCCTTGAATGCTGGCAGCAGAGGTCCATAGGCCATTCTGGTGGGAGCTTAGAAATCAAAACGACTGAGAGAAATATGGACTCTGGGGTCTGGCTTGTGAAGTTTCCGATAGGAGCAAATACTTTAGTGGGAGCAGTGATGAGGGATATTCACCTTTCACCTGACGCTGTGGCCGGAGAACCTTACTGAAGTTGAATTTAAAGATGATGGACTAATTCAACTGGCAGAGAACATTTCAAGGCAGGACGATATTCAGGCTGGTGCTGAAGTTTGATGAAGAGATCCAGATGGTTGGTTCTCTCTCTCTCTCTCTCTCTCTCTCTCTCTCTCTCTCTCTCTCTCT
>JADRCH010000126.1:826097-967027 GCA_019843965.1 Rhynchomys soricoides
TCTCTCTCTCTCTCTCTCTCTCTCTCTCTCTCTCTCTCTCTCTCTCTCTCTCTCCCTCTCCCTCTCCAGAGATCTCATACTGTGATGCTCCAAATTCTTTAAGGGAGAAAAACCTAAGCTGAAGGAGGCAGCCGGATTCGGAGTTGTAGAGAATGCAAGGCTGAGGAGCTCCTGGAAATCACGTGGTGTGCTGAATAGATTGTGTCAACTTGACACAAGATAACATCATCTGAGAGGAGGAAACCTCGATTAAAATGCCTCCATGAGATCAGGCTGGAGCAAGCCTGTAGGGATTTTCCTTCTGATTGATTGGGGAGAGTCCAGCCCACTGTGGGCGGCGCCATCCCTGGGCTGGTTCAGTAGGAAAGCAGGCTGAGCAAGCCTTGAGGAACAAGCCAGTAAGCAGAACCCCATCCCTGGCCTCTGCATCAGCTCCTGCCTCCGGGTTTCTGCCCTGTGTGAGTTTCTGTGCTGACTTCCTTTGTTGGTAAACAGTGATATGGAAGTGAAAGCGAAACAAACCCTTTCCTCTCCATTTGCTTTGGTCACGGTGTTTTGTCACAGCAATAGAAACCCTAACTAAGCCTCCTCAGGTCAAGCAATGTGGGGTGGAGGCCTCAGTCACAATGGAGATGCCAGAACCAAGGGAGCTGGGCTGAGGTTTTGCTGAAAGTATAGAACAGAGCCGTCCCAGGAGGGAATGTCTGTGTGCTGAGGGCAGCAGACCTGAAGCAGTCAGGGGACCCACGTCTTTTGGAGCCAGTTGATTACATAATAACTCCAGATCTTGGACATGAAGCTTGAAAGAATGGATATTCTCCCTGTTGGATTTCAACTCGACGTGATGGTTCCCTGATTCTTCAATTTTGAAAGAGGAATGTTTACTCTGTGATGTTTATATGTTGGAAGTATGTTTTTTAAAAAAAGAAGATTGATTTTTTTTTTTTTTATATGCATGGGTGTTTTGCCTACATGAATGTCTGTGCTCCATGTCCATTCGGTGCCTGAAGAGGCCAGAAAAGAGTGTCAAAATTCCCTAGAACTGTAACAAATGGTTGTTAGCCACCATGTAGGTGCTGGGAACCAAACTCGGGTCCTCTGCAAGAATAGCAAGTGCTCTGAACTCTTTAACTTGTGTTTATATTTATATTATTTCTATTTATATATTTTCCATTAGTTTATTTATTCACTTTACATCCCAATAGCTGCCCTCTCCAGACCGTCCTCCCAGCTCCCTCCTCCCCTTCTCTTCTGAGAGTGTGGAGGCCCCTTCTGTGTATCCCCCACCCTGGTACTTGGAGTCTCTGCAGGGCTAGGTACATCCTTTCCCACTGAGGCTGGACAAGGCAGCCCAGTTAGGGGAATGGGATCCACAGGCAGGCAACAGCTTTAGGGACTGCCCCTGCTCCAGTTGTTGGGGGGACCCACATGAAGACCAAGCTACACATTGGCTACATATGTGCGCGGAAGCCTAGGTCCAGCCTGTGTATGCTCTTTGGTGGTTCAATCTCTGAGAGCCCCCAAGGGTCCAGGTTAGTTGACTCTGTTAGTTTTCCTGTGGAATTCCTATTACCTCCAGGGCCCTCAATAGAAGAGTTCCTCCAGCTCTTCCATAAGACTCCCAAGCTCTGTCCAATGTTTGGCTGTGGTCTTTGCATTTGTTTCAGTCAACTGCTGGGTGAAGCCTCTCAGAGGACAGTTATGCTAGGCTCCTGTCTGCAAGCATAACAGAGGAACATTAATAGTGTCAGGGATTGGTGCTTGCCCATAGGATGGGTCTCAGTTAGGCTGGTTATTGGTTGGCCATTCCCTCAGTCTCTGCTCCACCCCCAAACCCCATCCCTGCATTTCTTGAAGACAGGACAAATTTTGGGTCAAAAGTTTTGTGGGTGGATTGGTGTCCTTATCCCTCCACTGGGGGTCTTGCCTGGCTACAGGAGGTGGTCACTTCAGACTGCATATCCCTGCTGCTAGGAGTCTCAGCCTTTATAAGTTGAGAAATATTGAATTACATAATAAGATCCAGGAAAGCTGGGCCTATGTAGAGAGACTCTGTCTCAATCAATCAATCAATCAATCAACCAATCAATCAATCAATCTAAACATATGAACTCATTGCTTTCTGCTAACTGATTATAGATGGAGTGTGACCAACTCTTTCTGGTTCTTGTCACTGAGACTTTTCTGTTATGATGGACTGCAACCTAGAACTGGGAGTTAAAATAGACCCTTCCTTCACTACTTTTCTCTTGTCATGATATTTTTTTTCACAGCAACAGAAAAGATACTAAGATGGGCATTGTATGAGGACTTGGGTTATCACTGGGTAGTGCAGAGGGCAAACTGCAGTGATACACACGTCTGAAAGTAGTGTAACCAGGTCCATTGTTTTGTTTTGCTAAGAAAATTAACTTCAAAATGCAAATCAGAAGACATTTGAGCACTAGAAATCCGTCCGCCCTGTTCTTTTTCAAAGGTATATGACAATTCCATGTTCTTTGTCATAATAGTTTTTCCACGAGCTAGTTCTCAACAAGCGAAGCCTACTGGTTTGTGACTGTGGCTGCATTGAAACTACAGATCAGTGGGGATAAGACCTTACCACCACTGTGTTTTCCATTCCCATAGAAGATATATGCCTTAGTTAGGGCTTTACCGCTGTGAACAGGCACCATGACCAAGGCAAGTCTTAGCACAACAGTTAACTGGGGCTGGCTTACAGGTTCAGAGGTTCAGTCCATTATCATCAGGCAGGAACATGGCAGTGTCCAGGCAGGCATGGTGCGGGAGGAGCTAAGAGGTCTATATCTTCATCTGAAGGCTGCTAGCAGAAGACTGACTTCCAGGAAGCTAGGTTGAGGGTCTTAAAGCCCATGCCCACAGTGGCACACCTACTCCAACAGGGCCACACCTTCTAATAGTGCCACTCCCTGGACCAAGCATATACAAACCATCACAGTGTATCTTTCCATTTTCTTTCATTCTTTTCATTAATTTCTCTTGCTTTATTTTCATGTTTTGTATCATTCAATAAGCAGATCATGGAAATCTTTTGTCAAAAACTTCCCTATTTCATATTTTGATGTAATTGTTAATATTAGTGTCTTATACATTATGTGTCTCCAGATGTTTGTTCTTGCTATATAGAAATATCCTTGATTTACAAAAAAAAAAAAAAGAAAAGCCCTTATAGGGAACAAATAAAAAACATACAATTTATTATGTTACTACTTTTGTTAGCAGTCCAGAGTCGGAACCAGGTGTTTCTAGGTCTTTGGCCTCTCATGCAAAGAACTGAAAGAAGAGCTCACACTGATTTGCAAAAATCGCAAACTTTTGATTCAAAGCAAGATTGACAGTGGGCCACTGAGTGAAAACTCAAGAGCTTCAGTTATTATTTAGGGGCTTTCTTCTATTGCGTTCAAGAGAATAAGGAGTTTGGTTCCTAGGGGCATAGTTTGTCAGGTTCTCCACTTGATTGACAGCCTTTGCTCTCAATGAATGGCCCTTCCTGTAAAGCACCTGATTTTAATCATGTGCATAAATAACCACTTATGCATAGGCATAAGGTGGTAAATCAGGATTGTTCCCAAAGTTCACTTGGGAACAGTTTTGTCTTTTTGTGCACACACCTAAAACCAGTCAGGCTGGATTGCCCCTTTGTCAGTGGTCTCCAAAAGTACTGGGAATATGTCTGGATAGACTCTTAAGTTTGATGGCTGTTAAAGGGAGAAGTGAGGTCTGCACACAGCTTGGTGAGGGTGGGGTCCTAGGCTGCTAACAAGTTTCTGGGTACCACGTGCGTGCGTGCGTGCGTGCGTGCGTGCGTGCGTGTGTGTGTGTGAGAGAGAGAGAGAGAGAGAGAGAGAGAGAGAGAGAGAGAGAAAGAAAGAAAGAGGGCAGAGGCAGAGAGGAACAGAGGCAGAAGATCCCAAGCCCATGTGAGTCCTAACTTGCTGAACTATTTTCTATACTTGCCTAGTTCTGCTTTAGGTGTACAGTTCAGTGTTTTACAGCTCACTAATAGTGTCCTATAGCTAACACTATAATCTTCAGAACCTTTCCTTTTGCAAAACCAATTTCTCTAACTATTAAACAGCTTTTTATTTCTTCCTCCTCTTGTTCCCTTGCCACTGGTGACAACCACTCTATCTCCTGCTTCTGAGCTAGACTATACTACTTACCTCGCATAATCGAAAGCAAACATTATGTGTTTTGATTGTCTTCAGTTAACACAAGGTCCCCCAGGCTCCTCGTGCTGTAACATGTGTGGGCTTGTCAGATTCTTGCCCTCACTCCCTTTGGCAACATAGTCTCACTGTGTAGCCCAAAATGGCTTCAAACTCAAGATTTTTTTGCCTCAAGTTCCTAAACATTGAGGTCATCCCGCCGCACCTGGCAAGTGGAAGGATTTTAACTACAAATTTTATTATGTGGATAGCATAAGACTCTGGGAATGGTAGTAGGAAGGATCATAGAATTCATGACCTGTCTGGATAACAGAGCAAGTTCCAGACCAGCCTGGGTAACTTAGCAAGACTCTTCATCAAAATAAAAAGTTAAAACAGGGTCTCTCTCTCTCTCTCTCTCTCTCTCTGTATGTATGTATGTATGTATGCATGTATGTATGTGTTGGGTACCAGTGGTCAAGCACTTGCCTAGTTTGCATCAGACCCCGAGGTCAATTCTCATTACTGCAAAAAATAAAGAAGAACAAAACCAAATAAGCAGTTTCTTTACTGTGGCTATTAGTAAAGTATGTCTTTCAAGAAAACTTTTCTGTGTAACTTTTAGAGTTATATGTTGGCATGAAGTTAATCCTTATACCCCTTACTCCAGTTCTCTTTCTCCCTCATCTCCCTCTCCCATCTCTCCACCCCCCTCCCCCAGTCTCATGTAGGCCAGGCTGGTCTTGAACTTACTATGGTCATCAAAGATGACCTTGAACTTCAGATTCTCCTGCTGTCCCCATGGTGCTGGAGTTACAGGTGAGAGCCACAGCGGTGGCAAGCTTATAAAATGCTTAGTGAGTGGTAGGCAAGCCTTCAGTCAGCTGAACCACATCCCTGGCCTTTTTACCTGTCTTGCTTTCTTTAGTGATTGATGATCCCCACTCTGTTGTCCAGGGTGGCCTGGATCTTGTGGGCTCAGGTGATTTTCCTGCCCCAGCCTCAGAGTGCCTGGGACCACGTGAGCGGACCACTGTGCTCAGTTTTACTGTTCTTTCAACATGCTTGGGATTTAAAAGCGATGTCTCCCTTTCATTCTTCATATTGGTGATTATTTCTTTTATTTTGTTTTCCCGGTCAGTCTTCTTAGAACTTGACCAATTTTATTAATACTGTCGTAGTTTTTGGTTTCATGGCATTTTCTTTGGTTGGGTATAAAGGTCTATAATAATTATACCAGATTTTTGACAGTGCTGTTCAAGTAGTCATTATTTGTGCAAGGTTGTTCTTTGTCAATTGAGACAAGCTAGAATTATCTGAAATGAGGAACCTCAATTGAGACAATGCCATCGGATTACCTGTAGGCAAGTTTCTAGGCAATTTCTTGATTAAAGATCGATCTGTGGGCGGTGCTCACTGTGGGCGGTGCTCACTGTGGGTGTGGCTCGCTGTGGGTGTGGCTTGCTGTGGGTGGTGCTACCCATTGACAGGCAGTCCTGAGAAGTATAATAAAAAAGACAGAACAAACTATAGAGAGCAAGCCAGTAAGCAGCATTTGTCCATGGTCTCTCCTTTAGTTCATGTCTCCGGGCTCCTGCTTGAGTTTTTGTCCTTGCAGCTCTCAGTTATGGACTACGATGTGAAAATGTGTAAGACAAATAGACCCTTCCTCCCAGGTTGCTTTTTGTCCCTATTTTTTTTAAATGATAGCAATACAAAGCACACTGAGATATTACTCCTTTCATTTCTAATTCTTTAACCATCAGTTATTTTAACCAACATTTAGTATTATTGGTCCACTTGATGAACTGACTTTTTCATTACTACGAAACATCCGTTTTTAGTCCTGGTGCTATTTGGAATTCTTTAATATGTTTTACTACATAGTAACAGTGCCAGTTCCACCGTCGTTGTAGCTAGTACTCACCTGGAGTATATTTTCTCATTCATATCTTTTTATCTAGAATGTATTCCTTGTAGACAGGAAGTATTTGGTTCATGTTCTTATAGCCAATCCAATAATCCCTTCCTACTAATTGTATGTTTGTTTGTTTTTGTTTTTTCGAGACAGGGTTTCTCTGTATAGCCCTGGCTGTCCTGGAACTCACTCTGTAGACCAGGCTGGCCTTTACCTCAGAAATCTGCCTGCCTGTGCCTCCCAAGTGCTGGGATTAAAGGCGTGTGCCACCACTGCCCGGCAATTGTATGTTTTGATGCTTTAAATTTAATATAATCATCCGTACGGTTGAGTTTGAATATATATCTTGCTATAATGTCTTGTTTTTCTCATTTTTCATTCTCTTTGTTTCTTCGCTGTTTTGGGATCCATTTTATTTCCAATTGTCTTATTCCACTTTATCTCAGTTTTATTATTTTTATTTATTGTTCTAGAGTTTCAAAGATTTATTTCATGCATGTGAGTGCACTGTCGCTGTCTTCAGACACACCAGAAGGGGGCATCACATCCCATCGCAGATGGTTGTGAGCCTCCATGTGGTTGCTGGGAATTGAACTCAGGACCTCTGGAAGAGCAGCCAGCGCCCTTATCCTCTGAGCCGTGTCTCCAGCCCTCTAGAGTTTCAAATATGCACTTTTAGCGCACTGTAGCCTCCCTTTAAATAATATTATCCTAAATTATGGTGAATATAAAAAAGCTTATGACAGCTCTTACCATCCCTAGAAGAAAGTAACCCTTTTTACCTCCATGTAAGCTAGTTTGTGCATATGCTTAGACAATGTTTGTTTTCACCAGTAGTGATCAATCGGTCAGTTGAATAGTAATATCCACATTGTGCCCCCAGATAAGACAGATATATTGCCAGTAAGAAGGCTTACCATTTTACCTGCTTTACTCTAAGAAACAAGAACCCTGTGGATACTTTTCATGTCTAATTATTATTATGGTTTTTTAGAACTACCTACCCCAAAGAGGTAAGTGTCCTCTTCTTTTCAAAAATGGAGAAACTGAGTGTCCTGTGGTTATGTAAGATGTGGCAAAGTGTCTGACTTTGCCACACAGTGAGGCAAAGCCAGCATTAGAACCCGGGTCTTACTGACAATCAATGAGTTAAATATTTAATTTTTTTCGTTCATGTGTGTGTGTGTGTGTTCATTTTCCTATTTGTGTTTAAAAGAATGAAAACATGAGTTTTCAAAATGGATGTTAATGTATTAAAAATTAATCCATATGGTTTTAAAACCAGAAAACACACCCAGTATAAAGGAAACTAAAGTTATATAAATCTCATTAGTCAAAAATAACTACTTAATATTCCCATGTATTCCTTAATTTTTCTAGTAAATCATCACTTTTAAAAGATTTATTTTTATTTTATGCATATAAGTGTGTTGCCAGCATGACATCTGGGTGCCACGTGGTGTCTATTGCTCATGAAGGTCAGAAAAAAGCACCAGATCCCTGGAACTGGAGTTACAGACAGTTGTGAATTGCCATGTGGGTGATGGGAACAGGTCCTCTTCAAGAATGACAAGTGCTTTCAACTACTGAGCCCTGACTCTGGCCACCCCCTCTAATTCTCTTTTGTACAGTGTTAGCTCATAATAAACAAGATATTAAAGTATGGTCAACAAAAGTTTGTATGGATAGCAAATGAAGGGCGTGGCGACAGTGTTTGCCATTCAAATTATGTACGGGTTTTAGAGAGGCAGACAGTAGCCACTCAGCCTCCCTGTCCACTCATAAGGCCACCAAAGCCCATGCAAGTCGGAAAGCCTGTGCTCTTTCGGCTACGGTTACATTGTTTTTGTTTGTTTGTTTGAATCCCTTGGCTTATATGATTATTACAAACAAACATTCAGCCATATTCATCAGAGAGAGAAGGAGAACAGCTAAGACTGATTGACTTGTGTCGCAATGAAAAAATGTCTTTTGAAACATTTTGCACACCAAGGTTTATAAAAAAATGATAATGGGCTGAGGAAATTCTAATTGGTAAAGCAGGGTCGGTCTTGAAATATCAAACTTCTGGAGAGCTTATCATCAGGCTTTGAAGCGAAGCTTTAGCTGTGTATTATGTAGCAGTTATTTTTAACCGTTTCTGGGGAGCGTCAATGGAAGTTTACATGGGTTGCTGAAGGCAAGAGGGAAAGTGAGTGCAGTGGGATGTCCGGACAGTTTCCTCTTCATTAGACAGTGGAGACGCAGAATGAAATCATGTCAGAAGTTCACAGCACCCTGTTGACCAGAATCCTTCTTTGAAAGCTGTCTGTGAGAGCCCTCAGGCATTGAACCTCACAATACAACGTTATTAACTTGCTTTAAAGGTATTTTATCGATTAAACATCAAATTATACTTAATCATACAGTTCACATTTTACTGCCCCTAATATCTTTTTATAAATCCTTAGGGTTCTCTTCTTCCTTCCTTCCTTCCTTCCTTCCGAGACAGGGTCTCAAGCAGTGTGTGTAGGCCTTAAACTCTATGCTGCCAGGGTGACGTTGAACCCTGCTCCTGTTGCCTGTGCCTCCCAAGTTGTAGAGGGACCACAGATGAGTGCCACCCTGTCTGGTTAAATGTTAATACAATGTCATTTTCCTTTTTTTTTTTCTTAAGAAGTTTCTTTAACATTTCTAACAGCTCTGTACATATTAATTTGTCGTTGTCTGTGTATGTTTGAAAATATTTTATTTTACTTTCATTTCTGAAAGATTTAAGAATTCTAGGTTTAGCCAGGTGGGGTGGTATATGCCTTTATTCCTAGCATTTGGGAGGCAGTGGCAGTTGGATCTCTAAGCTCAAGACCAGCCTGATCTACAGAGTGAGTTCCAGGACAGCCAGGGCTACACAGAGAAACCCCATCTCCAAAAACCAAAACCCAAAACCAACCAACCAACCAACCAACCAACCAAACACAAAGAATTGTAGGTTTATTGTTAACATTTTCATGTCTTAATATGTGCGTTCTTTTTAGCTGCATGGTTTTATCATGAAAAGTCTGATGTAATTTCTATCTTCGTTTACTTGTATATACATCTGTTTTCTCTGGTGGATGTTAGGTGTTTACTGGATTTCAATAGTTTTACTGTAATGTAATCCTTAAAATCCATTGCGAATTCTGAAGATGTATGAGAGTGAATGCTAACAAGCCTCAGTGTGGTTACACATTTCCCCATTTGGTGTTTATTGAACTTGAATTGTAGGTTGACACTTTTCTTCTATTTAGAGTTCTTTCAGTTGTTAATGCTTCAGATAGCTCCCGCTCCCTGTGGCACGGAGAGAACTTTATGAGACTGTGCACTCCTGGAGCATAAGGTCTTTCTGTCCTCGATCGATCGGCACAGGTGGGCTCTGCTTCTGGCCTCTCGGATCCTCTGGGAAAACATTACCTCCCCCTTCGAATTGGCTCCTTCTTGCAGTTAGTTTCCAGTTAGTTTTTTCTCATTCGTGCACAATTCAGTACTCGCCCAACAGTCAGGAAAGACCCCTCCGTTGATGTTTGGAGTTCTGCCCTTCTGGCTCTGCCCTTTGCTGCCATGAGCTACCAAACCCTGGAATTTGTCTTTTCAGGTCAGCGGTAGTTCTTGAGCTGGGGCCTGGAAACTATGACCACACGGTGGGGACAACTGTGTGACTCAGTTGTTTCTCACTGTCTTACGCTGGCCTGTTGTTGTTCAATGTCTGAAGGTTGTCCCACCTGTTCTGTCAGCTTTTCCATTTGTACAAGGAAGGGAGCAGAAATCCAGCCCCTGCTACTCTATCATGGCAATAGTAACTGCTCTTACTTAGAAAGATTTTAAAAACTGAGCTAGATTCCTCTCACCCTTGGAAATTCAGTATTAGCGAGGTCTGGTGTGGAATTACAGACCCTTCTAAGTTCTCATGTGACTGTGGCACACAGCTATTGCTGGATAGTATATCTTGATACGCTAGGTGGTCTTGCTCATGTATTTTCTATTTAAATGGTCATATACTTACATTCTTTTAAAAAATAAGTTTTCTTGTTCCAAGAATGAGGAGAACAGCTGGTTACTCAGCTGAGGAGAATTAGGGTGGCCTAGACAGAGTGTGAACTGTGGGAAGGAAGCTGAGTCAGGGTCAGATGGCGCTAAACAATACCTGTGTCTCTTGGAGAAAATCTAGAGATCATTCCATCATCTAGGGTTTGGTTTTGAGTACAGAAGGAGGCTCTAGGTTACAAAGACACCGATGAGAATTGTGTCCATTCAGGAGAGTTTAGGAGACAGGGGTACACATTCCCAAAGATTAAGAATGAGTGACTTGACCCAAGATACCACCCCTTTTTGTCTCAAATCGTCTGCTGAATTCTGGAGCTGCAAAAGAGGGTGCCTAAGAAGCCAAGCAGTGGGGCTGGAGAGAAGGCTCGGGGGTTAAGAATAGTTGCTGTTTGATTTATAAAGCCTGGGGGCGGGGGGGAGGGATTATTTCCCAGAGCCCATGCCATGCACCTTACATCCACCTGTAATCCCAGCTGCAGAGGATCCTATACCCTCTTCTGATCTTCATCACACACACACACACACACACACACACACACACACACACACACACAGTGACAAATCTTCAAAAGCTAAGCAGAGAAGCAGACTGGCTGTTTGGGCAGACGTGTGTACACAAGGAGGCTGGATCAAAGTGAAGAAATAAACATGTCTCCCAGCTGCAGCCCTGGAATGTTATGTTACAGAAGCGTGAGCCAAGAGATGAATGAACCCATGATAGACTATCACCTCAGTTAACTCAGTCTGTGGTTTGATAAGGAATGGCCTTCCTTTCACTGCCTTGCAGAGGGCAAACCGAGCCTTTTCTCCATGTGTGGGATGCCAGCTAGAGACTCTACACACTTAACATGTAGGTCTCTATTAAAAAATTACCAGCCAGGCCAGGAGTCAGAGCACATGGTAGAAATGAAAAGAAGACAACAAAATTGCAAACACCATAGCTACTGAAGGTCCAGCGATTACAGAAATCAAGAAAAGCTTTAAAATAATAGGAGTTGATGTGTTCAGGAAAATAGATGCAAAGGTAGAGAAAAATACATAGAAAGGTAATTTCTCAAAATGAATTGGATTTATTTTTGCAATCATCTGATAATGTGACCGCTTTAAATATGATGAAGATTAAAGTTTAACAGCTTGCTAGAAATTACACGTTGTCTTAGTTAGTTTTATATTGTGATGAAACACCATAACCAAAAGCAATTTGGGGAGAAAAAAGTTAATCTCAGTTTATTTGCTTTTTATTTATTATCATTCTTCTGGGAATAGTCCGTCTCAGAGAGTTCAGGACAGGACTGAAACGGGACAGGAGCCTGGACGCATGAGCTGATACAGAGACCATGGAGGGGTGCTGTTTACTGGTTTGTTTCCTATGGTTTGTTTACCCTGCTTTCTTATAGAACCCAGACCTCTCATCCCAGAGGTGGCACCACCACAATGAGCTGGCCACTCCCACATCAAATCACTTAAGAAAATGCACCACAGGCTTGCCTATAGCCCAATCTGGCGGGAGCATTCTCTGTCTCTGTCTCTCTCTTTTGGATTTTTGAGACAGGGTTTCTCTACATAGCTTCACTATCCTAGACTCATTTTGTAGAGACCAGGCTGAATGAACTCACAGAGATGCTCCTGCCTCTGCTTCCCAAGCAGATGGGATTAAAGGCATGCACTACCATGTCCAGCCAAGATGGGGGCGTTCTCACAATTGAGGTTCCCTTTTCTTCCAAAATGACTCTGGCACATGTCAAGCTGACATAAAACTAGTCAGTATACATATAAATTGGTGTAAAAAAGGAGAAAAGTATGTGAAAAAAAAAGATGTGCAATAAAAAATATGACTATATATAAACTGTGTCCTCAAAGAAAAAGAAATATGAGATTATCACTGGATTTTCCTAAAACAGATAAAATATAGCAACCACAAAATAGGAGGAACTTCCTGGATGTTACTGTTTCACTTATGAACTCATGTGGGGGTGAATACAAGGAAAATTCACGAGTAAAACTTTTAAAAAATTAAAAGACAAGAAAACATAATAAGTCAGAACCCAAACCGTTTGAGCTCCCCCAGGGTACCTGCTGAGAGTAGCTTCCAGCACTTCCCAGAGACACCAGATCCACAGTCCTTCAGACTGTTGTGCTTTGTCGGTATGTTCCCTACCTATCATGCCTCCTGTAGACGTCACTTCAGATTCTTTGTAGAAGTTACTATGATATAATTGTATGTAGTCACCACATCATATCATTTAGGCGATAGTGATGATGTCTGTAGTCTGTGAATGTTTGTGTATCAGCAGTTTCTCCTGGTGTTTTTGACCCATGTTTAGTTGAGTCTCTTGAGGCGGGAGTCACGGAACCCATAGCTTCGTCAGAACTGGCTGTGTCTGCACCAGTGCAAAGGAATGTGGGAAAGAAGAAGGTAACAGGAAGGCACCTTCGAAGGGCAAAGAATAAAAACAGAGAAAGTTTGCCAAAGAGAGCCTAGAACCTATATGAAGAATAATACAGTGTACAGGAAATAAAGGAGCAAAAGGGGAATTTGTCACCAGCAGGACTGTGGAAAAGCTTCAGACAGGCACACAGAAATACACACTAGAGGAAAGAACACCACAAAGGCTTAAAATGTTGGTAGGTGTAGTTGAGCACAGACTGTACAGAGAAATATAGAAACTGTAAACTCTTCTATACTAATATATATGTGCAATTGATATTCGTGACAATAATAAACTCAATGTGAAGTGGGGTCTGTTGACAGAAAATGGCCATTTTAAAAGATTCAGAAAACTGTTTGCTCTGAGTCAAATATGAATGACCATGGGGCCTTAAAATGGAGTCATGTTACCCTGAATGACATGTTCTACTGTGGAAGAGGACATTAGAACGTCATAAATTAATACACATGTCCAATTCATTGATGTGGTGGGGGCACTGGTTGGTTAAAAGAATTCTAGGAAATCTCTTTTATGGGTTTCAGATGTTACAGCATTTAGCTTTACAGTTGGTGGAGAGTAGAGGCCTGTTATAAGCTTACTGATACAATCTGAGAAATTTCCCCAATAGAATTAGGCCACATAATAAAATTTAAGGTAATTGGCCATTAAAGGGCTTAAGATACTCGAAGATAATTTTGCCCAGTGGTATTCCATCTCTCTACGATCACCAGAGACTAGCTAGCTAATGTCTAGTAGTCTGCAGGAGCTTTAAGAAAGTTACAGCAGGAACCAGAGAAATAAGAAGGGACCATCAGTTGGTGGGTTGGGAGCAACAGAGAAAGGAATAGCACAATGGTGGGAAATGGCGAGGGAGGCTTTAATTAGGAAGTGGGAGATTAATCTGGAAAGTGCTATGTCAAGCATGGATCCAGGGGACAGACGTGACAGGAGCATTGAGGGAATGAAGAAAGACACAAGGCACACAGAAAATCTGGGGTCAAGTGGTCTGGGCTCTTCGCTGGAGAACCTTCAGCACTCCAGAGCTCAGTCTGTTTATTACACAGAGTTTCATAGAGAGAGGGTATTACATACAGATAAACAAAGCAGGGTTTATGGCATTCTGATCAAGGAGACAGGTTCAGCTTATCTTGGTAGAGGCAGCCTCTGTAGGAGAGTCTCCGAAGGAGCTGTTTTCAGGCCACACATACCCAGTGGGGAGAAAGCTATGGTGGACAGTTCCTATATACACTATCAACATCTGTACCAGAGGATGGCTTTGCTATTCCTCCATCAGTCTGAGGCTGTGGGGTCCTTGTCAAAGCCATGCAAGTATCAGCATCACACTCAGATCTTTACTCACTCAAGGTTTCCTCTGCTCCCTACAAAAGACAGAGTGAGGAGGGAAAGATAACAGTAAGGCTGTCTGAAAAAGTCACAAGGAATCATGTTATGATCTACTTGCAATTACACATAATAGCTATAGTGTGTGTGTGTGTGTGTGTGTGTGTGTGTGTGTGTGTACACTATATTATCTTAGTCAGGGTTTGTATTACTTTGACAGAACACCATGACCAAAAAGCAAGTTGGGGAGGAAAGGGAATATTCGGCTTACACTTCCAAATCCATAGTCCATCATTGGAGGAAGTCAGGACAGGATCTCAAGCAGGGGTGGAACATGTAGACAGGAGCTGATATGGAGGCCATGGAGGGGTGCTCCTTACTGGCTTGCTTCCCATGGCTTGTTTAGCCTGCTTTCTTATAGAACCCAGGACCACCAGCCCAGGGATGGCACTACCCACCATGTGCTGGGCCCTCTCCTCACTGATCACAATGGTGAAAAATGCCTTACAGTTGGATCTCCTGGAGGCATTTTCTCAACCGAGGCTTCGTCCTCTCTGATGACTCTAACTTGTGTCAAGTTGACACATAAAACCATCCAGTACATACATATAGCACACACATTATAAATATACATATAGTTTAAATAAAAAATTTTAATCTGAGCTGGCAGCTTCACACCAAGAGTCATAAATACCAGACATGAGAAGCCCCTTCTCTAGTTGCTGGAAAGGGCTGTACACCAGCTTCTAAGACATACAGCCCATTGCTGTTGCCCTCACCTGCCTCTCAGAGGTTGAAGATACACCCTTATTGCTATAGATGACTCCATGCACTTTCGGACACAGGACCCACAGGATCAGAGCAGGATCTGACCCAAAGCCTTCTCCCCATGTACTAGCTTTCATGGTACTAGAGGGACCAAGATAGAACAAAAGACACAAAATGGACGGATTGGAATAAAACAAAACACAAATATACCAAGTATAAGTCTAAATTTTACCTGTTATTATATTACATGTAAACGTACTAAAAACATTTCCAGGGAAACCAGGATAAAGTTAGACTCTCTGACTTTTGAACTGACCTGGAATGCATGAAGCATGCTCACCAAGAATAGCTGAAAAGCAGGGATTTGTAGAGCCAAGTTATTGAAGGTGTTCAGAGGAACTCCTGGGGCAACTGAAGGACTCATTAGAACTGAGTGCCCCCCAGCGGAAGGGCAGAATGGAATGTTGCTGGCCAAAGGCCAATTACCTTGTCTTGAGCTAGCTTTAGCTGGGGACAACCATTCCTTGCCTAGAGCGTCCTGTGACTAACAGATCAAAATCTTTTGAAATCTTAAGTTAGTAGAATACTAGCATCCATTAACCTAAAAGCTAAGGTCATCAGATCACATCGGAAGTTTCTCCCATCTTGCTCTGTTTCTCGTAAGTACCCACCAATGTATTTTAGACCTGCCTTGATTTATGACTTTCTTTTGTAACACCATAAAACTTGGTAAAACTGCCCCCATGTTGGAACATGGAGTTTGGGGTAACCTAAGTCTGTGTTCCCGGGCTGTGTTCATTCAGAATAGTTCCAGAATAAACTTACTCCTTTTAAGATACGAGCTGTGCTCCTTTTATTGACAAATGTGGAGCCACAAAATGGGCCTCAGAGATCCATCCAGTTTTCACTGGATGAGTCACCTGAATGGCAGCCAGGTACTTGCATGGACCCACCTAGTCCAGGCCACCTGTTACTTCCTGAGGTGGATTGCAGGGGAGATCCTTCCTGGGCTCTGGACCTCCCATGGTTTGGCTGCTGGTCCATCTGTTTATTCTGAGATGTCTAATTAAGAATTCTAACTTGATAGCTACCTATTTGGTCTGCTTCCACGTATTTCATTTAAGGCATTTGGTTTGTTTGCTTTGAAAGAATTTTAAGGTCTAGGCATTTAGTTTGGTTTTGTTTGATTTCAGATAGCTAAAGGCAATTTGGTTTTTGCTTTTTGAAACTTTGAAGGCATTTTGGTTTCTGTTTGTCTTTGAAATATTTTGACTTCTTATCATTTGGCCTTTGTTTCCTGAGGGCCCCCCCCCCCTCAAATGCCAAATTCTGCTATTTCCCTGATGCTTCTCCTGTGTCACTACCAAGCCTGAGTGCTTGATCATAAAGACACCAAAGAGGCACTTGTTCCCTCTCATCTAAAACTGTCAGGGGAAACACCCACAATATGCACCTGCCTCGGGCCTAATAGAGAACCCAACAAACACACCCCATTCCTAGGTCAGAAGAAAACTTTATTGGCTCTCCTGGGGAGACATGTAAGGGATTGACTGGTAACCTGGTGCCTTGAACCCACTTAGATTCATGTAAACAAGCAAGATAACCCAGAGGCCCAGTGGGAGAAGATGGTGGTTTCAGGCTCAGAGCTGAGAAAGCCAATCCCTAAAGCATCACTCAGAACCAATCCAAAACACATTTCTCTCTAGCTAGCACAGACAAGCAGTATTTCAGGGATACATATATTCTATACACACACACACACACACACACACACAGAGAGAGAGAGAGAGAGAGAGAGAGAGAGAGAGACAGAGACAGAGAGACAGAGACAGAACAGATTTCCAACCCAAAAGGAGGGAATGTCTGGAGATACACTACTGCCAATGCAAAGCCACCGTTTTCACCTTAAAGAGATTATGAGTTAATTCTGGAGCCATTCTGAGTGTGGTCAAGAAATACAGATTTAAGTTACCCCAAATTTCTCATTCCAACATGGAAGCAGTTTGGTGAAGTTTTATACACAACAAAGAAAGTCATAAGTCAAGGCGAGTCTTGATACATTGATGGGTATATCACAGAGGCAGTTAGTGCAAAAGCTTTCTATAGGTCTGAGATGCTATCTATCTGGTGGCATTCTCTGCTTTGGGGCTGATGGAAGCTAGTAGCCCTGTTAATAAATTACAAAAGGTTTTTACCTGTTATAAACAGGTTATTAGTTCTGACACAGAGGTAGGTAAGGAATGGCTGTTCCAGGGCTCCAGCTGGCTCTGGCTTAGGTAATTAGTCTCTAGCCCTGTAACATTCCTGTTTCTCCAGTGTTCTGCGCTTCTACTCAACCAGTCTCTGCAGACACAGCTTCTCCAGTGCTCAGTCATAATTTTCTGCTCACTGAGGATCACAGCTTGTGTGTGTGTGGACCGCATGTTATTTATTAAATATTATAAGGTCTCTTCTAGCTAGGAAGGCTCATTCATCAGATCTGATATAGACAAGGCTGAGCAGTGGTCAGGGCTGCAGTCTTCAGGACAGATGACTGGCTGGTAAAGGCATTAAGGAACTCCAGGCCATGTCAAAAATATTAGCCATCATGATCCAGATAGGAATTATTTTTCTTGTACCCTCTTTATCTGATGTAGCATTTGCATATGACACATGACAGTGCCACTAGATCTAAACTTAAGTCATCAAGAACGCAGTGTGGCCTAATGGAGTGAAGGCAGCAGATGATGGACAGGTGAAGCTAAAATACCAAACATTTGTGTAATTTAAATTAAGACTGACCATAGCTCATATTTATAGTTCTTTGTACTCATGCGCTATCTCTCCTATATTTAAATTCTTGGGAATTGAACTTTGGAAGGAGACACTGGAGTATTACTTCTCCTTTTTTAACTAATAAAATGCAAATACGGTTCAATTAACTTTTAAAACCTGGATAATTGTTTTATAGGACATTTTAAATACAAGAGACATCAGCACTTAAGGTATAAAACATCAAGAATGCAATTAGAGACTGATACCTTTTGTATAATTTGGACAGAAAGGGTCTGCCACAAATCTTTGGGTATCTCTAGCTAGAATAAGTAGAGTTCAAATTTAATTGAAAAATACTTGAGGTGTTTTTTTTTTTTAAAAACACACATACATATTTACACAAGACATATGTACAAGGTAAGGTAGAAATAGTAAATATCACAATTTTAAGATCTAATTACAAACCTTTTCCTTTTAGATAGTCAGCCATTATATTAACTATACAAAACAATTCTTTTAGGAGAGTTATACCTATTTAGAATATTCCTACTAAATTAAATAATGATAGTGAAGGTTGTCTTAATGGACAAATATTTAAAGCTGTTCATACAATTTAGTCTATTAGACGAACAAGTAGCATATCTTGTAAAGGACTTTTAATTATGATAGTGAAATTAGAATCAGAGAGCCTTCGTCGAAGGATAAAGAAAACCAAATGATTTCATCAATTAAAAGGGAAAAAAGGTATCACATCAAAAAAATTCCATTCTGATGAAAAGATCGGGACTGTGGCCAGGTACTCCTAACTCGTTTTTAGGATAGGAAACCCAAGGCCATCAACTTTCTCATGTTGTCTGGGAGCACACTCACGAGGACTTGACAATGCTGGAAGATGCTTGTCTAACACCACTGACAACTGAGTACCCCCAGCAACTGAACATGGCTCTCACTTTCTGTTTCTTAGATACATCTGTAATTAGATTTTTTAAATTGTCTATATTTAACATTCTACCTGGCGAATGTCTAAGTGATAAAATGATACTCATGTTAGTTTCAATGAAGTTACAAATGAAGAAATTATATCTTGGGCCATAGTCACTCAAAACGGACCCAGAATAAACTCTCTTATTCCCTTTAAGATGAGGGATGAGGGTTTTTTTTTTTTTTTTTTTTTTTTTTGGTTGACGGAGGAAATAATCTTCAACTGCCTGAATTATCGCAAAGATCAACAAACAAAACAAAACAAAACCCCAACAGAACCCAAGAGTTATGCTAAACTCTGTCTTCTTGGACTGTAGGCGTACTTGCAAAACTGATTTCTCTTTGTTGCAAAACTTGTGAAGATCTCTGAAGTATGCCTTTTAGTAATATATATCTAAACAAAACACCAAAACCAAACGGTGAGTGCGTGCGTGCGTGCGTATGTGTCCATTCTTGGAGGCCAGAGGGTATTGGGTGTCTTGCTCTATCATTCTCTACCATATTCCCTTGAGATGTGGAACCCACTGAATGTTGATCTTGGTGATCTCCTGTCTTCAGATTTTTCTTCTAATAGTAATGGAATGTAACCTGGGGTTTGTAAAAAGGTGATTTCGGGTGATTCAATAAACCTCTCCACAACTGCTTGTTATCAATGTCAGTATAGGGCACAGAAGCCTCTTCACGTGAGTTTCCCAGGCAATTGCTAATATGGAATAGTTTCAAAAGTCTACTGTGCATAATAGTCTGGGCAAGAATTAGGGTGGAGAAGGGCTACACAGATCTGAAAGCAGAGAATGAGGTTTTGAGACGGGACATGAGGTGAGGTATAAACTTATTTCTCAGCAGCTTACAAATGCTTATTCACTAAAAGTGCTGTTTTGAGCCCTTGCCCTTGACATCATGTTGGTTAGACTCTAGAGATGCCAAATGGCACTGTGGAAGAACATTTACCTGGGAATATGTTAAAAGCATTAGGACTACACCTTAACTGTAAAGTAAAGAAAACAAAAACAAAACAAAATACCGCAGAGTTCAGAAAAGAAAGTAGTATCAAAGTTATGGCAGCGACTAGCAGGTGGTCTTTTTTTTGGGGGGGGGAAGAGGTCTCGGGGTAACGGTCTAGGAAGGAGACATAAAGCAAGTACAGGGGTAGCAGCAATACAAGTCTCAAACTGTTGAGCTTTAACGTGTCTTTCCAGTGAAGGGGTGTGTGTGTGACTCAATCTCAAGAGTTTCTTGGATCAAAGACAAAGAAACAGGTAGCCAGTGGCTGAGAGACTTGTCCTAGCCAAATGTCTCTGCCGTTCAGTCATCAATCTGCACAGGGCAGGAAAGGAAGAGAAAAGACCCGGGTTCCACAAGCAACCGTGTCACAATAGCTACGTGACCTTGTCCAAATCCTAGAAACCGAGCTCGGTGGGTGCTGTTTCTTACAAACATGTTTCCACGGTGTAGCAACTTGCGGGCAGGGAGTGTGTCTGGGTGGGCATCTTCCTAGCTGACAGGGTGTCCAACTTCGTGCTCTCTCCCCTTTCTAGCCAGACTCTTAATTCTTTGAACCACGGGGATGAGCGGTTTGAGTGCAGAGTGAGCAGAAAGGCGAAGGCAAAAGAAGTAAGTCTTGTCACCCACGTTCCCCTCGCCCAGCCAGGGAGCTCTCGTGGGGGCCCGACACCTCGGAGGCAGACACGGGTGCACGCCCCGGCGATAACAAGCGCTTGGGAACAGGGACGGACGGCGCGCTCCGAGCTTACTAGCTACGGGTTAGGGCGTCGCGCCGAAGCCGCCCCACCCAAGCGCTCGCTCCAAGTTTCCCGGGCTGTGTAATCCGGATGCACCTTCCGCTTGTGGCCTCGCCATCCGCCAGGTCTCAGCGCGTGAGAAAGGAGGAGGAACACCCCCAGCTGTTGGCCTCCAGCCGGGCCAACTCCCGCTTCCACCCGGGCTTCGGCCTTTTGTACCCGCCCCACGTGACCCGCCCAGCCGCTCCCCCCAGCCCCCGTCGCCCCGCCCTCCGACCCTTCCCGGCTACGAGCCTGCTCTTCCAGCTACCGGCTTGCCCTCCTTCCGCGCTCCTCTGCTCCTCCCCTCCCTCCCGCCCGCGCAGGCTGTTCCCGCTCCCTCCCCAGGCAGCCGTTCCCTCGCGACGCTCCCCTCCCCCCGCGGCTGTTCCGCCGCCTGGCCTCCCCTCCCCCCAGTCGGAGCTCACTGTCTCCAAGATGGCGGCCGTGTCAGTTTGGGGCATCTCCGCGGTCCGGCCCGGGCCCCCGGGATCCCGGCTGTCTTCCCCCCAGGTAAGTAGCCGAGGGGCAGCCCCCGGTCGCTCCCAGCTGCCGAGCCCGAGGCTAGGCCGCCCCGGAGTCTGCTTCGGCGCCTCGCGGGGTCGGCGGGTTGCTGCAGGCCCCGCCGCGGCCTGCGCCGCCTCCCGCTGCTCTGCGCCAGGCCTCGGGCTGGGCGCCGCGGCCGCCCCCTCGCGTCTGACTCCGCAGCCCGGCCCGCGCCGCCCTCCCGGCTCGCGCCTACGGCCTGCCGCCGCCCTCGCTCCGCCGGCGGCCCACTCCGGGAGCCGGGGCTCACGGGCGCTGAGCAGCCAGGCCGCGGAGCCTGGGGCTGCTGTGCGGGCTCGCCCGCTCTCCCTCGGGGGCGCGCCCGCCGTCCGCCCGCCGCTCCCGGCGCCGGGCGCGCACTCCGGGCTGTGCGGAGTGCGCGGAGATCCGAGCGGGGTTGAGCGGTGCGGGGTGACAGCCTGGTGGGTGCTGTGGTGTGGAGCAGGCAGCACGTGTGGTGTTGTGTCTGTCCGACTGTCAGCCCCCAGCCGGGACGGGTGGCGGCGGGCTTGCCTGTCAAGAGCTCTGCGACTTTGGGCCGGACCTGCCCGACCTGTCAGGCTCCGTCACAGCCAGTGTCCCCTCGCTGCTCTTCTGAGCCGGCCCCTTGGAGAGAAGGGCTTGGAGGAGCTGGGGATAGAGCTTACGATGCTCCTAACTCCACGTGATTTCATTGTTAACTTACTCTTCGGGCTGTGTTTCCATAGAATGGGAACGGCGAAGCGGTCCGTTGGCAAACTGCGGGGCTCTGCCGCTTCAAGTTTTTAAAGTTCCTTGGGCTTTAAATCGAGGGCGCGAAGATGTGTTTTGGGTTGGGAGGCAGAGCGGGAAGGGCTTTCGGAGCCGGTTGATCTTTCCTTCTAGCCGCTAGTGTACTTTCTGAGAGTTAGGGTTCAGATCCTCAAAGCGTTGGTTTCTGCAGACTTGGAGATTGGGGAAACTTCCGGCCGGAAAGACAATGAGTGACTGTCATTCATTCTTTCACCTGAAAGCTCAGCCACATAGGGTGTTCCCAGCTTCTTAGGTCTCAGTTCTCATTACTTTAAAGTTAATGTCTGTATAAAAACTTCCCTTGAGTAATAATTCTGACATTTGTCCTCTTAAGACCTCCACTAAAATGAAGGACCCCCCCTCCCCGTGGGGACTTCTTTTAGTTAGCTAATTTTGAAATACATTTTGGCGCCAGGTGCTAATGTTTTGTGGCCCCTCTTGTTTTCTTATTAGAGTTATAGTACTATTTCTTCCCACATGTATCAGTTTTCCCTTTGCCTGCACACTGTTAGGAATATTTGCTGGAGGAATGCCCCACCCCCTTTACCTGTGTTTAGACTGTACATGCGCTCCAGATCACAGAAGTTCAAAGTTACCCTTAGTTTGGAGGAAAAAGTTCAGAAGTTTTACCGACTAATGTTCACTCTGAGATAGCAATCTCAAATTTACATTTTTATCAGATCATAAGCAATTACTTGTTACCTATCTTGTATATTTATGTGTATTTGCATTTGGTTCAGATGATTCTAGGCCTTTCTTTTGTACATTGTGTATAAATACTTTGACAGCTGTTATTTCCTTCAGTATATGGGTATTGGTAAAAGTTTGAATGAACTTGGAGTATTTTAAAATTCCTTAAGCACTTTCACACTAAGCTATTTCTGTTTGCATTAATATCCTTATTGTGGTGTGTGAAGCATGCACATTTCCTTTAGTATGGGAACCTGTCAGATTGTTGTTAGTGGTTTTCTCCAGATCTTACTGACTTTTCTATCCACTGGAATTTTGAAAGATGATTCCCTTTTGCTTTCATTGCAGGATTCTTTCTACTAATCCCGATACTTGTTGAAGTGCTGAATAGTTTCTTGGGAAAATGTGGAGGAAGAGTTGACCCCAGAGACTGGTGAGCACAGATTGCGGAGAACAGACTAGCCCTTCGCGGGTTAGTTATAGCTGAGGCCATTCATAGACGTGGCTGTCTCCTCATTTTACTGTAACTGCTCGTCCTTTCGTCCTTCTGTTTTTATTCCAGCGGTTTCTAGTTGGTTGTTTTGGGATATTGGTAGTACTGTAGTACTGTTCTTAAACTCTTAGAGTTGTTAAACACACTGCTTTAAGAAATGACTAGGATGTTTCAGTGGATAACTTATTTACAGAGCAGGCCTTGATACAAAATTGACATTATTTTAATTTCTTTTCAGGCTTAAGATCCTCATTTTCTGCTTGAAGCTGGGAATGAGATGTATGGAACCCAAGCGTGTGTGTGGAGTAGGCACCGATGTGTGGTGCTAGTGAGGAGCTTGAAGATACGTCAGAAAAACCAGTCGTTCTGATTTCTGAGGTAAAAGTAGGCTGTAATTCTATTTTGTGAAAGGAGGGAAGACTCAGGCCAGCAATCTTGTATGCTATGGTTAACTGGTTCCCAGCCTCCGAGAATCCTGTTTTCCATGGTGTAAGACTTACTCAGCATCAGGATAAGGGGTAACGACTCTATGGATATACAGAAGCCTTCACCATGGTAAAACTCGCCAACCCGCTGTACACGGAGTGGATTCTGGAGGCCATCAAAAAAGTCAAGAAGCAGAAACAACGACCTTCAGAGGACAGGATATGCAATGCAGTGTCTTCATCCCATGGCCTGGATCGCAGGACTGTCCTAGAGCAGTTGGAGCTGAGTGTTAAAGATGGGACAATTTTAAAAGTCTCAAACAAAGGTCTCAATTCCTATAAAGATCCTGATAATCCTGGGCGGATAGCACTTCCTAAACCTCGGAACCATGGTAAATTGGATAATAAGCAAAGTGTGGATTGGAATAAGCTACTCAAACGGGCATTTGAAGGCTTGGCAGAGTCTGGTGGCTCAACTTTGAAAAGTATTGAACGCTTTTTGAAAAGCCAGAAGGATGTGTCTGCTGCCTATGGAGGCAGTGCTGCCTCTGGGTTTCACCAGCAGCTACGATTGGCGATCAAGCGTGCCGTTGGTCATGGCCGACTCCTTAAAGATGGACCTCTCTACCGTCTCAACACTAAGGCAACCAGTGCTGATGGGAAAGAGGGCTGTGAGTCGCTCTCGTGTTTACCTCCTGTGTCCCTGCTTCCACACGAGAAAGACAAGGTAAGGAACGTTAACACCAGTGTTCTCAGGGCAGTAGCGTAGGATTCACATTCACAGTCCTAGGAAGTTACATACCGGGTCAAGGCTTAGGGGGGCTTTTGTGAGCTCTAGCTGTGAAAACTTAATAGATTTTAATTGTTCTTTGAAATCTTACATTCAGAGTATGGAATGTTGACAACTACAAGAGCATCTTTAGCTTAGTATGAGAACCTGACTGAAGGTTCTTAGAGTACCTTACGGTTGCAGCTCGATGAGCTTAGAGTTGCTGGAGACTTGACTTTGACATTTTGTTTTAGGCTATCATTAGACAGGAATGAGACAGATTCTTAGGATCCATAGTAAGGGCTAGCAAATCAGTCATTCTTATTTCTGTGTTTTGTACAGCTTCCTATCATGTGTTATATATATTTTGATTTGTATTTTTTGTTTGCTTTGTTGTTGTTTTTGTTTATTTTTTACCATCATCTTCTTGCCTTTGCCTCTGAGGGGTGCTGGAATTACAGGGGGTGCCACCACACCTTTGTCGCCTTTGTATATAATGAAATCCTAAATGTTATTAATTGTGACAGCAATAGTTCTGTGGGCTAGGAATACAGTATCCTGTATTATAAAAAGTTCTGGGCTGTTTTGTACATAGATGACATGTCCCTTACTCTGTTGTGTGCTAGTACTGTCATTGTATGCACTTGAAGGCATATCAGTGTACATTTTGGCCTTTAAGGAGAATCCTTGGGGACGGAGCATTTTGTGTGTGAATGTCTTCTGTCAGTACAAGGTACTCTGAATTATTTTTTGGAGAGTGAGCTGTTAAGTTGTGTGTACCCAGTATGTATATCGTGGAAGGTACTTCTGGGCAAAAACTTTTGCTATTTTTTAACTTTTTTTTTTTGAGATCATACTGTAATCAGAACATATCTCCCTTCCCTTTACTTTCTGCAAACCCTCCCATGGATCCCTGCCCAATCTCCTTCAAGCTCAAGACTTTCTTCACCAATTGTTATTTCGTGAATAACTGCATATGTAAATACATATGTACATATTGCATCTATACATATATATCCCTAAAGATAACCTATTCAGTCCATGTGTGCGTGTTTTCAGGGCTGACCATTTGGCACCAGACAACTGATTGGTGTGCTCTTGCCTGAGGAAGGCCACCACCTCTCCGATTCCTGCCTTTCTTCAGTTGCCTATTGTTCTCTGTGTAGGCTTGAGGCCTTGCGGACTTTTCTCTGTCTAGTTTGGCCCGTCCATTGGTGTTATCCTTGTTCAGTTCTGTAGATGTATTTACTGGGACTAGAGTCCATAACTCTGCATTTTGATTGGCTATGGTTTCCTGTAGCGGACTCTGATTGTTGCAAAGAGAAGTCTCCTTGATGAGGGGTGAAGATTATACTTACCTGTGGTGTAAGGACAAATGTTAATAGATTGTTGTTAGGGATTTAGTAAATTAGTAGTTACAGTTGCTTCTCCAGTAACCATGACTTCACTGCACCGAGTAGTTAAGTTTTTAGTACCGGACCTGGGATCCCTCTTTTTGAGCAGGTGTTAAGTCCAGTTAAAGAGCTGTTGGTTACCATTGAGGTTGTGTGCTACTACTGCACCCTGAAGGTTATGCCACGCTGGTCCTTGATGTGGCTCCTAGGCATCTTAGATAGTTGAGACTGTTAGCTGCATCCTTCCTTTGGGAGCTTACATGGTCCCTTCTGATACCATGAAAGTTGTCCTCAGGGAAGAGATCAGTTCCAGCTCAGGATCCTCTGGGTTCTGTGTCTGAAGTACATGGTATCTTTAGCAATAGGCACTTCTCGTCTACCTCTGGGAAGCAACCAAGGGAACTAGCGGTGGACTGTATGTTCTGAAAGTCTCTTGTACAGCCTTGACCATCAACACAAAAGAGAGAGGGGGGTTCTCTTATCTGGTATTGAGGTTTTTATTAGGTGGTCTGATAGGTTTGTTAGAGGGGGTACCTTCAGTCTACATGAGAGCATTAAAAGTATGTATATTTATACACAGAATTGTATGTATTATAAGGGTTTTTGTTGTGTGTGTGGTTAATAGTATGATTCTCTGTGGCTCCTACCCATAGCCTTACCTTTATTTTACCCACCTTGCTCTTCCTCCTGTTTTCACTTTTCTCCCTCATCCCTAAAGAGCACGCCTCCTTCCCATTTTCCCTGTCAGATCACTTGTATCCTGCTATCCCTCTGCCCCTCCCATCTTGTGCATTTTCCTCCTCCTTGCTCTCTGTAAGGAGCCCCTGTATTTTACTCTAATTTGTGGGGGAGGGGAGGAGACACCACAGAGGCCAGAAGAAGGTGTCTGATCCTTCAGAACTAGAGTAGTACATGGTCATGGGCTCCATGAAGGGGGTTCTGGGGAAGAGCAGCAAGATCTAGTGATAGCCAAGTCCCTCCCATCCTTCCTTGTGGTTATTAGCCATCCCAGTGAACTACAATTTTTTGTTTTTGTTTGTTTAAATAACAGTGAGAAAGTAACAATACTTTTTTTTGTGGGAGAGTGTTGAAACCTTACTTTTCTAGGGAGCTCAGATTGGGCTCAGTCTTGTAGAAATCCTCCTGCCTCATCTCCCAGTACTGGCATTAGAGGCATGTACCTCCATCCCTGGTAGTGGTATAATTTACTGGTGAAATATATAATTTTTTGTAATAATTTTTAAAATTATAATTACACAAATTTTCCCCTTTCCTTTTCTGCCTTCAACTCCTCCCGTGCATCTCCCTTAGTCTCTCACATTTATGCCTTTTCTTTAGTTGTTACATATACACACATATATATATTCTTAAATACATAAATACAGCCTGCTCAGTCTGTATAATGTTACTGTCTATCTATGATTTCAGGCTTGGTATTGGAGAACCAGTTAGGGGGACTCTTCTCGTAGAAGATCGTTTCTCCCTCTCCAGTATTCTTTAGTTGCCTGCAGTTCTTTGTTTAGGGTTGAGGCTTCTCAAGCTGCCCCCTACTATGTTAGCATGTCCATTGGTGTTTTCATAGTTCAGGTCTTGTTTAGGCAGACATCTTGATAAGACTTCATGGATGTAATCTCTCTGATGTTTCTAGGAGACATGGGTACACAGAAAACTTCCTGTTCCTTTGGCTCTTAAATCTTTCCTCTGGCCCTTCTGCAGAGTCTTAGGTGCAGGGTTTATGATGCAGATATACTGGTTGGGGCTGGCCTTTACCACTCTGAATTTTGATCATTTGTGGTTTTCTGCAATAGTTTCTGTTGCAAATAGAAGTTTCCTTAATGAGGAGTGAGAAGTACCCTTACCATGGGTATGAGGAGGAGAAGGGTTTAGGCTATACTCAGGGATTATGCTGGGACAGTAAGGTGGTGGCTGTGGATTTCTCCTCCAAGATCCACGGCGTCACTAGCCCTAGGTGTTGGCTAAGTTTCCAGTACCAGGAATTATTTCTTGCCTATTGAGCTGGTCTTAAGTCTAACTAGAGAGCTGTTGGTTACTGCCAAGGTGTGCACCCCACTACTGCACCCTCAGTGTTATTGTACCATGCTGGCCACTGTTGAGGGACATAGGCGTTATAGCTGGGTAGGACTGTTGGTTGCTTCCCGTCCTTAGAAGGTAGGTGCCTTCTGATAAGAAGGCTAGTCTTCAGGAAGGAGGCGTCAGGTCTGATTCAGTTCAGATCCTTTGGGTACAGTGTCTGAAGATGATGGTTTCTTTAGCAGTAGGATGCAACTTCCACCTCTGGCAGGCAACCAAGGACATCAGGAAAGAGCTATCTGTTTTGGGAACCTCGGACAGCCTGGATCAGCAACTCAAATCAGGGCTTCTCATGTCCGCCCGATGTTAGAATTTTTGTCTGAAGCTCATGAGTATTGTCGGCCTGTATGGGAGGATTTCATTTAACTTCTATATGCATATGTATATACATTCTTAGATATTCTTAGGTAATTTTAGCTAGATAGATAATAATATGCTTATGGCTTTCAGGCAGTACTATTTTAGCCCCTCCCTCTTTCCTTCGTTTTTACTTCCCTCTCTCTCCTTAATTAGTATCTCACCAATAATTCTTTCCCCCATCTGATCACTTACTTGTACCTTGCTTTTCCTCTGTCTGTTGCTCTTCCCTGCCTCATGGTCCCTTTATAATTTCCTGGTTTCCTCATTTACTCCAGGTTGTATTCACATCTGAAAACTTGGAAGTAGGAACCACAAATAGAGAGAATAATTGTGTAATGTTTGTCTTTCTAGGTTTGTATTACCTCCCTCAGGATGATCTTATCCATTTGCCAAGGATCCAGTATAGTGCATTTTAGTTTACTAAGGGACTTATTTTACTGTTTGTTTGTGTGTTTGTGCGTGCACTGAGAAGGCCAGAAGAGGGTGTTGGAGTCTTTGGAGCTGGAGTTACAGGCTGATGTGAGCAGCCTGATGGGTCCTGGAACCATTCCAGTCCTCTGGGAGAGCAGCTTTTAACCACAAAGCCATCTCCAACTCCCTTACATTTTAAAAAAAATTACTGTTTCTTTAGTTTTTGAGATAAGATCTCATGTATATATACTGGACTGCCTTTGAGTTTCTCATGTAGCTGATGATGACCTTGAACTTCTTGGATTTTGCAGTTGATCTGTGCATTGGTCCCCGAGTCTCATGTATGTTAGCTAAGCACTCTACCCTCAAGCATTCCTACCCTCATTGGTGGGATTCTTAGATATCTACTTTAGGGTTCAGTTTGCCCTATGAACTTTGAACTGGAAGCATACTTTTGTGGATTGAGGTCTTTAATCTGTTTTGTTTTGTTTTGTTTTTGTTTTTGAGACAGAGTCTCTCTGTGTAGCCCTGGCTGTCCTGGAACTCACTCTGTAGACCAGGCCGGCCTCAAACTCAGAAATCTGCCTGCCTCTGCCTCCTGAGTGCTGGGATTAAAGGCGTGCACCACCACTGCCTGATTAGGGTCTGTAATCTCAACAGTCCAAAATACTTCCAATTCTGAATGCTTTTACTACGAATAATGGCTCAAAATGGGGATTTAGATTAGGGATATTCAGCTGCTGGTGTCTAGGCAAATATTCAAAAATCAAGAAAGTCTGGAATCTGAGATATTTCAGATTCTAACTGTAAAGTGCTAAAGGATCTCCTATCTTTCTATTGACAACCTGTCATCATGACTTGATGCAGAGTCCCGTTCACATAATGTTCTCTGTCACTGGGCATTTTAAAGAGCATATATGAAAATGTTAGAGTTGACAAGTCAATAAAGCCCTGTTTTGCAGTGTGATGTCATATGAACACCTATCTGTAGGAACTGTTTTCTTCTTTTTTCTTTTGCACTTTTTTTGATCACATGAAGCTAAGTAAAATATGATTAGATTATTTGTAACTACCATCAAGTGACCCCGTGGGATGAATTAGTGGGATTGCTGTGAATCAGATATTGTATGTTATGTCTTGGTAGAATGCTTAGGTACTTCATTTATAATAATTCCCTGTTTGGAGTATGTGTGTCTGTGTGTGCATTGTCTGTCTCATACAGTAGCTATAAGCATGAGTTGTTACTGAGCTGCGTGTAGCATGTTTTAATTTTAAAAGTACCCAGCTTTAAATAAAGTGTCAGTTATGCATATTCTTTAAAAAGCAGCCAATTAATAATACAGTCCAGGACAAATCCTAATTCTTGAATTCTGGGACTTGACTTTTGAAAAGAGGTCTGAGGATCATTGTCTAATATTTGCAGCTGAACTGAAGACCTTTCCTAAGGCCTTGCATTAAGGACATTTTATTCAGTAGAAGCCTACTGGTTTTCTTTGATTAGAACTATCTGTCCATTACTACATAACTCCAGTATATTGTGTTACTAACGGAAATGACTAGATTTGGAAGTATACATTTAGGAAGATTGTATTTCTTTTGAGTGAATTCCATGTGCACTGATGAGTAGAGTTTACTTTGAATTTTGATTTGTTCTCAGCTGCTTTAATATCGAGGAAATTAAAGTCGACGAGGTTCATTCTATATTTTTAAATGATTTTTATTTCATACACTGTTTTCAATCATTTATTTTCTGAATGACTTTCCCCAAAGATTTGAAGAGCCTGCTTTCAGAATTGTAATCCAGGGAACGCAAAAGGTGAGAGACTGCTCCTCTGAGCAGGTTGTGTCTCTCCTCCTTTCATTGTATTTCGGTTACTTCCTTTCCTTTCTTTGAAACAACTTGGTCAGTTTCTGTGAAGAGTGGGTTGGCTTGCTGTTCTGACTCTCTGTATTCTAACTACATAGATGTACACATCTTCAGAGGGTATTTGTCACGATCGAGAAAGGAAGGTGTAGGCCAGAAGTAATTCTACTTTAAGTTGCCACTTAATTCAAACAGGCATTGAGCCCTTGCTATGGGCTCCGCACAGTACTTGGAAATGAAAGCGTTGTCTCTTCTGCAGTGCTGCTATATCTGTTGACCTGGTCTGCTGTGGGGTATTGCATATAGTTCCACATCACTACTCTTTTTTTAAAAAAGATGTATTTATTTTTATTGTATGTTGAATGGGTGTTTTGCCTGCATGCATATTATATATTTGTGTGCTATTTGGATGCAGATCCCACAGAGGCCAGAAGAGGGTGTCAGATCTCCCTGAATGGAGATTACAGATGGTTGTTAGTTGCCGTGTGGGGTCTGGAAGAGCAGCCTGTGCTCTTAACCACTGAGTCATCTTTCCAGCCTTGGTGTAACTAGTTTTTGTGATAATTGTCCAAATCATTAAAATGTTTTGAGGGTATTTTTGAGCAGAATTATAATTTACTGAAACATTTTGATGGAAAAAAAGAGCATTAGTTAAGCTTGAATTTGTTACTCAGCTATGTAAGTAGCCTGGACTAGAAAGATGCAGTGGTAAATCTCCTGCTTCTTGCACTTGTTTCTCTATAGTAGTGAATTAGGACAGCCCAGATTATCTAATTTTATTGGAATTTGTCTCCTGTTTACAGAGTGATTGAAGTTTTGACAACAACTTAAATTCTTTTGATGATGTATTTTAAAATTGTGTGTGTGTGTCTGTCTATCTATCTATGCACATGTGTGTACAGATGCCTACAGAGGCTAGAGGGGTCAGATTCTGCTGTGAGCAGCCCTATGTGGATTCTGGGAATTGAACCCAGGCTTTTTAGAAGGACAGTAAATGCTTTATACTACTGAGACATATCTTCACCTCACAGCCTAGATTTTTATGTAGAAATACTGACTAAAATGGCTATGTTAAAAAATGAATAAATAGATAATCAGTCAATGAAATGGGATATGTTTTCAAGTTACTGAGAAGGAAGCGTGATAACGTTTTAGCTGTTTGCAGATAGCCGTTAATGTAAAATTGTTTCCTATTTTGTCTAATTAGAATAGTGATGTTAGTAAGATAATCTGTCACTGGTAATTAGCTCTCCTGTTGTCGGGATACTTTATTAAGGGTGCAGTGAAGAATTTCCTGCTTAGAAGAACTGTTGTTCAAAAAAAGAGACTCCCCCAGCTTAGATCTGCAAAAAAAAAAAAAAAAGTGGGTACAGTGACAAAGGTGACATAGGCATTTACTGTCCCTCTAAAGGGTCTGGGTTCAATTCCTAGCAATTGGTTCAATTCTGCGGGCTAGGTTTGACTCATTGGCAGAACACTTGCCTCGTATGTACAAAACCCTGTGTTTGATCCCAAAACTGCCCAAAATAGTTGATTTTTGCCATATTATTATATTGGAACTGGTTTAGTCTTAGTTTTTAAAATAATCAGTAGTATTTATACATGTGTTATAATTTTGTATCACATATTTCCTTCATTGTTTTTACTGTTTTTTGTGGTGTCTATTAACAAGTCAGCAGTAGATTAGTTATAAAGATACTTAGGTGTTAGCTTTTTCTGTAGATGTGTTTATTTTATTGCTCTCTGTCTGTCTGTGTGGGTGGAGAGGTGCACATGCAGAGAATCTTGAGACCCAGGCTAGCTTGGGTTATATATAGCAAGAGCCTGTCTCAAAAAAATTGTCTCATTTAGCATTCATGGTATATATAGTGTTAAATATCCAGGAGAAGCTTGAGATATTCATAGTGTCACCAGTAAACCATCCAGGGAAGGCAGCAGACAACAACTGGGGAGTGGAAGAAAAGTGTTTGTGTAAGATTTGCTGTATGTCAAAGAAGAGAGCTCATTCCTGTGCCTTTCTGTTTTGTGTAGAGCGAGTATAGACTCTGTATTGATACAAAGAAGTGTTCGTAGACCTCCGTGACTGAACTTATCTCCAGTAAAGCATGAATTGCTTTTGACCCGCAGAGCTGTTGGTTTGCAGTTTTTGTTTTAGTAGACAGGTTCTGTGTTTTCTTAATCTTTGGCTACAGTGAAACATTTAAATCCTGAGTTTTCTATAACTTAGAATAAATTACAGAACTTGGAACATAATATAGATGCTTTGAGTATGATGATGTATATTGGTGTTTCAAAGTCTTATTATTTACGAAATCTTTAAATATGTAATTGTGTTTACATTTTCTTATCTTGTTATTATTTTTTCTTATTTTCTTGAGACAGCTCTCACTGTGGCTCAGGTTGGCTTAGGACTTGCAATAATCCTTCAGTCTCAGCCTCTTGAGACATAGAATTACCTAGATGAAAATCCTTGCTCTTCCTTATTTTGGTTATTTTGAGACAGGGTCTTTCTATGTTGCCCTGGCTGTGCTGGATCTCATTATGTAAATGAGGATGACCTCACAAGTGCTGGGATCAAAGGCATGCACCACCATGGCCTTCAAAATCCCTGTTCTCTCTAAAGCAGTAGGTCATGCCATTAATTGTCTTTAGAAATACCTGAGGAGCTTTTAAAAATAATCAGGGAAAAAATTAGATCCTGTTTCTATGGAGTGTACAGTGGGAGCTAAATACCACTGCCCTAATGCTTAGAGCCAGGGTCTAAGGAAGGGGACTGCTGGAGGGGGTGCGGAGGGTGAAAGTAAGTTTAGTTTAGTTTAAATTGAAATTTAGGTACGTGAGGCAACTCCCCACTCTCTTGTGAAAATGCTTGAGACGTCAGACCGTGTACCTCTGGAGGAAATCTGAATTCTGATTTTGTTCTCTGACCACCATTTCCCTAATTGTCCCCCTTTGCCTCTCTCCTACCATACTAAGTGCTAGTTAAGTCACTTTCATGACTCTGGTTATGGCACTAGCCTAATACTAACCAAATGGAATTCTAAAAATTGTGTGAGTGAAACGCAGAGTTCAGCTTGTGGGAATCAGTGTGGTTCTCTCCTTGGACCATGTAGGACTTGAGTTGTCATGCTTGGCTGCAGGCACCTTTACTCACTGAGCCATCATCTCATTGGTCTATAAATGTTCTTCTTACAATGCAGGGTTTATGACTTGTCCTCCATTATTCCCCGTAGTTTTGCATCCTGTTTGAAAGTCCTTAGCTTAAAAAGTTAAGGCAAACGTTTTCCTTTCCCGCTCTTCTCTTGTAGAGATCATCCAGCCATGCTGTAGGGCTCTACTCACAACGGTGGGTGCTGACCTCAGCTTTGCCTTCTGCTAAGGATTTGTCTTTGTAATCTGCACTACAGTAATTCAGTATTTCCTTCTCATTCTGACACGTACTTCCATATTTCCTTTTATAGATAGAATTGACTCTATCCATCTACATTGTGAGTTACCATGTCGGTGCTTGGAATCAGGCTGTATGGTCCTCTGGAAGAGAGAGTGTCAGTGCTCGTAACTGCTAAGCCAGTTTTCCAGCCCTGTTACTTTCTTCATCTTTAAGCTCTTTTGTAAAAAAAGCAAAACAACAATAAAAAACCAAATTGTCTTCATTCCTGATCTGCTGCAATTTGGTTTTTGTCCTTACAGTGTTCTTATAAATTGTTTTTTTGTTTTGTTTTGTTTTGTTTAAACTTTTTTTTGGACATGGGTTCTTGTCATGTAGCTTATGCTAGCTTTGAAGTTTGGATCTTGATTCTGTCTCGTGAGTACTGGGATTACAGTTGTGTGCTACCTTTCCTGGCTTTAAATTGCTCTTGCTAGCAGTTTCCAGGCTTGTTTTACTGACCTCACAGCAGCTTTTGTGCTTGTCTGTTTTCTCCCTCTCCCTCTGGGATAAATCTTTCTCCAGCATTTTTCTTCCCTCCTGTCTGTCTGGCAATGATGTTTCAGTTTCCTGTCACTTTATCTTGTGCATTTATCTTACTTGTTGTTATCCCTATGGTTCTGTTTTATTGTTTCTACTTTCTAAGTTATCTCTAGACCTCTCTTTGCACTGATGATGAATTTTCTATCTTAATTCCAGAACTCTCTTCTGGATTCTGGACTTGTCTAACTCATTGGACAGCTTTTATCTGAATTATTTCTCATGGGTAATGACCCAGATAGGACTTGTTACTTTCTTTGAACTTGGCTCCCCTAAGTTGTTACTCTAGGAAGAGCCATTCCTGTTGACTAATGCTTAAAGTGGGGACATCTTAAAGTTTTTACACTTCATTTGTTGTCCTTTAGATTTCGTTCTAGGCTGTTCCTACTCTGTTGGTCCTCTTGAGTATCTGTTAATTAACCTCATCTCCATTCTAGTGATGTTTGTGAAGGCTCCTCACCTCCACCCTGCTGCTCCTCAGCACTTCTCTTATGCCTGACTTAGTTTCCTCATTGGTTTTCTTGCCTCCAATATCATCCTCTCTTTCCAGTCAGTACACTTGTCTAGAGTGACTATTTGAAGGGATTAAGAACCTAGGTTTAAATCACAGGCCATCTGGTACTGCTTGCTTTAAGACCTTAGGTAGTTTGCTTAATAATTTTGTACCACATTTTTTCCTATAGAATGGAGATTAACTTTATTTTATAATGAAGCTATGAGGATTTGTGTTAACATCCATCAGTGTTGATGGAAGTTTGTGTAGTCATAGAAGTACTGTGGAGCTTTGATCTTCTCTTGTAACCATGGCCACAGCGAGCTAATGAGTTCTTACGAAAGGAACTGAGTGTTAATTTTATTTAACTATTATTCAGTTGAAATAACCATACAAATAGTTACTATACTTGACAGAACAGAGTATAAAATCCTCACAATAGTAAAAAGATCATCTATATATGGTTGCTAGTATTACCACTTTTTAAAATTAAAATTACCTCTCTGCTTAAACACTTTCTGTGCCATAGCATAGACAACTTGTGACCCTGTCACGTGAGTTACTGTATCCCTACTGTGTCAGAAGTGCATGCCATTGTACCCACGTGTATACCAGGTGGGTGCTGGGACACAACCCAGAACCTTGGCAAGAGAAGTAAGTGCTCTTAAACAGTTGAACCATCCCACCCACCTCCTAGGTCTCACTGCCCTCCCCAGCAAACATGTCGTCTGTGCTTTTTATTTATTATTTTATTTTATTTTGAGACAGTGTCTCACTGTGTAGCCCCAGCTGACCTTGAACTCACAGAGATTTGCCTTTCTGTGCCTCCCAAGTGGTAGAATTAAAAGCATGCACCGCATTAGGCTCAGCATGCTTTATTTTTAAGCTTTAGTTTAATTTTTATGTGTATGAATGAGTGTTTTACCTGTGCGTATGGTTCCCACAGAAGCCAGAGGAGGGTATTAGATCTCCTGGGACTGAAGTTATAGATAGCTGTCCGCCAGCATGTACAAGGTCCTGGGAACAGAAGGGGAGTCCTCTGGAAGATCAGTGCACTCCACTGCTACGCCATCTCTCCAGCCCATGCTTTGAACTCATAAAGAAGCTCTCAGCACAGTACGAGGCCTTATGGATTCAGGGTTAGGGTAATGTCCAAACTAAACAGGACACGGTTACTTACTTTAAAGAAGGTTAGAGTTTGGAATGAGTGAGGCAAAGGTGAACACTTTGTTCTCGTCGTGTTAGAGTGGACCGAGATTTTAAATAAACACCTGCACATTTAGGACACGAGAAAACATCATTTAAACCAAACAAGAAGCATTCCCACCACAGCTGGGACTTTTGTGGCTCCACTCCTTTTTTTCTTTTGCTTTCATTGTCATCGCAGGATGCACATTTTTCTCAGTTACCCTGCACTGCAAGGATGAGAGGGTTGGTGTGGGCGAGAACAAGTAACAGAAGTTACACACGCATTCAAAACTGTCTATTCAAAGAGCCATTTCAAAGGTAGACAAGCGAGCATGCCCGTGTATTGTTGGTAGATTAGGGCAGTCACTGAGGGGAACAATGTGGAGGCACCTCAAGAAATTAAACATTTCAGTATCACATGACCCAACAATCTTTTCTGGGTATATAACCAAAGTCAACGAAGCTCCCAGCTTCTGAAGGTACCGGTACCCACATATTCATTAAAGTAACACTTGGTAACCAATGGAGGGGAAGAATGGATGTGCCCTTGACAGATCAGTAGATAAACTGAAATACACTTGCATTTCATTATTATACCTTAAAACAAAAATACCATTTGCCACAGTGTGAATAAGGTTGTAGTCTATTACATTAAGTAACAAGGCCAGGCAGTACATAAAATATGGCACGTTGTGTGTATGTATGTGCATGTGTGCGCACATGAATATGTGTGTATGTGTATGTGTGTATTCTAAAGAACAACAGAAGGAATTGAATACCCAGAGATAGAAAATACAGCGTTTATGCAGTAGTGCTGTGGAAATGAGATGGAAGCCAGAGATGAAAATCATAGTTACATAGAATAAACAGGTCTGAGGATCTGACTCACATTAGGAAGACTGTAGTTAGCTAGCGTCTATTAACATCTGAGTGTTTGTGAGAGCGAGTGCATTTAAGGTATTATCGTTACACTGGATATAAAGCAAGTCAAGAGATGGTGAACATGCTTCTGCCTGTACCATTTTATATTCTTACGTACATGCACACACATATAATCAACCATTTCAGTGTGCATATTTGTCAAAATATATGGTACAGTTTAAATCTGTGTAATAAAAATAGGAAAAAAAGCTTAGGACAGCACAGACAGATCAAGACAGATTAAATGGTCCGTTTTTATGGCAGTGCAAAAGAAATGTTTTCTGTAGTTGCTTTGTGGTCGTCATTGAGTCAGGTAGTACGTGGATACAAAGGAAACAAACAATGACCGTGTGTGTGTGTGTGTGTGTGTGTGTGTGTGTGTGTGTGAGAGAGAGAGAGAGAGAGAGAGAGAGAGAGAGAGAGAGAGAACGTGCTGCGAAGTACCTGCTATAATCTGTTGTTAAATTTGGGCTGTTGGGTGTTGGGAGTTTTTTATATGTAATTTTTTCAGGAGAGACTTCTCTTTTATTCTCCTTGTATATTACGTCATTTATTTGGCTTTGTCTTGTTTTTTAGATTAGAATATAATTTTGAAGTTTCTGTGTTTCTTTCGTTGAGACAGAGCTAACCCTAGACTGTATAGCTAAGGTGACCTCGGAATCCCGTCTTTTGCCTCTGTATCCAAGTGCTGGGGTTCCAGTTGGGTGTCATTTCTTCCTCTGAAAGAAGACTTTACAAATAGCTGTTGGTTTCTGGTGCCACCAGCCAAGCAGATCAGAGCTAGAGGAGGAAAAGAAAAATACCATCTTTCCCATAAGCTACATGTAAATGGTAATGTCCTGTTTTTAAGTATTTGAGATTATAAAGAATTTTCCTTTCACTTCTTTATACTCTTCAACTTAGTACTTTTCCAGCCATACCACACTACTTCTGTAGAAAGACTAGTAGCTCATGAAGTTAACAAGCATTGGAAAAATCTTGACTGCTAACACTTTTTGCATTTGTTACATCTGTCTGTTAAACATTTATGAAATCATAGGTGTTATTAATCCAGGTTTCCAACTCTTAAGATGTTCAGAAAGTGTTTTCACATTGTCGCTGCCAGGTCAAGTGTCAAATGATAGCAATTAGGTTGACAGGGTAGACTGCCTGCTTCACAAGCATGGGGACTGGAATATAGGTTCCAAGCACCCATGGTTTTGAAAAGCCAGGCCCCATGTATATACTCAGCATTGGGTATGGGGAGGGAGAGACAGGAGAACCCAGGGAGCTCATTGTCTAGCCTGCCTTGCTGAATCCACCTCAGTGAAAGACTGTCTCTGAGATCAAATAAGTGTATGCATGCATGTTTGTGTGTGTGTGTGTGTGTGTGTGTGTGTGTGTGTGTGTGTGTAGAAAGCAATAGAGGAAAATACTCAATAGTGGCTTTTGGTCTCCACATGCATATATGCATCCACATCTACATGAATACATAGATACACACCACACATATGCAGAAGAAACCAGTTACTATCCTGCCCTGCAGAAGGATAGGGCCAGGGTCACTAGTAGATGGTGAGGAAAGTGAGGCCAGGCTACCAGATGAGCTCAGGCTCCTGCTCTGCCACAGCAGTGTCCATGGCAGTTCTCTAGGGGCCTGCCTTCTTGCTGCTTGTACTTACAATGTGTGGTTCTTTCATAGACGTGAATGCCTTTTCATAAAAGGGTGGCTTTTCAGAGCCTCTCCAGTGTCTGCAGTTTCTCAAAATAACAAACTCTAAATATGCCAAAGAAGTCTATTTTGGGGTAGCACATTCTGGTCTCCTACAGTCATATTTTTGGGTGGTATATCCTGAGCCCCAGCATTCTCTGCTGCTTTAGTGAAGGGAAGGTGACATTGAGTGCCGAGGAGCAAACAATAGCAAGTCATTATTTATTGGGTTTAGTCAAGCTTCCCTTCCCTCCTCTCATTTCCCTGCTTGGGTCAGGCCTTCAGTTTTTCCTTCACGTGATTTTCTTTCAAGATAGGTTCCTTTCATCAGTGAGCCGTGGTGACAAAACTCACACATAGGACCATTGTGTGTGCTGGGGACTGAGCAATCAAAAAAGACCTTTGTCCTAAGGGAGTCCTAAAATAGTTTAGTCTTCATGTAGAGCACTTAAGTCCAGCCCCTTTTAGCCTATTGCAGGTGTACTGGAATTACATCTACTCTATTAAATTCTCTGCCTTTCTCTGTCTGTCTCCCCATGACCCCCACTTCATACAGATGAAAACAGCCACGGCAGTCAGTTGTCAGCTTTCTGTACTACCAGGTTGTACATCTGCAAATTTAGTCAGCTGCAGATTAGAATGAAACTAGTGAGTCCATACTAAATGTGTAGACTTTCTTCTTGTCATTTCTTTAGCAATACAGTATAGCTGGTTACAGCATTTGTATTATAAGTAATTCAGAGATGATTTAAAATATATTTAGGAGGATGTGCAAGGCTTGTGGGAATGCTGTGCCGTATTATATGAGACTTCTTGAGCATCCTCTAGAGTTTGGTGTCTTGAGAGGTGGGGACTGGAAACACACTAAGGGACAGCCTTGGCCTCACTGACTTATCTATCATCTTAGTGAGACTCTATTTTTATTTTTGTATGTATATTGTATTTTTTATGCCTGGATGATGCAAATCTTGTGATCTGCAAAATGTAAGCTTCTGACACTGCCGAGAGAAACCCTGCTGTCCTACACACTCTTCTTAGTTGCTTCCATGGGGCAAGGACACTTTGCCGTCATGCTTTTTATAATTAACAGACCTTCAGAACTGGGTGTACCATCCATTCACTTATGTTATTGGTTGTGTTAAGATCTAAAATGTATTTATTATTTTATGTCTTTGTGTATGTATGCATGCCCTCAGAGGTCAGAAGATGGTGTTGGATATCACAGAACTGGGTTGTTACCGATGGTTGTAATGTCAGTAATGGAATTGAACATGGCTTTTCTGCAATCCCAATACACCACCTTCTTAAGGACTTTATGTGTAGATTCTGGGTCTTGATTGATTGATTTAGTTGGGTATTTATTTTGTGTCTGTGTGTCTGTGTAGGTGCACAAAATGTGTGTGTGTGTGTGTAGAGGGCAGAGGACTAGTTCTGGTGTAGGTCCTCAAGGGCCATTCGTCTTTTCTTTTTGAGACAGGGTTTTCACTGGCCTGAAAGTTGCCAAGTAGGCTAGACTAGCTGGTCCCCAGCCCCAGGCATCTGCTCGCCTGTGCTTCTGCAACATAGAGATTGCAAATGCACTTACACCATGCTTGCTTTCTTGAAGTGCATTCTGGGCATTGACCTTTGGCTCTTATGCTTGTGGTACAAGCACTTAACCAGATGAGCTGAGCTGTTAATCCTCCAGCCCTGGTTTATACATATTTTTTGATTGACTTCACACTGTAGTTTATTACTTTGGGGGGCATGTAGAATATTTTATAGTAGAATCTTTTTTTTGCCAGTTGTGAACTTTACAGACTTTGGAAACAAAATTGGGTTTCAGATTAATGACTACATTTCTGAATAAGGCAAAAGATATTTTTGGTCCTTTTGTTCTGTGCTTGCTTTGTCACTGAGCTTGAGCAATGTGACAAAAAAGAATCAAAAAGGGAGAGAAGGGAGTGGCTTATTGATGGTGTATGCACTGTTACTTACAAGCTATTGTGGTCTTTAAATTTTTGTTTAGTTCATATTGCTCAGAATGTCACCATGCATGGCTTGGTGCTAATTCAAAGTTCTCTTAGTCTGTGGCAGAAGGCAGGTGTATTAGGAGACTGGGACTAGGTATGGTGGAGCATACCTGTAATCCCACCATTCAGGAGGCAGAAGCTGGGAAGGATGATTGTGAGTCTAAGGCCAGCATAGTCTACATAGCAATTTCTAGGACTGAATAGCAGGACTCAAACCCCCCCCCCCAATAACCGTTCAAAAACCTTTCCTCCCATCTCCCTTTGTCAGATAAAACAGAGTTATTAAATAAATGTTATGGACAATTTTACATCAGAAACCACAAGAGTCTAGTAAGTTTGATGAAGATGAAAGCAAACATACACACATATAATTTTAAGTGTTTAGTAAATAAAGAAGTAACTTTACGTATATACGTGAACTTTCTTTAAAACTGGAAAATGCAGACCTACTTTTGTTATATGGCCTCTTCATTTATTTGCTCAATTATTAATAAATTTATGTAAGATAACATACTTTTTTGAATATATGCACAGGGTTGGGTCATTACCACCACAACCAAGGTACAGAAAAGTTCTGTCTGTTCCAGAAACTCCCCTCATGTTGTTCTTCTGCAGTTACCCCAGCTGTGGCAAACCATCTTGGATTGTAATGCTTCCCAGAGCATTAGGTTTTCTAGATTTTATGTAAATCAAATCGTATATGACCTTTGGAATCTTATTTCTTTTCTGTAACATACTGTTTAATATTTGTGCTATATAACAGTTAATCATCCATTTTATTGCTGAGCTGTAGTTACCCATGATGAGAATGTGGTATCACTGTCCCCTTAAAGGGAGTTTCAGGGCTTGGCAGCTGCAAGCAAGGCTACTATAAACACGCATAGACAGGTCCCGGTTGTTCAAGTAGGCGTTAAATGTCATCACTCCTGCTCTTAGGGAAGTGGAAGAATCTCTCAATGTGTGTGCCACACATACATCTCCATCCCACCCTACTCCCGCGCGCGCGCGCGCGCACACACACACACACACACACACACACACACACACACACATACCACACTGATCCAAAGACTCAGAGTGATTAGCCTGAGACTGACCACAAACCAAGGAGTGGCAGGCCCATGAGAAAACTGGAAAGGTCAGTAGAGGGAGTGTGTTTCAGCTGGCACCGTGACTGAGGTCCAGACATGCTGATTTCAGACTTGCAGAACACGTGAGTGATGAGCGTTGTGCTCAGGCTCGGATCTTATCTCACCTTTAAGATATGTGACCGAGTGTAGGCATACGTGAAGTCCTAAAAACTCTGAAACTTGGTCTCAAGCATTTTGAGTAAGAGCTGCATTGGCTTTTTAATAATCGGCTCTAAAATGTATAGAGAAGTACTCCATCACGGTTCCTTTTTACCCAGACACACCCACCATCCACCTGAGGAGGTCGGGAGCCTTTTGGGAGTTGGTTCTCTCCTTCCAGCTTTACATGGGCTCTAGGGACTTAACTTGGATTATATATCTTTCATCATGATTTAAGTGTTTTATTTCCCTAATGGTTGTTTTATAGAACAGCTTTTCATATGTTTATTTAAATCCTTTGATAAAGTGTCCACAGTTTTTGCTTGTTTTTTAAAATTGGTTATTCTTTCCTCTTTAATTTTTTCGTCTTTAATTTTTCTTTCAAACCCTTATTCTCTCACAAATAGCCCTTGGGCTCTAGGGAATTAGCAACATGTTTATATTTTTGTAATTCTTGATGCTTCATGTTTCATTGCTAAAAGCTTGTTTGTTTTTTAGTTTCTAAAACGAGATATTCTTTTCTGGCTCCTGATAGATTGGCTCGTTCTGAGGTTGCAGTGACAAAAGCCTTGAGTGAGAAGAGTATCTTGGTACTGCCTAGGAGCAACCCAGAAGGAATAGGAAGGACCCAGCTGAGCTGAGAAGTAACTTACAGAACTCCCTGTAATCTCCTTCCAGAACCCCAAGGAATGCCTGAAATGCTGGGTAGTGCCGAACCCTGTATAGCCTGATGTTTTATTATTGTACACATGGATTAATAATTCCATGTAATATTTTGTAGCTAAAACTGCTCTTGGGTACCTAAATCCCGGGAAACTGACCGTGGCTGCTGTGCTGCCTAGAGTCTCTCAGTTGGGGTGCTTGAGTGCTCTCCTGTCTCAGACATCTCCAGATGACTAGGATTGGGATTGGAAGTGTCCTTCTGCCTTAATGACCCTAGAGTGCAGGAAAATGTATTTTATATTCAAACCTAGCTTAGGAAACCTGTAAGGAAGCTGTTTTTAGCTGAGTAGTGAGTCACATGTATATCCCTAGAGTCCTCGTTCTGGCCTCTGAGTATTTTAACTTGAAATTAATGTAAATATGGGCCGCTGAGAGGGCTCAGTGGGTGAAGACACTTTCCTCCAAGCTTCATGACCTGCAACCCACATGATGGAAGGAGACGCCCACTGATGCAAGTTGTGATCTGACCTCTGCATGCGCACTGTGACGTGGGACAGCCTGCTTCCCAATATATTTTTAAGATATGATCTGCGAATAAAACAATATTTCCTGACCGTTTTCTTTGCCAGTAAATAACCCTGTTGTCAAAAGTCAGGAACTCTGACTTTGGTTCCTCTCTGAGGTCCTGTAAGAGATGGCCATTTTCTTCCATGTCCAGAGCATCACCCTTGCTAAGTGTTCTGGACACATCCTCTTTTTTCTGCTGTCCTTATTCATGTTGTGTCTTGCTGCGCTGGCTTTTCTCCTCCCGACTTAGGTCTCTGTTAAGTGCCTTGCTTGCTTCACTGAACTAGTTATTACAACTAAACATTATTGTACCTGTCTCTTTTTCCTGCTACGGTATAAACTGCATGAGTTATGGACAGTATCTTGTTTATTCCTGTTTCCATAGTCCTCGTAGGATGAGGCCTATGGTAGGTACCTGAGGGGTTTTAAGTGAATGAATACGAAGAGCACATTAAAAAAAGCAAAATGGCCCAAGCTGACATGAACTCCCTTATGACAGAGTTAGTGTGTAGACAGAGACACAGTAGCCGCTGCAGTAGGCTGGCTCCACGTGAGCTCATAAAATAGCTATATGTAGTGATTTCTAGTGGCTTGGTTTTTTTTTTTTTCCTTTAATAATAGTGATTAATTTTGTTAGAAATCATGACACTAATATTTGTTTGAACAAGATAATTTCTGATAAAAGGCAGGCATGTATAAGAGAAAGGCAGGCAGAAGTTTTGGATTTTTTTTTGACCCCATCAGAGTAAGCCACGATTTCTGGATGTGTACCAGAATTAGTAACTAACTGCCTACCCTTGGGGACAGAGGTCATCGGTTTTCTCATAGGAAACTCGTACTATTCTTTCATATAATGTCCACCCACGGAATACAGAGACTAAATGATTTTATGACCCTCCTGCCCGTAGACACCATTTCTCTCTGTAGTCTTCGCTGTCCTGGAAATGACTGTTGACCAGGCTGGTCTCGAAGTCAGTGCTGGGATTAAAGACATGCACCACCACTGCCTGGCTGGTCTTCTCACCTATTAATTACTGTTTTTGCTCTGGTGTGGAAGGATTTTCCCAGATAAGCTTACATTCTTCTTCCAGTTACTGTAAAAATTGGAAAAAAATAGTGTTTTAAGATTGTATTTAAGTCTTGTGTAAAGCAAACTTGGATCTTGAAGTTTATTTTCACTTGATAGACTTCATGATTTTTGGAAATTGAAAATCATAAGCAGGTATGTATTGTAGAATTTTGACTTGTATTTTAGGTTTCAATTTTGGAATTATTAATAAGAATAAGCTAATTGAGATTAATGACTCTGACAATTTATAAAGAGTCTATAAAGATGAGGCTGTCACTCTGGAGTTGTTTTTGTAGCCACTGTTAGACAAACATGTAGGGTTTCTGTAGTGAGATTCTAAATAGGTGGGGTTTAATTTAGGCAATTGAGGAATGAAATGAATTCAAATCTTTTGCTTTGACAAAGAATGCTAGTGTTTGTAACAAAGCAGAAACCACCAAAACTTGTAGGTAGGATGTAAAAAAACTACACAAGTCCATATGTATTAGTCATCTTAGGGTTTTTTTCTTTGCCCATAAGTTACTTTGTTCATGGGACACTACTGTTAAGGGCTTTTCTTAGCTGATGTTCATGTAACAGTTATGTGTTTAGTTGTTTATCCAAAATTCAGTTCCTCTGAAATATCCTAAAATATCAACATTAAAAATAATTTTTAATAACTTTATTCTTATGGAAAGTAATGACCATTCACTCCACATCTCATTTTGAATTGCTCTATGGTTCCACTTTATTTCATTTAAATCAATAGATCTTATTACTTTTATGCTAATGAATGTGCAAGAAAAGAAACCTATTGTACTTAGACTTGATTTTTCTGTTTTGTGGGTATGTGTTTACAGTGCTCTCATTAATGTGGCAACTGATAACTAAAACCAGACAGCTTTATATTAAAGAAGCCTGAGAGTTAACTCAGTAGTGAAGATCACTTGTTGGTTTTGCAGAGGGTCAGGGTTTGGCTCCCAGGGCCCGCATGGTGGCTCATAACCACCCATAACTCCAGTGCCGGGGTCAGAGGTATTTTTCTGAACTCTTGAGGTAACAGTTGTACAAGTGCTACATTCATAAATATAGGCAAAACATTTACACACATAAAATCCTAAAACCATCTTTGAAGTGACCAAATGATGAAATGTGCTATAAGACACTTGGTTTAAAAACTCACCTTGCACATTGTGCTGTGCGTTCAGGGTTCTGTGTACTGTGGTTTCTGTTAAAAATCAATAGACACTTATGTATTCCTCTTTTATATTATTTTATTCAATTTTAAAATTACAGTTTTAAGATGTCTTCCATCTACGTAGACTCGTGCCAATATAGTTGTCATTAGCCATGGGTAGCCACTTAATTTTAAATTAATTAAAAGCAAATTAATGGCAATAGCCAGTAACTCACATGTAGCTAGTGCTACTCGTTGGACAGCACAGGTACAAAGCATTCTCATTACCCTAAAGAGTTCTTAGAACACTCTGGACAGTCATAGACTATTACACGAAGGCAGGACGTTTATTGGGCTTATGAGTGTGTGGTGTGTGTTTGTGTATGCATGTGTGTTCCTGTGAAGGCTGGAGGTTGATGTTAGTCGTCTTCCTAAATCACTGTCCACTCTATCCATTGAGGCTGCGTGTTGCAGTTGAATCCAGAGCTTGGTAATAATCTAGCCTGGCTAGCCAGCCTGCTTTAACGACCCTGTTTTTGCTGTAGTTGCAGGCCAGCCTCCATGACAACACTGTGTTTGCATTGCTTCTGGAGACCCAAACGCTATCCATACTTGCACTGCAAGCGCCTTAACTGTCATCCAGAGCCTAGTTTCAAGGGTTTGGGAGTTGAAAGCATCAGCTTCAGGTTTTTCTAGTGAGATCTGTGTGCATCAAGTTTGTATGTTTATATACTTTCCTTATCTTTTATTCACCATATTAGGCTGAGGTATTTAGGGCTATGCAGAATAGAATTTGCAAATGCATATTTTATGTAAAGACTTAATTCCAAATATATTGTTCTTTGTAATGAAACAAGGATAATGAGAGACTGACTTTATGGAATTTAAATTGATTGACATTATGCAGCGAACATTATAAATTGTAATAACCTACTTGATGTGGGAGAATGCTTGTTGTTTTGTGTAAGCTAGCTCAGCTTCTCATCACCATCTCTAAATGCTAAGGACTGAGAGTACTGTTTCGAGTCGCCGAGCTTAGTCCACATGCTTGGAAAATACAAACACCCACTCTAGCCTGGCCAGCTGGCTTTCACTATTGCTTGTTTGTTGTGATTGTTCTTTGTAATTACCCATCATGACCACCTTTAACTAGATTTATGGATTGTTTTTGAGAGTAGGGAATCCCAAGTGCATATTCAGAATACTCAGAGACCTTTAAAATGATCGTGTCAAATATTACTATTTTGCAGATGAACAGCCCTGACATCTCTGTAGTTGAAGAATTAGGACTAGAGAACTTGCCTTCTGTCAGTCTATCTACCTCTCAACTGTTGACAGATTATTCTGAGAGATGACCCAAATTACTGTGGGTTGAGGCTACTTACTATGAGTGTATGAACTATGCCAGTATAAAAATACTTATATAATTCCTGATTCCAACACTGTCTCCTATTTGGTTGTCATGGTCTATTTTTAGGGGTATTTGTGAATACCCCCGAATTACTTATTTTGGAATCTGGAGAAATGCTCAACACTTAACAGCACTGGCTACTTCTTTGGAGACCTGGGTTTGATTCCTTGCTCCCACATTATAGTTCTCAGTTATCTATAACCTTAGTTCCAGGGAATCCAAAGCCATCTTCTACCAATCTCTGTAGCCACCAGACAGAAAGTGGCGCACAGACATGTATGCAGGTAAAACATGTCCATTAAGAAATGATTGATTTTGTTAATATGTGTATATGTGTGTGGCTGAATGGGGGTTTGTGTGTGTGAGTACAGTGTCTATAGAAGCCAGAAGCGGGTTTTAGATCCCTTGGAGCTGGAGTTAAAGGCAGGTGTAAGTTACCTCTGGGGACCAACTTGATGTCCTCTAGAAGAGCAGTGTATGCTCTTAACCACTGAGCCGGCTCTCCTGCCCTAGATTATTTGGTAGTTTTAGACATGACAGAATTATAATCCTAAAGTGAGTTTTAGACTAGCCTGACTAGCTCACAAAAGGGGCGAGGTAATAAATGAATTGGTAGAATGTTTGTAGAGAAGGCCCAAAACCTTGGTTTGATATCCATAACCATCATCACACAAACGGGTTTGATGGTCTTACAATCCCAGTACTCAGGAGATAAAGGCCAGAGGGTCAGAAGTCCAAGGGCACCCTTGACTCTATGGTGACTTTGGACCAGCCTGAGATCATGAGACCCTTTCTCAAAAATAAATGAACTGGTTTCTTAGCTTAAAGAAATGTTGCAAGTTTGTATTTTGTATGTATTGAATTTGGTGATAGCCAATACATACGGCGTTAGAGTGCTCATTTATAGAAACTAATAAAACTTAACGAGCTCCAAATTCTGAGCTCCTAATTTTACAGCCTAGTTACAGTTCTGCCTTCCATATAACTGTTATGTGCACACTCAGGCTACAGATACACAGCAGAGAGCTGTAACAGCAGTCTTTCTCAGGTAGAGACAAGACTGTAGTACTAAATATCTGAACGATTTATTAAAATTCATTTCTGGTTCACCACAGTTCTTTAAAAAACGGTAGGTATACACTTGATATTTTTATAATTGTTATTTGATACGATGCCCTTCTACTCAGAAACATTTGTGATTTATTTCTGTAATGGCACATGCTTTAGAAGAAATGGTAGACCAAGTCAGATGTTTTTGAAGAATATATTTTTCTATAAGGCTAGAATCTTCAGCATTTTCTCCCGGAGCTGAGAGCAGTTTTAGTACAAGTCTTTATTTGGGAGTCAAGACTTAATTACAGGCCTTTCTTTTTCCCAGTGACAGTTCCCTTTCCTACAGTTTTGCCTTGGGTGGAGCATCGCATCTGTGTACATGTATACTTGCAGAATTGGAGTCAGAAGGTTATCTTTCTAGATGTCCTTGTGTAGTACCAGCGTGTCCGGAGGGGCTCCTCTAAGACAGTTTTTCTGGTCTTGCCTTTCCTTTCAACTTCTAGATCTGGTGACTTTACGTACTTAAATGATCTAGTTCGAAAAACAGCAGAAGGAGTTTAACATTTGCCAAAAAATGTGACAGTGTGAGACCAAGCTGGCTGCTCCAGCTTCCATCCCTGATCCCTGAGGTGTGCAGCTTGCACTTGCCAGCCTTTCCTTATTAAACATTACGTCACCATACTGTACTCCATTTTTATCAGCCACTGTCACCAGGCGTTAGCTTGTTCGCCCCTTACAGCTCGCTCTGTGTTATGATGAAGGTGCAGCCCTGAAGAGGGACATCTTTAAGTCTGAAAGAACAGTCCTAATTTGATAGTGTTGGCATAGAGTAGTATGCTTATAAGTACCTCAGATTATTAGATTGGTACTTTGAAAATATCTCCCCCCACTTTCTTAAGAAGAAAGCTATCTTCTCAAAGAATTTTAGAAATTGCTTAGGAAAGTACAGTTTTTAAAAATGCAAATATTTTAAGTGGCTGTGTTCATATGAATCAAAATTGGAAACAGCTCCGACGTTCCTCAGCTAGGTTATAGCTAAAGGAATTGTGGTCTATCCGCAAAGGGAATGTCCTACCAACAGAAAGGAGCACACTGGGATATATAGCTATTGCTGTGAATAAATGTCAGATGCGCAGCGCTAGAGGAAGGAGCCAAAGGCTACTGTGCAGTTCTGTTTATATTTAGAAGGGCTGCCCATTTTTTGTTTTGGAAGTGCTGAGTTTTGAGTCCTCTGCCACGGAGTCATGCCCCAGTCCAGAAGTAGTAGTTTTCACTGTTGGTCTGCGCTGTGCACATCCTTTTCTAGAACAGAAGCTGGTTCATTTGTTTACTGTCTCTGCCTTAAGGAAGAACGGGAGATCTTGTAGTTTATGATTCTTATTTTTAAGACTGAGTATCCAAAACATAGGCTGCTAGTGATTTTAAGGGAAAAGCAAAACCAAAAGTGTTTGTTTATTTTGTTTTGTTTTTCTTTTTCAAGAAAATTATTCTTTCCTGAAGTTTAATAACAGGGCTAAATGCTTAAGTCTCAGTCTGTCTCTCTCTCTCTCTCTCTCTCTCTCTCTCTCTCTCTCTCTTAAGCATATTAAAGCTTTTTAGTTGATGGAGCAGGAGATGACTCAGTGGTTAAGAGCATTTGCTGCTCTTGGAGAGGGTCTTGTTCTCAGCGTTATCATGGCGGCCCACAACCTTCCGTAACTAGTTGGAGATCCGGCGCCCTCCTCTAGTCTCCATGGGCGCTTACACCTACACACACAGAGTCACATGCATGCATGTGTGACAAGTAGTCACACAGAAAATAATAATAAAGATATATTTTTAAGTTCCATAGTTCTTTAGAAAATAACATGAGGCTCTCCCCTTCCCCCAGGTCCCAGTTCTTTGTGTTTCTGACAGTTTGGGACAGCCTTATTTTGAGTAGGCCCGTTGGGGCACCTTCATGTGTAATATTGATTTGTTCCTTATATGTTGCATGCTGTTGTTACACGCTTTGAGTGCATGTGTCCTGTTCTTCTTTTAACTGGAGTGTATGACTTGACGACAGTGAGTTGGCTTTGTTACAGCTTTGTTTCTCAGCACCTAACTCAGTATCCTTGTAAAATACAATGGCTGAATGGAGTTAATTCTAAAGATGAGAAGCATGGGACATGACTCACTGATTTTGATTAGTCTGCTAAGAGTGCTATCACCATAGGTGGCTCAAACAGTAGATGTTTTGTTTTCCCATGGTTCTGCAGTCTAGAAATTCAAAAGAAGGGATGACAAGGTTTGCTTTTGGTGAGGCTTCTTGCCTTGCAGATGGATGTCTTCTTGCTGTGTCTTCTCTTGTCATTTTTCTTTTGTAGTGCTTCTTCTTCTTAAAAAGGTATCAATCCTGATGGATTAGGGTTCTATCCTTTGACCTCATTTAACATGAATTGCCTTTTTAAAGATCTTGTTTCCAAATACAGAGATACTGTGAGTGAGGACTTCAACATATGTATTTTGAAGAGAAGGCACCATTTAGTTCACTGCCTGCCACCTGCACATGCCCTGCTTTAGTTAGTTACCTTTGTGTTGCTGTATCAAAATACCCGACAATAGCAGCTTGAAGGACAGGTTCATGTGGGTTCACAGTGCAGCATGGAAGGCAGTATATTAATAACAGGGGCCTGAGGCAGCTGATTAGACTGCAGCCGCACCTAGGAAGCACGGGGGACTGAGTGCTGGCGCTCAGCTGATCTTTTCCTTTTTATTCAGTTCGGACCCTAGGCTGTAGGAATGGTGCTGCTCATGCTCATACATACTTTCAGTCACGGGTCTTCCCAGGCCAGGTGATCCTTTGTGTATGCACCTTCATCGACACACCCAGAGGTATGTTTTCTGTGGTGATTCTGAATCCAGTTAAGTTGATGATAGAAACTGTCATGTAAGCTAAGTAATTAAGATACTGACACTATGCCACTCCAGACCTAGTCAGAGAAGCATATGCCACACTGGACATCTCACTGGAGAGAGCAGTAAAGCAGATCTGAAAACTCAGACACTGTAATAGCACAGTGGTGTTAACTTAGTCCAGCAGTTAATTACCTCTTTGGCTGAGGAATCCAAAAGAGAAGTTTGAGTTTTTCAGTGGTTGCAGAAGCAGCTACACAGGGCTGTTTCCGCTCTGCATAGACAACCCACTACCTGGTTGCTTCCAAAGGCTTAGACAAAGGACCCCACAAAGCTGGGACTGAGACTGCTTATGACAGCAGTTCTCAACCTTCCTAATGCTGTGACCTTTAATACAGTTCCTCATGTTGTGGTGACTCCCGGCCATAAAATTATTCCATTACTATTTCATAACTGTAATTTTACTACTGTTATGAATTATAATGTAAATATCTGTGTTTTCTGATGGTCTTAAGTGACCCCCTGTGAAAGGGTTATTTGACTCCCCCCTAAAGGGGTTGTGACCACAGGTTGAGAACCATTGCCTTATGAGACTATAGTGTCCCATGGATGGCAGTATTTGTGAACATGGTAAGTCTAGTCCTGAGAGAAGTTGAGGCTGCAAATGATTGTGCTAGAAAAGGTCCAATAATAATATGACACTTGTCGGAACATAATATAGTCTGCAAGGGGCGTGCTTGCCAGTGCGTGCGTGTGTGCATGGTGACTAATGGAAGGGCATCTGGCAGAGGAGAAATAGAGTATACAGATTCTGACCCCAGCATAATAAAGGAGAATGTAGAGGGGTGAGCAGGAACTGAGACAGAACTTACACCTGATTCCATTGACGCTGATGTTAAGCGCAGCTTCTCAGAAATTCTGCTTGGCAGGATGTACCTCAGAGTTTAAATATGTGTGTACTTTTTGGCCTCATAGTAAGTCAGGCTTGTAGCATGATAGTAATTACTCTTTGTAAATTTTGCAAAATGGTGCTGCCCACTGGTTTGCTCAAGAATTTATTTTAAACCTCAGTTTGGCTGGATTAAGTAAATAGAATTACAGTTTTTTAAAAATGGCAAAGAACATGAAGGTCCTAAGCCATTAGGAATGTATGTGCTTGTGTGTGTATGTTAGCACAGAAATATTTTCTTATATTCAAGGATTTTTGTTCATGTAGGTAATATCCAATGTGATGTGTTCATACTAATTCTTAGAGAACCTTAATACATGTGTGTACGTAAATACTGTATGTAGACATATGTTAGTACATAGAAATTTTAATCACTGTTGGAAAGTTAAAATAAGAGCAAATACTTGCCCAGAATTAAGAAATGTCAGTTAGCAAAAATGAGATTTGAAGACTAGGCATTCCATCAAAAAAAGTGAGGAAACCACAGTTTATTAGGTATTCCTTATATTTGAATCACGATGCTGTCTCTTAACATAATCTAGGCAACTTAAAGGGTAAGTGTGTCTGTTATCATACCCCTTTATACTCGAGAGGGTCTTGTCCAAAGTAATGCCAGAGCTGGCAGATCAGTCTGTCTCTAAGCACTACTCCAGCTGATTCTCAGGGGAGACAGAAGGGACTCTCAGGGAAGAGAGTGATCTGGAGAAAGAGCATAAGGCCTTAGCGCTGACCAGGGTTGGCGGCTCAGCCTATCAGCGTGCAGGAGGCAGAGGCAAGAAGGCGACTGCAAATTCAAGGTCAGCCAGGTTTACATCTTAAGTTCCAAATATCAAGATAGCAAGACCTTGCTGTTATTGCAGTTTTGTTCACTTAATCCAGCCGGACTAAGGTTTAAAATAAACAATTGTTGAACAAACTGGTGAGCAGCATCATTTTTTGTCTCAAAAAACAAACAAAAACTTTTATAGACAAGTGTGTAGATAGGAGTGAAGGAAGATAGAACGGTCAGGTAGGTTGGTACTTGGTGAAGGCAGCTGGATGCCAGCATGTAGCAGTTAGCTATTGCAGTATGGTTTATAAGTTTTGAGCCACATGAGTAACTGGATAAAAACATTTCAAGAGGATTAATCTGATAGCAGTGTATAGAAAAATTACAGGACATAAAGACACAAAGGTGTCAGTACATATAAGAGATGCATGTGGTATTTTTTAACATCAAGAGTCAGACATGTAAAAGAAACTAAAGTAGGAGTGATCACAGAGGAAAAGCAAGGGAATCATAATTTGGAACAATCCTATTCAGATGACTGAGGAAGGCGGGATATCACTGACATTAAGTAGTTCTCAGATAATCCCCAAACATGTGGAAAGAAGACTCTTCAGCTTCTTAGGTTAAGTTTAAATTCTCAGACTAGCAAGATGGTTCAGCAGGTGAAGGTGCTTGCTGCCAAGCCTGACAGCCTGAGTTCAGCCCCAGGGAGAGAGAGAACCAACTCTCTGACCTCCACATGCAGAAGATGACGTACATGCACACGTGTACATATGTAGTAAATAAATGTAATAAAACTTTAAGGGAATTAAATTTGGCAAGCATTTCTATTTTGTTGTCATCCAATTAAGATATAGAAAGTTGGGGACTGGGAAGAGAAAAGAGGGGAGGGAGGCTGGGATCGGGATGTCAAGTGACTGAATAATGAAAAAAAACAGGAAATAGAAGATTGTTTAGTTTATTTGTTAAATGCTTTCTTATCTAAATCTGCACAAATACACACACACACACACACACATACACTTATAGTAGAAGTGGAAACGGAAAGTGATCTTTATAAACCTAATTATTAACTTTTGTTTTGCCATTAATTTTACTGTTGTACCTAATTGTAGATGCTATTGGATAAATAAGTGATAAAAATAGTTCAGTTTAGTTATACCTGATTACAGTTCCCAGATTATAGAACCTAAGTGGAGAGGCTTTGAGTAAGTAACTGATTAGCCTGTTTGGAAATAAACATGGTTCTCTAACACTATATTTTAATTTCAAGAAATGGTGGTTTTACAAGGTATTCGAGTGATTGGAAGAATTAAAAGTGTAACCATAAGCTGTCAGAGGGATTTGGAAGGAGCAGAAATTATGAGAGGCAATTAGTAGGGTAGAAGGCACTGAGTGGTCAAACTGAGATTTGAAGATTAACCTGGCCACAGGAGAGCATGTTGTTTTACAGTATTCAGTTTCCTCAACAAAGTATGAACACCTTCAAACACGAATAGATTTCCTTAAGTGAAGGCTAAGAGCCAGTCTATTTTCCTCATAATAGTGGAAACAGTGAATTGTGCGAAGTCTCTTCAGAGTTCGTCTACTTTTGGACTTTGATTATGTAATTGATAATATGAATAGTATTTAATTGCTCTCTAATTATTTCGTGTGTACTTTGTTTTTATTGGCACGGCTATGTTTGAAAATGCATTGCCTTTCCTTTAGTCTTCCCAGATTATTGGTACAGATGAGTGTTTGCCAGGCTGTGGCATGGACCAGGCATTGTATGTATGCATTGGATGCTTTCAAAATGTAGCAATTTTTGTTATCCTGGTATTCAACCCAGTTTTTGTTTTTTAGAAAAATCTATTGTTATTTTATTTATGTGTACATGTGTGTTTGGGTGGTGGGAGGGAGGGAGAGAGAAGAGAAGGGGAGGGGGGAGGCCCATGGAGGCCAGAAGGTGCTAGATCTGTTAGTGCTGAAGGAGCTGTAGGAGTGTGTGAGCTGCTTTGTGTGGGTGCTTAGAACCAAACTCTGCCTCTGGAAGAGCAGCAAGCTCTCCGAACCACTGAACCATGTCTCCAGCCCCTAGTACTCACATCACTTCATTTCCCTCACAGTACCGTGCCTGAGATAGTCCAGTTTCCCAGCCATCCAAGCTGAGAGCCAGCCTCTACCCTTTAAATACTTGTATATAGCAGAATGCTTTAGCAATAGGTGTTTTCAACCATGCTTCACATCTGGAGTTATATTTACCTGATGATTGGAGAAGAAAGGGTCAGGACAAGCGATGTCCTGAAAAATCCCTGGAGACTCAAAGAGGTAGGATCTAAGATGTCACTTTAGGGGGCAGACTTGAGAGAAGTGTGTGGTGGTTCATGCAGAGCACTCTTGCTGGGTGAGAGAAGCAGTGTCGGAAGTGAATTTTACTTTAGAAGGAGCAGTACTCAATGTACAGGTTTTAACCCTTAGGTTTGTCTTGCAGTAAAGTTGATAAGGTGAGTTATTTTTATGAAACTGGATAAGAAAACGCAAATTTTTAATGGGGGCACAGTAAGTATGAAATAGTGAAATTTTAATTTCAGTAAAAATTGTTAATAGTTGATTTAAATAGTTTTGACTTTTGTGGAGCATTCAGTTGCTTTTCTAAATTCAGTCAGCAGTCCACATACAAGATAGCACAGGGAGAGAGTTTCATAGAAGCAGGTAAAAATAAAAGGGTCAAAGTAAGGACAATTCATAGCGTGCTCAAATCCTCTGCTTTGTGAGACCATGACAGGTAAGACAGCTGTGGTTATTTTGTTACCATGCTAAAGTTTACATAGAAAATCTCCTTTATGTACAATACAGTAGCATTAGTACATTCAGAGTGTTGTACAGCCATATCACCACTGTCCGTCCCTGAACCTGCCTGCCGTCTTAGACCTTACTTATTAACCAAAGGCCTACTACCTCTGTCGGTACACACGGGGCTTCCTGATTTCGTGAATTGCCTTAGGTAACGATGATACACCATTTGACTGAACAATGAGCTGTAGCATCAGTTAAGCTTTATTTTATTTTATTTTTTTGTATATCTTACAGATACTTTGTATTCAAGTCTGGAAGAACTATGCACCCATTATCTCTTGTCTCATGTTCAGAGTGACTGATCTTTGTTACTGTCAATGTTACATGAATTAGGTACTTCTTGAATATACCTTTTTGTTTTGAAACTGGATCTTGCAGTGTACTCATTCAGATATTTTTTATCTTGATTTTCACTAGGCTTGACAAAGATAAATGTTCCTTATGTAAGCTATAATAAAGTTTGTGTCTAGAAGTTATTTCACGATCTAAATTTTAAATAGCCGAAGTCGCTGGGCAGTTTACGAACTGTAAAAAGTTCGTGCTTTTCAAAGATGGTTTAAAAGTTCACACTTGTTTCAATACTGCCCTCTGGTGACTATTGAGGATATCTCAACATGGGCTTAAACTTGGTTTACAACGCCATGTCATACAACTGAATGTAGGGTTTACAGAAAAAAATAAAATAACAGTAAAAGGTTTTTAATGTGCAACAGAAAAAAGAAATCAAACATGCACTGAGCGAGGTGTTTGTGGCAGTGCTCACCTGTATGGTTCTTGGTTCTGAAGCTACAACACTACTAGCATCATGTACTGCCTGAGAGCTACCACTTAAAACACCAGTGAACATTACCCAGAATGCCCCACCTCAGATCTTGGCCATTGTGTGTTGTGAGCCATAGTGTTTTATCCTACAGTTCAAACATTCCCACTGCTATAGAAACATAATGGTTTCGTTATGGAGACTACTGACCAAGAGGATGTTACAACTGTCATTCCTTCACACGTGAGTCTCACATCAGTGCACCTTTGGATTGGATTGTGTTAGAGTAGTTGGTTTTTAAACTTACTATTTTTAAATGTTTAAAAACTTATAATATTTAAATTTGAGTTGCTGACAAATTTCATAAAAAGTTGTATGGATTTTGGCTTGGGTTTAGGACAGAATTTCCAATAATCTCGAAAGTGGCTCTAATTATATTTCTGAAATTTATACTAGATATTTAGGTGAGACAGCATTTCCACAGACAATCAAAATACTGATAAACTTTGGATAATGTTGATGATTCTGTGTCCTGCACTTTTAGATATCCAACCACAAATTAATTCCTATGTAAAAATAAATAAACCTGTCCATCTTACTATGCAAATTTACTTCATTTTTAATTAATGGTAAAAATAAGTGTACCAAAGAACTGTCTTAAATTTCATTATTCTTTACTACCACTAAATATTTAGTTCGTATGTCTACTTTTTGTATCTATATAACTGGGGTTGTTTAAAAATTTGAGGGACAAAGGTGGTCACAGGTGAAGGAAGCCCTGACATGAGGCAACAGACAGGAAGTAGAGCTGAAGTGTGCCCAATCCTAAGAGCCTGGATGCTTTAGAGAGACTGAGGGAGGTGAGCTCTGGTGGTGGAAGCCTCACATTTGATTGGGGCAGTAAAGTCACTGGGAAATTACTTTTTGAACACCCAAGCATCTATATACTATTGTTTTATTTTTCTTTACATACAAGGTACTATTTTTTATTGTTTTTGCTCTGCTGGGTAATTTAATTATTCAATAGTGGATGTGTGCCGTTCACTGCTGTCAGTACTAGTAATGTCTTAAACAGCTAAGACTCAGAGCCTTGATAGAGTTTACAGCTGTGGACAGATATCACCCGTTACCCGTACACATTGGTTAGTGAATAGTGAAGGGGTAAGTGAAGCAAGGAAGGGCCTTGTGAATGATTCCGTGGGTGGGTGGGAGCGTGTGAGGGGGCTAGTAAGAGAAAGCCTCACTAACAAGGCCTTAGTGGGAATCGGGACGGTGTAGACAAGAGCAGTCTGTAGAGAGGGAAGCAAAGGCGGGGCCCTGCTTTGGAATATCTGACTGAAGACACAGAAGCAGAGGTGATGGAGGGGATGTTGGGGGTTGGGACATAGGCGATGAGGTCAGATGTGGGGAGGAGGATCTAGGGTTAGGCTGCTGCAGATCACACTGGGTCTTGTGGCTCATTTGGCATTTTAATCTCAAGTGGAGACTTGTACTAGATGGTTTGAAGCAGCTAAATCACATGCTTCACCTTAACTCTGAGTTAACCAACACTCTGGTTGCTGTGTCTAATGGAGTGTAAATATAACTGTAGGAATTTTAGATCACGGCAGTCGTAAGGTGCAAAAGTTAAGTTTAGCCAGGTCTATGAACATTGATAGGATAACATATTGTCGGGTTCTTCATAGACCTTTAAATGTTGTCTTTATGGATTACCAGCAGTGTTCAGTAGTCTCTGTGATATAAGAGAACCAAAGTTTTGCTTATAGAGTCTTACTTGGAAAAGGTTAGAACATTTCTTTGTTCTCTTAAAAATATTTTATTTGGTCTGAAACAATGCATCAGTGTATTTATTACATTGCATACTTCCTTTTGTTTGTGTCCTTTTTTTGTACATCCACATGCACAGGTCCCCATTTCTCATGGCAAATTTTATTTTATGTGGTTTTAATTTTTTTCTTCTCTCTCTCTTTCTCTCTTTCTTTCTTTCTCTCTTTCTTTCTTTCTTTCTTTCTTTTTTTGAGACAGGGTTTCTCTGTGTAGCCCTGGCTGTCCTGGAACTCACTCTGTAGACCAGGCTGGCCTCGAACTCAGAAATCCACCTCTTTCTGCCTCCCAAGTGCTGGGATCAAAGGCGTGCGCCACCAGCTTAATTTTTGTTCAAATTAAAAACATTTTAAGTTAACATACAAAGTAATTAGTTTCAAAACACATTTTTCTTTTTGTAAGTGTATGCGTGTTTTATTCCATGTATGTCTGCATATTGATTCCTGATCTCCACAGAAGCCACTAGAAAGCATCAGATTTCTGGGACAGGAGCTACAGACAGTTTTGAGCTGCTGTATGTGGGCTGGGAATTGAATCCATGTCCAGAGCAGCCAGTGCTGTTAACCACTGAGCCAATGTTAGCCCCAAGTCACATCCTTCCTTCCCTCACTCCTCTCCTCTAGTCCAGGCCTTCCTCTTACTGATCTCTTTCCCTCTCTAGTCTCCTCCTTCTGCTCTCATGTTGCAAGTATTCCTGCCTCCCTCTCATGAACCCAGTGTAAGTCTAGTCCTACGTCATTGGTTTTCATGTAGCAGGTAACAAGACAGCCAGTTTGTCCGGCTATGTCTCACATATTACTCGAATGAATAGATTTGGATGACCTCAGTATTTTATGGCTTGAGATGGACAAAACCCAGTACTAAGTTGTTAAAGGGAACATTAGCAGCAGTATCACCACAAGGGCACACAGAGACGCTTTTTAAGGTGTTAGGTATGATTTGAACCAAAGCACCATTTTTATTTTCATTAGAAACTTTCCACTCTGGATTCTAGATGAAGCAGATCATTTTAAAACACTTCTATTTAAAATTTTAAAAATTGTGTTCATTGGAAACGTACTTATATAGACGCTCAGAGTTTGATGGGCAGTATTTTAATTATGTTCTTCTGGGTCCCAGCCAGTCTTACTTCTGCACTTTTTGTTAGGTTGTAGAATGTTTTATCTAGCCAACCCTTGGCCCACTTTTAGAAGGTGATCTTATTTCCCATTTTCCAGAAATAAATAAAACTATAAGAAATGACATCCTCAACATTTCCCTATTTTTGCTCCTCCTCTAAGGAAAAAAAAAAAAAACCACAAACAAACCAACCCCTCTGCTGTTCTAGTTAAAACAGGTCTTTATCCATGCTTTAAAGTCACCCTTTTTTTCTAAACCTTTGGTTTGAAATCATTCTGTATTGGTGTTCATTCCTGTTGGCTGCTGACTACATTCGGCTGTTGTGCACTAGGAGCTGCGATGGCTGGGAAGGACGTGTATTTAGAGTTAGCACAGTGGAGGCAGAGGCAGCTCTCTGCCCTGTTCATCGTGTGCTCCTACTTGCTTCTGTCCTTGTTTGGTTCCTGAGTGTTTGACGACGTTGTCCATTCTTCCACATTTGAATAGGTTTACCTTTCATACCGTAAATGCTTAGAATATATTGAAGCCATATGGTATTTCTTTTAGCAATGTCTTGTCTGCTTTCTGTCCCCTTCACAACAGTGTTCATTTGTGACTAGTTCTTCCATTGTCACTGGCGGGCACTGTGTTGTATGTAGTAAGGTCTTTAGGTACAGTTTTATCTTTCCAGTTGCTGTTACATAGTATATCAGGATGGCTGACCTTGGGAAGACAGAAGGGGGGGTATTAGAAACGATTGCTGAGGTATAATGTTTTTGTGACTTGGATGGTGGTATGGTGGGCATTAATTACATAGTAACTTAAGGAGTACACGAAGTGTATTTTTCCTCCCAGTAAAAGTACACTGTGTTTTTCTAGTATTTTTTAAAATTTCATTTATTCATTTATTTATTTATTTATTGATTGATTGATTGGATATTTTCTTTATTTACATTTCAGATGTTTTCCCCTTTGGAAACCCCTATCCCCTCCTCCCTCCCCCTGCCTCTATCCACCCACCACCTGCCCACTCCTGTCTTCCCTCCCTAGCATTCCCCTATACTGGGGCATCTAACACCCTCAGACCCAAGGGCCTCTCCTCCCACTGATGACCAACAAGGCCATCCTCTGCCACATATGTGGCCAGCAGCATGGGTCCCTCCATGTGTATTCTTTGGTTGATGGTCCAGTCTCTGGGAGCTCCAGGGTGTCTGGCCAGTTGACACTGTTGCTCCCTCCATGGGGCTGTAAACCCTCTCAGCTCCTTCAGTCCCTTCTCCAACTCCTCCATCTGGGACCTCACACTCAGTCCAATGGTTGGCTGCGAGCATCCTCTTCTGTATTTGTCAGGCTCTGCCTGAGCCTCTCAGGAGACAGCTTAACATGCTTCCATCAGCAGGCACTTCCCAGCATCCACAATAAGGTCCAGGTTTGGTGTCTATATATGGGATGTATCCCCAGGTGGGGCAGTCTCTGGATGGCCTTTCCTTCAATCTCTGCTCCACACTTTGTCTCCATATTTCCTCTTGTGAGTATTTTGTTCACCCTTCTAAGAAACACTGAAACATATACATTTTGGTCTTCCTTCTTAGGCTTTATATGATCTGTGAATTGAATCTTGGGTATTCTGAACTTTTGGGCTAATATCCACTTATCAATGAGTACATACTATGTTTGTTCTTTTGTGACTTGAGTTACCTCACTCAGGATATTTTCAAGTTCCATCCATTTGCCTAAGAATTTCATGAAGTCATTGTTTTTAATAGCTGAGTAGTATTCCATTGTGTAAATGTACCACATTTTCTGTATCCATTCCTCTGTGGAGGGACATCTGGGTTGTTTCCAGCTTCTGGCTATTATAAATATGGCTGCTATGAACATAGTAGAGCATATGTCTTTATTACATGTTGGAGCATCTTCTGGGTATATGCCCAGGAGTGGTATAGCTGGGTCCTCAGGTAGTATTATGTCCAATTTTCGTGGATCCGCCAAACTGATTTCCAGAGTGGTTGTACCAGCTTGCAATTCCACCAGCAATGGAGGAGTGTTCCTCTTTCTCCACATCCTCGCCAGCATCTGCTGTCACCTGAGTTTTTGATCTTAGCCATTCTGACTGGTGTGAGGTGGAATCTCAGGGTTGTTTTGATTTTGCATTTCCCTGATGACTAAAGATGTTGAACATTTCTTTAGGTGCTTCTCAGCACTACGAGTTTCCTCAGTTGAGAATTCTGTGTTTAGCTTTGTTCACCATTTCTGATAGGGTTATTTGGTTCTCTAGAGTCTAACTTCTTGAGTTCTTTGTATATATTGGATATTAGCCCTCTATTGGATGTAGGATTGGTAAAGATCTTTTGTTGGTTGCAGTTTTGTCCTATTTACAGTGTCCTTTGCCTTACAGAAGCTTTTAGTATGTTTGATTGGAAAGTTAACATTTAAATTTAAATTGATGAATAAATATTGATTAGAAATGTGGTAACCCTGTATTTTCTGAAATACTAGTTGGTTTGGATATTCGTGTTCAGAATTTAGGAGAGAGAATAGGCTAGAGAAAGGTTTTAATGACATGAACAAGCAGATGACAACGGAAAGTACCCAGTGACATGGAGTGGGTAGAAAAGGAATTGAGGGATTGAAAAAATGATGTCAGACATGAGGAACACCAAACATGTACACATGTTTGAAGGAAAAAAAGGACACCAAAAAGATCAGACTGAGAGAAAGAAAAGAGGAAGCAGAAGCATGGGGAGTAATGGCAGAAGAGTGAATTCTGGGAAGAAGGCTGGAGATACGGCTCAGTGAGTGCCCTCTGATCTACACACAGCCAGTAAACCTCATGTAAATGTTTGGAGAGAGTCTCGCTCCATCTTAAGACAGTGCTTGTTTGTGACGTCGTAATAATTACTTGATTACAAGCATGCTTTCATTCTAATATGTTTGCTCTTTTGTACTATTTGTGATATTCATAAAGTTCTTATTTTATTAAAGCTTGGTCGTGCCATTTGTCTTGGTGACTTTTCGATTGCTATGAAGAGACACCATGACCCAGGCAACTTATAAAAACAAGTGTTTAATTGGGGCCTTGCTTACAGGCTGGCAGGTCAGGCATGTCCTTGAAACTGTAGCTTAGGAGGCGTGGCCTTGTTGGAGGAGTACGCCATTGGGAATGGGCTTTGAAATTCCAAAAGCTCTCAGTTCTCCCTCTGCTCCCTCCCTCCTTCCTTTCCATCTCTCTCCCTCTCCTTCTCTCCTTTTCTCTCTCCATGCCTCACTCCCCCACTAAACCTACTGCTACCCTTGGATCAGGATGTAGTGCTCTCAGCTTCTTTTCCAGTGCAGTGCCTGCCTGCAGCCTTGCTTCCCACCATGGTAATGGGGTGACTCTGAAACTGTAATCCACCTATGGTTCTTGCCTGTGATTCTCATCCTAACCCATCCTAAGCTTTTGACCAACTTGGAATCAAATATTCAAATATATGAGCCTGTGGAGGCGTCCTCATTCAAACCATCAAACCGTTCATCTGCTTAAAGTCGTTCAATGCTACATTAGAGGCCATACCATAAAACCCAGATCCTAGGACCTAGAGTCTACCTTCTTTAGGATTTCCTTCCTTGGGACATGAAACCTTGCCTTTCCTCTCTAGTCCTTTTTCCTGTTCTGTCTTAAGGAAAAGCAGTGGTAGCTGTCTCCTGTTCTGTCTTAAGGAAAAGCAGTGGTGGCTGTCTCCTGTTCTGTCTTAAGGAAAAGCAGTGGTGGCTGTCTCCCTCCACTGCTGCAGGCACTCAGGTAACTCAGCACTGCTGTTTGCACATTTGTGCAGGATATTTAAAATGACTTTAGTGTCATTTACTGTATTATGCCCAACCCTTTCCTTATCTGTTTCTTTTTAAAAACACTTTACTAACCACTGTGGAGGAGTTCATCTTAATCCTTTGTCTACAGCTGTTATTCCTATGAAAATTCATCAAATCTTTGTAACCTAGAATGACCTTGAATTTCTGATCTTATCTTTGCCTTCCAAGTGTTAGCTTTCTAGGTGTGTTGCTACCACACCTGGTTTATGTGGTGCTTGGGACCAAGCCCAGGTTTTCATGAATGCTAGGCAAGTACTCTGCTAACTGAGCTACTACATACCCAGCTTCCCCTGGCTCAGTACTTCTTATTGAACCTTTTCTTTTGCCTGAAGGATAAAGGTTTGAGAGATGGCTGAGGGGTAAGATGCCCGTACTATAGAATAATAGTGTTTATCATTTGTTTCTTGGAGTGCTTAATGTGCTCTGCCCTACATTAAACTTATGTATTTGTTTTTCCAGATCACAAGTATCCCAGATAAGATACCAGATACAATTTTTTTGTGCTTATACTTGGGCAAAAGCAAGCTTTATGGAAACTTATTAAGTAGGAATTTTACAAAGAATGATATAATTGTTTCATAGTTATATAAGCTTAGAATAATGTAAAACTAACTTTAATTTTATGCTCATACTAAAAAAGTACTAGTAGTGGAATCAGTTTTGTTTTTCTCTGCAGCCGGTTGCTGAACCAATCCCCATCTGTAGTTTCTGTCTTGGTACAAAAGAACAGAACCGGGAAAAGAAGCCTGAGGAACTCATCTCCTGCGCAGACTGTGGCAATAGTGGTACGTGCCTTCCTGTTTACTGTCTAATACATCTGCAAGGCAAGGAGAAGCTTAAATAAGTTGGTATTCTTGATCCTCGCCACATGCATGTTTTAACCTAATTCTGGTTTTCAGTAACTGAGTTGAACTTTTACACTACAGAGGGATTTGAATAGCTGAAAGGTATTGTCAGTTGTATTTCAGGGGTTTCTTGTCAGTGTCTATGAACTTTTTTCTGTTCCTTACATGTCATTATTGAGTACTTGTTTTAAGTCACAGCAATCTGTTTAAAGTTTATTTTATCTTTCAATAAACATAATTCAGGCTGGTGAGAGAGCTCAGTCAGTAAAGTTCTTGATGTACAAACTCGAAGACCTGATTCAACCTCTAAGCAGTTTAAAAAGCCCAGGGTGCTATTGTGCATCCCAGCACTGCTGGGTGGGGACAGGGAGATCTCTGGGGCTTGCTAGCTGGACAACTTAGCCCATTTAATGATTCCAGGCCAGTGAGACCCTAGCTCATAAAAAGGTGGGTGACTCCTGGGCAACTATAGTGGACGGTTAGGCAGCTTCCCTTCATGCACGTGTGCTTGCACAGTCAGGTGTGCACACGGATACAACATAATTACTTTCATTTTTGATTTGTCTTAGGCTTGATACACAGAATCAGAAAGATAAGGTTTGTTTTTCTGGATTGTCACATTGGGCTATTGTTGACACTGGGGTTTTTGAGCCTATGAAATTCTGGGCCTATAGAAAGATTTTTCAGAATCATCTAATTTGATGGTTCCACAGATATTCTGACTGTACATTTAAGAATGCACAAGACTTTACAGGACGGTTTCAATGATTGTTTTCATTTTTAGTGCTTTTTAACATAACATTCAGGATTTGGGCCAGAAAACAGAAGAGGGATTTGCTGTTGGAATTGGGTATTTGTGAGATAGCGGGTAGGGCTGATAAGATAAGTTCTGCTTTGGGGCCTAAGGCTCCTGCAGAGGCGACAGTCAGACTGCAGGGTTGTCAGACTGCAGGGTTGTCAGACTGCAGGGTTGTCAGACTGCAGGGTTGTCAGACTGCTGGGTTGTCAGACTGCAGGGTTGTCTTGCCTTTCTCCACTAGGGAGGGTTGGAAATAGGAGGCTTCATGGAACTTATAGATTCTGGATCCTGACATACTTATTTGACCATCTTCACTACCTATTGCACAGTAGGACTCTATTGTCTTCATGACTTTGCTCATCATTAAGAAACAGGGCTAGAGAGAGAGGGAAGATGATCTTTGTCTCATTTCTACCTCATAGATTCCCAGAGCATGCCCACTGCATTTCACTTCTAGAGTCTAGGGGAAAGGTGTCTGTCAGTATAATTTTTAGCTTTGCAGTACCTGCCCCTTATGGCGGTGGGACCCAGGGCTTTACACATATCAGGCAAGTATTTTCCAAGTGAGCTGCATCCCCAGCTCATGCTTTTGTGTTTAGAGAAGCCTTGGAAGAAGATGGGAATCCATCTTGAGTGCTAAGAGACCACGTATAGTACAATGTAATAAGAATGAATTCTGGGTCGATTTCATAGTGATTGGATGAAAATACAGCCGCATGCTGTACAACGCGGTGAACGCAGTGTTACCCTAACTGTTTTAATAATGGGGCCCTTCTCAAAAATTAATTTTATGAATTATGAAAGAGGGCACAAAGTTAACTGTTTTCCAGTACTTATGGTCATGAATTTTTTACTTTTGGTAGTGGAGAAACACATAAAAATATTTGATAGTGAAGGTGTAAAATCCAATTTGAAGTTCCTGACTATCAAAACTGTAAGAAATGTTAATTGAGATGTATAGATTTTGGTTCTGGTTAGTTGGGGGGGGATGTAATGTTTTTAATTTGATAGGTTTTTAATTTAAAGGTTTATAAAAATAACAACAGCTTGTCTATTGCTACAGAAATAAATTAATCTGAGACCTTGCAGCTTATATTGATGACAGACATTTTAGCTTTATACTGTTTCTGTGCGTTGGGAATTTGGAAGTGGCTTATTTGAGCAGTTTGACTTATGTCTTATTAGGACATACTTAAGATTTTAATTTGTGCTTCAGACACCGAAAAGCTTCCATGATGGCTCTTTACCTGACTGGCAGCTTGAAGCCGTTGCCTGGTGACAGGCAGCATCAGGGTTTTGTTTTTTGTGTTTTTGCCATGTGGCCCTGTAGATAAGGCTGTGTGGATATCTACACAAGCATATAAAAAACTAGGAAGAGTCTTGAATTAGAGGTCATCCTGCCATCTCAACAGTATTGTATTGTTACACAGATGAAGCCTACTCAGTGTGAGATACACAGATGATCTCCGTAAGGGAGGGAAGGTAGCCTGGAGCCGGGACTGTCGGCGGTGTGTGTGTGTGTGTGTGTGTGTGTGTGTGTACACATCAAATATGTAAATTGACATTTTAAAAAATATTTTAAAGCATGTATAACCTAAAATAAAAGAACAAGAATAGTTTGGGGAAAATACTTACATTAAGTATGGGAAAGGTCCAATTTTTTTTTTTTTAAATTCTAAACTCCCATTCTTTTTTTTTTTTTAAGATTTATTTATTTTATATACATACAAGTACACTGTAGCTGTTTTCAGACACACTATTGGTTGCTGGGAATTGAACTCCGGACCACTGGAAGATCAGACAGTGCTCCTAACCACTGAGCCATCTCACAAATCCCTCCTCCCCCAAGGTCCAAATTTTTTATGAGTAAAAAAATATTTTTACATTTTTAAGGATAAAGTCTAAAGAGAAAAAAAATCTGCAAACAAGCAGCTTACATAAGAAAGAGCTTCACCTGTGATTAACAGGAATTCATGCTACGCAGTAGGAAAATATGTTTTTAGAGTTTTAAATACTATAGATTGAAAATCGCGCACACTTCAGAATGAAATACAAGTAAGTGTTTATGCTTTCTTAGTGGCATTGGTTGTGGCGCCATGACTTTTAGACAAGTTTGCCTACATATTTCAACCAGTCAAACTGAAAATGTCATTACACTTGCCCGTCTCACTTTCAGGAGTTTGGTTTTTTCCCCCTGTGATGCTCGTTTAAAAGAAGAAAACTCTATAACCAGCTGTTTTAGTTAGGATTTCTCTTGTTGGGATAAGGTATCATGCCAAACCAAGCTGGGGGAAGAAAGGGCTTATTTTATTTATTTAGCTTACACTTAGACATCACAGTCCATCATTGAAGCAAGTCAAGGCAGGAACTCAAGCAGAGGCCGCGGGGGAATCCTGCTTGCTGGGTTGCTTAGCCTGCTTTCTTAGAGCACATAGGAACCAACTGCCCAGGGGTGGCACCACACGTCAGTCATTAATCAAGACAATATGGTTCATACTTGCCTACAAACCAGTCTTAGGAAAGCATTTTCTCAATTAGGAATCTCTTCCAAGATACATCTAGTTTTGTGTCAAGTTGAAAACACCAGCCAGTGAGTATTTAAGAATGGGGAAATGGTCATGGAGGTGCTCATTCATCAGATCAGTGCATATACTCAGTTAGAAGAATAAGAATAGGAAATTTGCAAGAATTGAATAATGAAAAACAAAACAGAGACTACATGATCTATAGCTGTGACTTTCAGCTAGTTTTGGAAGGGTAGACTATGAAGATATCTGTTACTAGAGGTGATGTTTGTAGGTCACTTTCTCTCCTGCTTTTCTTCAGTGTCCATATTTTGATGATGAACTTACTACCTCATAAAAGAGGTAATTCTTTAGAAACAAGGGGGGGGGGAGTTTGAACTAGCCCTTCTCTCACAAAAGAAGAAAGATAACAAAAGGAGTGGAACAAGACTTGATTGAGTCTGAAAACGGGAGAATCTAAGTGATAGCTAACTTGTGGGAGAGGAGTCTCCCTTCCCTCCACTCCATCCCTTTAGCTGTTGTAAATTCTGATCCCAGCAGAAATACTGCTTCTCTGTTAGATTTAGCTTAAGTAGCTTAAACCATGAGCGTATAATTACTTCAATTTTCATGTTTTTATCCTATATATAAAAATTATGAAACTAAACTGTTCCCATTAAAAACTGAGACCCTAGCCAGTGAAATGGCTTGGTGAGTAGGGTGTAAATCACCAAACCGGGCAGCCGAGTATGATGCTCAAGACTCACATGGCAGAAGGGAGGACCAACTTCTGCAGACTGGCCTTTGATCTTCATGCATGCATGTATGTGCTCACACAGTAAATAAGTGTTATTATAATAAATATGATTTGGATTGGCAAGATGGTTCAGCAGGTAAAGGCTCACTCCGGGAGCCTGGTGGCTCTTCAGACCCTTGTAGAGGTAGAAGGGAATTGACTCCGCTAAATTGTCTTCTAACTTCTACTTGCCAGCTTGACATACATGTTTACACTGACAAATAGTTTTTAAACAAGACACAAGAGTGGGTGTAAATGTGAATCACAATCTTTTAGAGCCTTTGCAGTTCTATTTTCTAGGGTATTACATACAAAATATGTGTAAATAGATTTTTGTGTGCTTGACTTATTTGTGGCTGGGGCATATTTGTATTCATACAAATGCCAGCACGTGTACAAACAATACTTTGGTGCAGGCTCAATACAAGTTTGGACATGATTTTTATACTTACAGTGTGGGCAGATGTGTTGATTTGGTTTTAGGAAATCTGACTTGGAGTGCTGAGTCTTTTTTTTCCCACTGTGTGACCCACTTCAGTGCCAGCAGCCTACAGGCGCGGGATGCCAGGCAATGGTTAGGATCCACAGTTTGCTGTAGCATGGGACACTGAGTGCCAAGTGTTGATGGCACACTGTGTGGCATGCTTCCAGGAGTATCTTGCTTCATCTGATAGAGTTAGCTTAATTACCTTTTTTGTGCCATTGTTTAGTACAATTACAAAGGAATTTCTGGTTGTCATCACTGAGTTTTCTTTCACTCTTATTAGGTCATCCATCCTGTTTAAAGTTTTCCCCAGAACTAACAGTGAGAGTGAAGGCATTACGGTGGCAGTGTATTGAGTGTAAAACATGCAGCTCCTGCCGGGATCAAGGCAAAAATGCAGTGAGTACCTTGGCTTCTCCCAGGCCTGATCCATTCAGTAGCCTCCTCCAGGTAGATATCATTAATTTGGAATACTGTTTGTTTACTTGGACATAGACTGGGTAATTTGTAAAGCAACTTAATCATATATTTGTAGAGATAGTAAACTATTCTCAAGAAAGGTCCCAATTCGTTTGAGCAGTACAGAGACATTGATTTATGAATTTCTTTTGTTAATTGCAAATTATCCTTTTTCATTATGACAGACCAGGGTTAGCTCTTACCTGTCTCTTACTGTACTAGAAAATATTGAACCTATAGTTCTTCACCAAAGATTTCTGCTAACTTAGACTGCTTACTAAGTTAATACTGATTAAAGAAAGTTTTAATATTACAATATTATCTTTGAAGTTTCCCAGGTTTGATAAGTCCTAAAATTTTTCTGTCTCTTAAGGTTAAGCAGAAATATTTTTTCCTTTTCCTTTCTTTCTTCTTCTTTTTTTAAAGGATAACATGCTCTTTTGTGATTCATGTGACCGAGGTTTTCACATGGAGTGTTGTGACCCACCACTCACACGGATGCCAAAAGGTGAGACGTTCCTTCTGAAATCAAACTGAGAAAGGGCGCTAGTGGAGCCACAGTTTATCTTCTGTTAAGATGAAAAGTAATTGATTCTCGTTTTGAGATTGTATAAATTAAAAGCCAGCTGACATCCTGAAGGTAGGCTATACTTTTTGTTAAGGCTGGTTAACATGTTTGTATTCATTGTCAACATTGCAGTGTCTGTGACGGATGGAATGGTGTATGTTGAAGTGTTGGCTTGTCTCTAGCTAGAGGCTCAGGAAGGAGTAAAACTGTACTAGGGCATGTTGGCTTTAGCGCTACTCAGTGCTTTTCAGATCCTAGACTCAGACCTGATGTATTCAAAACTTAAAAGAAACTAAACAAATAATTTGTGACCAAATAAGTACGTAAATCATAAGGTGCAGCTTAGTGCTGTCGGGTTCTCTTAACACAGTCCTTGAAAGGTGTTGCTGGGGTGTAATTGCTTTTTGCTTGGTTCTCCATGGAGCACTCTTTCATCATATAGACCTACTTTTTTTTTTTATGGTTTTTCGAGACAAGGTTTCTCTGTGTAGCCCTGGCTGTCTTGGAACTCACTCTGTAGACCAGGCTGGCCTCGAACTTAGAAATCTACCTGCCTCTGCCTCCCGAGTGCTGGGATTAAAGGGGTGCACCACCACTGCCTGGCTGACCTACTTCTTATAAAGAAAATGTCAAGCCATGTCTTGTGGCATAGACCTATAATCCCCACTTCTGGGGATGCTGAGAGATGGGGATCGTAAATTCAAGGCTTGCCTGAACTAAGTGAGTTCAAGGCCAGTCTAGCTAACTTTTCATGACCCCGTCTCACATTTTGGAAAGAAAACACATTGAGAATATTTCAGTTCAGTTGGAATCCTTATTTTCCATGTTCCATTTCCATAGATTCTGTTTCAACTCTTGCTTTTGATCTGTGTGTTCTCTAAATAGAAAACACCATGGGACAACTCTAGTGTAACACCTGTAGGGTATTTGGTAATGTCTGTTTAGAGGTAGAAAGGGACTCAGCCATAGTGGACAGCTGCCTGTATGTCTTCCTTTAGTCACCCTTATGACACCCTGTTGTCACCTCTTGAAGCACCCTAAATATATATGAGTAACCCTCTTTACCTCTCCTTTGCATCTACATTTAACATCTATAAAAGTTATAATGGCTGAAGGCCGTTAAGACTTTATTTTGACTTTATGTCAGACGTTACAGATAGCTGGTACAACAGACGTCCGTAGCCTCCTTATTGCCCCTTACTGTTACTGTTTTACAAAAGCCACAAGACACGCACAGAATCCAGGAACCAGTGTTGATGTGGTTAACCATAATCTAGAGGCCTCATTAGAATGCTCAGAATCCATTTAGGATCTCACACTCAGTGTCATGCTGCTTTGATTGTCTTCAGCCTGTGATAACTACTCAGTCTCTGTCTTTCCCAGCTTTGACAGATTTGGAGAGTTCTAGTCCATTACTTCACAGAAACCCCTCCATTTCTCATTGGATTGAGTTTTGTGCTTCCTGTTGTATCATAACAGGTAGATAGTAGTGATGTACCTTATTACTAGTAATGTTACTTTGATGACTTAATTGCAGTCGTAAAGACACCTGACTGGTTTTCCCCTTTGCCCACTAATTAGCACCTGTCAATCTTTCTTGCCTATGCAGCTCTTAATGTGATATCTGTACAGTGGTGACTGTCTGGTCCACCATTCTTTTTAAACTAAGTCAGATTCTGACATAAATAACTACTGTTGCCTTCTTAACATTTATTTATTAAATTACTTACATCAGTAGCAACACATGATTTTTTTTATCCTATGGGTGGTTGTTCACTGCATTAGTCATTTGTCCTTTGGAAACACCCCGAAGTGACTGCCAAGTCCTTTTGACATCCCTCTATGAGTATTTTCTGGCACTGTAACATTATAAGATCTTCAAAACTAACTTTTTTTTCCCATTCCTTGTCCTGAAAGCAACCAGTATTCTAGGAAAAATGGCCTTTTATTGTAGATGCTAATATCTGGAACCTACTTGAACACACACACCCCCCCACCCCCCACCCCAAGGCATAGTGTCTCTATGTAGCTCTGGCTGTCCCAGAACTTAACTACCTCTGCTAGAATTAAGGATGTGTGCCACCATACCTGGCTAGAGCAGAGATTTTTGATGGAGAATCAATGGCTCCTGTCCATTTGCTTTGAGGGTATATATGAATTTCTTTGAGCTGTTCATAGATGGTTATTTGTATGTTTTTATGGCTTTTTTTTCCTTTCCCAGAAGCATTTCACTGGATTTTCATATAGTTCTTAAACTATCCTTGAGGGGTTGGGATGTTTGAGGCCTTCTGTATATCTGTAGTAGACTTTGTATAGATCTTTATTCTTTTACAGGCATGTGGATATGTCAGATATGCCGGCCTAGGCAGAAAGGACGGAGGCTTCTACAGAAGAAGGCGGCACAGATAAAACGGCGCTATGCTAATCCAATAGGACGGCCAAAAAGCAGGTTAAAGAAACAAAACACGGTGTAAGTTGTACTTATGGCAAGGTGAGGGGAGAAGAGGGTAGGGCCGTCTCTGTGGTGTAGGAGCCGCTTGTTTTCTTAACGACAGAAGAGCCTGGTGCTCTAACTGCCACTTTTCTGTGACATGCTGATTTTGCTAGCCCTTAGTAAAGTGCCATGTAGGCAGGCCCTGCTCTAAGTGCCTCGTGTGTCCAATCATTCAAGTCTCCTCGGAACCTAGTGGAGGGTTGGTGCAGAAGTGGGAGTTAAGGCGAAGAGAAACTAATTTGCATGAAGTTGTACATTAAGTGTTGAGCTGGGGTTAAAACCTAAGTCTGGTACCCAACTGTGGTGCATAACCTTTTCCTTATGCCGCTGCTTGTGTGAAGTAGCAACGAGAGCTGCAGACTGCTAGTGTGGGCCTTTTGGATGCAGCCTTAGTTGTTTATCAGTAGACATAAGCAGATCACTGGGTAAGGGCTCACGGAGGTGATAAGCCTCAGTGTTATGTTCTCCTGGGGTATGTTCATCCGTTATCAAAAACCACAAACTGTAGACTGGGGAACAAGGCTTTCTGGAGTGGTGGGACAGGTGTCAGTAGCTTTCTGTCTTTCAGAAATGTAGTAGTTCACTTTTGTTCATATAAAAAGGTTTTAAATCTGAAAACCTCTATTTTTGTTCTCATATTTATTTTTGTATCTTTCCTCCACTTAATACTATCTTGAAGGTAAAATAACAGAAACCCGAGCATTAGCAGCCTGACACTTTTAGGACCAGCGTTCTAGTCTGTGGTTTTCATCTTATAAGAAGCTTTAATTTGCCTTTTAAAATGATTTCTGATATCCAGAAAGTAAACCTGTCTTTGTTTTAAGAGTTAAAAGTATAACTCTTTGTACAGCGGTCACAGAATTAGAGGGCTTTGTGATTCAGAAAGCCAGTCGTTCACTGATCTGGTTCATGTGCCAGAGCGATGTGGTGTGTCCTGGATGTCCATTAGTAACAAATGGTGTCGGCATGGTCTGACTTCTGCCTTAGGGTTCTTCCTACTGTAAGCTAGGCTTCCTGGAATTGGATGGTTCTAACATAATATTACTGTTTATACTTTAGAAATTTTTTCTCCCTCCCTCCCTCCGTCCCTTCCTTCCTTCCTCTTTTTGTTCTGTTCTTTTTGCCAGGGTCTCAATGTGCAGTTCTGGCTGTCCTGGGATCTGCTCTATAGACCAGGCTTGCCTGAACTCACCACAGAGATCCACCTGTCTCTGCCTTCCGAGTGCTAGAAGTTTAATAGAAGTATATTCTTAAAATAAAGCTATAAGATTATTTTCTAAGTTTATGTTTTATATTAAATACAAACCTTATGATGATTTCTTTTTAATTGTCCTATTTTTTTCTCTCTTTGATTCTTTAGATCAAAAGGTCCCTTTAGCAAAGTTCGAACTGGTCCTGGAAGGGGTCGGAAACGTAAAATCACTGGCTCCAGCCAGTCTGCGTCATCATCAGAAGAAGGCTATTTAGAGCGGATAGATGGCTTGGACTTCTGCAGAGATAGCAATGCCCCCTTGAAGTTCAACAAGAAAACCAAAGGGCTCATTGATGGCCTTACCAAATTCTTCACCCCTTCTCCTGATGGGCGGAAAGCCCGAGGGGAAGTGGTAGACTACTCTGAGCAATACAGAATCAGGAAAAAGGGCAACAGAAAATCAAGTACTTCAGATTGGCCTACAGGTAAAAGTTTGAACCAAGCTTAGAAACAAACATATTACAAAGCGTATTACTTGCATTAACACTAGTCATATAGAATAGTTCATGTTTCATTGTAAAAATTATGGACAAGCCTGGTGGCACAGACCGGTAATCGTAGCACTGGAGAGTCTGAGTCATGAGTCTGGATGACCACATGTTCAAGACCAGCCTGGAATACAAAGTGAGACTCAGTCAAAACAGAAATTGGTCTAGAAGAATGTATTAAAGGTACATACTCATGTGACACTGTGTCAGGAATTAGAGCGGAGGCGAACTTGCAAAGCTGTGACACTTGAAGCACTGTGGCTTTTGCTTTACTTCTTCAAGGAAATTAGAAAGAGCAGACATGGTTAAACTGCTGTTCATTTAAGTGTACAGAAAAGACTAAAATATATGCAGGATGATATTATGTATGATTTTCTTCTTTAGATCTTGGAAATGTATTTGTAAGTTTTTATATATTAATCCGTGAGGGAGGGGCTTCCCACAGCTCCAGCCTGATAGCAGCCTACACTTAGCCTGCCTTCCAACCTTTCAAACTAGGAGCTACCTACGGAAGGGGCTCAGTAGTGTGGTAGGTAATTCAAGTCAGAGACCTAAGGCCTTAAACAGTCTCTTTTGTAAGGCTTGAGTTAAGACACAATAGTCATGTCATGCAGTTGAAAGAGCTCTGAGAAAATTTGAAACATAAGAACAAACTGGATCATGGGGACCAAAGTTCCAGGGTCTTACTACAGGAGAGGGGTGTGGTGGTGGTGGTGGTTCTCATTTTATTTAGTTTTTATTTCATGAGAGTTGAATTTGTTGTTTAAAAAAATGAAGTTATAAATACAGATTTTAATACTATTATTTTTTAAATTATTCTTCTCTCACGTAATATATCCTGACATAATATATCTCCTCCTCTCCAATAAAGTTTTGTTTTAAGTTTTAAGGTCTTACCTACCGCAAGAGAATTTAATTTTGGTTTTCCTTCTCAAATGTCCCGTGAACAAGTGGTTGTATTATCTGCTTCTTCATTCCTGCATATGTGAATGATGGATTGGTCCAGGGGAGGAAGTCCTCATCCCTCTTGATCCTCTGTTTTGTAACTACTGACTTGGCTCTCATCAGAGCGCTCGTCAGCTCCTGTTCACATCGGGACTTTCCATGTTAGATTATGGATGAGGTTCAGTTGGAGCGTGGTTATCCAGAAAGATGCGTTGTCCATTTATGTTAGACTTACAAAAGGACTTCTAACATTTTCATTGGAATGGAATCCTTTGAAAATGGGTTATTAAAAGAAGCTCCTGGAAACTTAGAACTAGAAGTTCTTCTAGCAAATGTATAATAATATGTAGAGAAATAACGCTCAACTTTAATCATTGGTGCGTTTTACTATAATAGGCTCTGGTTTTCTTTATGCATTGTAAATATGAAGGATCAGTTTGTACGTCATTTTATACAGTGTCACGGAATGCAGTACTAGGTCTGTGCCTGCATCCATCTGTGTCATGCACTAGGGGGCATTAAAACTACGTGGTGATGTTAGACTGTACTGTCTTTTCAGTTGAGAATGTTGTCATCCTTGAGTTTTTGTCTTCTTTTTCCTCTTGTACTAAATGAACCACAGAGCCAGTCTCTGCAGTCAATTTGAAAAGAACTGTCACTGATTGGTCTTTTCAGCCAGACTCAAAGAGGAGGTCACCAGCAGTGTCATCTTCAAATGCAAAGGATAAGGATCTACATAACCCCCATACTCCCTTCACTAATTATTTTGCCCCGTTGAGGAAGAGCCATCATTTAGTGGATGATTATCATAATTTTTCATACTTACCCAGAGGATTATCATCTGTGGTCCTCAGGTTTGTGGAGTTTGTGCTTTAACAGGGCACCCAGAATGTGAAGGGAGTTATTAGTATTTCCTGGTATCAGTTAACATAGCTCTTTGGAAGTCTCTGTGGTAATTGTTGATGAATTAAATTCATGCTAAAAGTGTCAGTAGTCACACTTTCAAAATAACATTTCTGCTCTTTAGACCCTTTTCTTGTTCTTTCTGTTGAAATTAATCTTTTAATGAATTTAAATTCGGTTATGTCATATTTTTAGGAAAATTTAAGACAATTTGGGTTTTTTACCAGAAGGACAGATTGTTAATACTTGATTAGTGTTTCTGAGAGTCAATTTAATGCTGTCCTTTTCTTGGGTAGAATATAAGTAATGATAAGGTCTCCAGATTGAAAGTTTTCTTAAATTGAAGGCAGTACAAATAACACGTGAGTCCTTTCTTTATGTGTAGACAATCAGGATGGCTGGGAAAGCAAACAAGAAAATGAAGAGAGGCTTTTTGGAAGCCAAGAAATCATGACGGAAAGAGATATGGAATTGTTTCGTGACATCCAAGAGCAAGCTCTGCAGGTAAAATTGCATATTCAGGCTAAACAGTCAAGGAGCTGTAACGGATAGCAAACAGAACAGTATGTGCTGGGTGAGACAAGCGTGGTGACTTACTCTGCGATGTGCTTTGTGCAGATGTGTGGCTCTCCTTGTTACGGAAGTCCTTTCAAGCTGCAGCTGTTTATGCTTTGCTGGCATGGCTTTGCTTACTAATATTAAGGGAGCATACTATATTTCCTTACTGTATTAAGTAAAATTGGTTACTTTACTGTTATTATTTGTTATGTGTATGAGTATTTTGCCTGCATGTAAATCTGTGTACCATTTACATGTTTCCTGGAGCTGGTGTTACAGAAAATTATAAGCTGCCATGTAGGTGCTGGAAATCAAACCCAGGTCCTCTGCTGCGGAGCTAACTGTCCAGCCCTTGCAGAAAAGATTTATTTGGACTCATTTCTTAGTTTTTTGTTGTGTAGGTAAAAACTCTTTAGGTTTAATGATAGCATATCATGGTAAAAAGCACATGACATGGAGGTCAAGAAGAAGAGAGAATGGCAGGAACATGGGTCCTAGTAACCCCTAAAGATGTGCCTAGTGACCCAACGTCCTTCTAAGCCTCAGTGTTAAGAGTTCTTTCATCTCCCAGTAGTATCATAAACTGGCTTTGGGGAAGCATTTAAGAGCCAAACCATAACAGTGTTCCTGTCTGTACATTTGCATACACAACAGCTGGTGTTCTCGGTTCCTTTGCATTCTTGCCTATGCACCACCTTAGAGCCATTGGCAGATTCAGAATGTATCCAGGATATGACCGCTCTTACTGCTTCAGAGCTACCGTCATTTGGCTTTGGTCTTACCATAGTTTCCAGACTGTGCCTCTGGCCTCCACTCTTCTCTTGCTGCCTTGCCTCAGTCTCTAGTCTCGTTCTTTACACAGAGTAACTTATTTTGTGACCTAAGTTGGATTGTGCCACCTTTCTGCTTAAAATACCTCCAATGTCTCTTAGCCCTAGTTAGAATTTTTAACAAGCCAACAGCTTTATCCTTATCTTCAAGGTTTAGGTGCTCTTGTACACACTGCCCTCTCTGGCTGCTTCCCTTCCACCCTTGCCTACAGTGGTACCCAGTCCCAGACACCTTCTTTTCTCAGATACACCAAACACACCATAGCACTTGGTGTTCTCATGTCCACATGCCAGTTGATTCACTGTTTATTTCCTCTAGGTCACATATTTCCAAAGAGGCCATCCCAACTCAAACTAAGGGTAAAACACTGTTAGCTGCCCGCTGACTGTGTTAGCCACTCCCTTCCTGCTGTTTTTCCTACATAGTGCTCATCATCTTTTGAATTTATTTTATTTATTTGTTTACTCTGAGACAGGGTCTCACCATGTAGCCTTAGCTAGTTTGGAACTTACTGTGTAGACCAGCGTGGCCTTGAATTCAAAGCCCACCTCAGTATTCTAGGTGCTGGGATAAAAGACTTGCATTAGCATACCCAGTTTGAATTTGTTCATCTCTAGGATTTAAGTGCCATAGGAGCAGATAGTTTGTCTTTATTTACTGCCTTAAACTGAGTGGCTAGCCTGAGGTCAAGGCCTTGTTTGCTTGTTCTGCTGGGAGAAGTGGGATGAGAACAGGTGTACCAGGCATATGAAGAGAAGAGCGACTGAGGTACAGGGCTGCTGAGCTCCAGGACAGATCGTAATAGTAATCTGGCCAATAGTGTGTGTGCATGAAGTTCTGCAAGAGAACAGTCCAGTAGACTATGTGTATGGGTGGTCGGTCGCGTGTGCGGGCGTGAGTGCCACAAAGGGACTTAGTAGATTAGCTTACACTGTAGGGGTTGGATAGATCAGTAGTGGTCACCTGCAGGCTGGTGGCTGTTCGATCCGTGGATCTGGATGCTTCGCAGTCCCAGTCTGGTATTAAAGTTCTAGAAGATTTCTGTTGCCTCATAGACAGTCTGCACTGGAAAAGTAGATCACTTGGTGTGTTCTGTCAGGGGAGGACTGTAGTAACCACCACCTTGGTGATCTCATGTTTAGGACGAAGCAAAGGCAGACAGGCAACACCACTTTGCTTTCTGCCTTCTTTATATTGAGGCCACCTATTGGGAGGTTTTGCACAGTCTGAGTGTGGGGTCTTCCTTTTCAGTTAAACTTGTCTGAAAATGTTCAGTAGGCACACCCAGAGGCGTGTATCTGATGATTCCAGATCCTGTCAGGTTGGTAATCTAGGCTAACTGGCACACCCAGCACTTGACTGTTTTATTCATGCAATGTTCAGAGTTCCAGCGTTCTGGAGACTGCTGGAAACCCAAGTAAAGGGATACCCCACAGCAATTTAGTAAGCTTTTATTTTGCATGAAGGACATAAACAGCTAGATATTATATATCTAAATCATTTGCATATGAAGTGGAAATGAACAGAATTTCTGGTTTAATGATCTTTCTCCATGAGATCGATTTATTTAGAATGTACGTGCCTGGCTTTGTATTGAACATACAAAGATACAGCCTCAGGAGCTTTCAGTCTCATCAGTGGTACGAATGGGAAATAATCATAAACACAGAGTCCAGATCGGTACTAGAGAGAAGAGGGGAAGACTGCAGTGGGAGATTGTGATAGGGCTTCCTGGTCTGTATTGTGTGGCTGTGTTCAGAAGGTACGTAGAAGGGAAGATGTTTTCAAAGTAATGATCTGCGAGACTGAAGAGAGTCAGCAAGACTGCAAGATCAGTGACACAGGGACTTGCCTAGGAAATGTCAGGGTCAGAGAAGAAAGTTGAGGAACTAAGTTCAGTATGACTGGGGAGAATGAATGAGGATCATACAGGTGAAACTGGAGAAACAGGCCACAAGTTGGGATTGGGTTTTTAAATCACTAATCTGTTTTGGGAAGCCCTGAAATGAAATAGCAAGATTATACTTTCATTGAGATTGGTTCTTCTTAGGCTGGATGTTTACCTCAGTTGATAAGAGTGCTTGTCTAGAATGCACAAAGTCCTAGGGTTTGGTCCCACATAAGATCAAATGATGATAGCACACACCTGTAATCCCAGAACACAGGAGGTGGGTAGAGGACCAGAAAATTTTAAGATGACCTTGTGGAAATTCAGTAATTGATAGGGCAAGATGCAAGTGAATGTGTGAGTGCGTGTGTAGTTGCTTCCTCATGTAGAGCCTTGCTGACTTTAAACCTGAGCGAGTGGAAAATCCTTCCTCTAAAGGCTACCCAGGGGAATTGGGGTGGGGTGGGGGTGGAGTACATACGTGCATGAGCGCATGTGCCAGAGCATTGCACAACGCCACAGGTCACGGTAACGGAGTGTGTGGGCAGAGAGTCTGGCTCTTACCTGTGGTGATGTGTAAACAGTTGTACTGGAACTGGATCTCCACGTTCTCCTCGGGCATCCGACTGGAGGAGCACTGGGGGGCCGATGGGAGGACTCTCCCGTGGCAGGCTGCATCACAACAGGTGCACGTTCTAGCTTTTATACTTCCTATTTAGTCCAGACTTCCTGAAGGGAGTCTGGTTACTCTGTTTTCCTAAGCGACCACTGTTGCTGTGGGGTGCAAAGACAGATGAAAAGATCTTACTTTATAGATTAGAATATTATAGATTAGAATACTTAGAATCTAGAATTCAGTTAAAGATCGGGTTCTTAAAAATCTTTTTGCAAAATTGCATTTTAATCGTTTTTGGTGTGTTTCTGTACTGTTTTTAATGGTTGGAAGAGTCCTGGAACTTGCTGGTGATACAATGAATTTTATCCAAAAGATAGTCATCTTTTGTTTTAAGGTGTCTCAGGAAGAGCTTGGTCTCAGTTGGCTGTGTTCCAGTGTGAAACCTGAGATAAGTCCCTTGGCCTTTGAGGAAAGGGACTTAACCGTTACCGAAGGGGAAGGGAGGGATTGCCAATCAGGTGTGCTTACGAGGTTAATTTCTTATTAGTGAATTTCAACAAACCTTAGAATAGGAGTCTTTAGCTTTTTAGTTTTGTTGTATATGTATGTATGGACTCCAAAGAGGGGATTTTTAATCTCTCAGTGGCTTTAAAAATATAACGTTGAAAGATAATTTTGATTTTTTTTTTTGGATGAGTTATTAATACTTTGGTCAGCCTAAATTGTAGTTCTGTCATCTTTTTTAGGTGAGTCAGTATTTATAAAATGTCCATGATGAACACATACACGTGTATGTGGATTTGTTGCTTGGTTTTAGGTAGAGTAAATGAGACAGCCTTTGAATGTAATGTTTTTAACTTTTAGAAGCAGCTTGTATTTGAACCTCTGGTGTAGAAAACAAGTCATCAAGGCTCCAAACACCACTTCTTTCTTGACAGTGCACTTTAGATTGTTACAGGAGTGAGAGGACCGTCCAGACCATTTCCATTTATAAATAGAGAGAGATTGGCCTGTGTTTAAAAAAAAGAAAGAAAGAAAGTGTGGTTGTGTTCGGTCAAATTGACAGAAATCACATGTGGTACGAATCGAAGACCTTTTTGGTACTCGCTTTGTCGTATTGTCTGTATATTACTTTCCCAAGTCAGGAGATGTTTGTTGTCTGAGGTGCTCCTATGATGAGTACAGGGCATTGTTTTGCCGCTGGCTAGCAGGAGTATTCAACACCTGGCTCTTTAAACCCAGCAGTTAATTTTATAAAAATCATTAAAGGAGTAAGCTTAGTTGAGGAAAATGTCTATAGTCTGTCAACAGAAGACTAAGCAATACCAGTTACATATGGTGTAAGAGGTTTGCTAGCACTTTATTTATGTGAGCCTGCTATTTAAATGTACAGCCCACTTTCAGATTTGTTAGCTTGTGCTTGACTTCTCATTGTTCTCTTACGGGTCCAGAAAGACAACATTTAGATTCGGGGCATTAATATTATTAATGTTTTGTTATTGTTGTTGTTATGTCAGTCTATTTAAGTTAGCTAACTTGTGTAATGTTTTTCTTGACTGTACAGAAAGTCGGAGTAACTGGGCCCCCTGATCCACAAGTCCGCTGTCCCTCTGTCATTGAGTTCGGAAAGTATGAAATCCACACGTGGTATTCCTCTCCGTACCCTCAAGAGTACTCAAGGTATGCTTTGATCCCTTAGGACTTTAGGACTGGGTCTCTGGGAGGGTCTCGTCCAGTTCATCGTTTTACACGGAAAAGCTTTCAAATGTCCACGATAGCAGTGTGCGCCAATAGCCGTTTCTCTAGCGAGCTTTAGATGCCCTTGTCCGATACCTGTCCAAAGCTATTTTTAAAACTATAAACCATATTAAATTGACTGACTAATATTCTGTGATATTATCTTTAAGGTAGTATCATGAGTAACAACTCTTAAGTTAAATGTATTAAGAAAAGATTAAATTATATTCAGGTATGATCTGTGTGTGTGTGTGTGTGTGTGTGTGTGTGTGTGTGTGTTTGTGTGCACGCGCGTGTACATGTAAAAGCAAGGCAAGAAGTTCAGCAACTCCTACAGTGCCCTGCTACTTGGTAATTTATTCCTTTGGAGTTTTGAATAGCTATGATCTTATATGATCACAAAGAAAGAAATGTTTCTATTTTTAAATTTTTTATTAATATTTGTATGTGTGTATGTGTGCCACACCACGTGTATAGGAATCAGTGGACACAAACCGTAGGAATCAGTTTTCTCCTTCCACCATGTGGGCCCTAGCCATTAAACTCAAGATTATTTTACCTGCTACTAAGCCATCTCTTTGGTTCCTGTTACCACCACTTTAAAGCAAGTTCTTATCACAAGTATTAATCTGTCAGCTGTCCAGAGGCTCTAGTGCACATAAATTGAAACTACATGCACCATGACTCTTCTACTCAAGGGAGGGGTGGCTGGAGAGAGCCAGTTTTCATACTTGCAAAAGATGATAAGAATCTAGTTAGGGACTTTTGTCTTACAAAATATTGAAGGTATGCATGAAATTTTTGCCATGTCTTCTGATAAAATTGTTACTAGAACTGTCTGCTGGGGAAGCTGGTTCAGTGGAGGGGTAAACACTGCCAGCAGAAAACACCCCAAAACGTAATAAAAGGTGAGAGAGCAAGGATGGGGACTGTATAGCTAGCTTCCTTACGGCAACTTTCAGACATTTCCTATAGATTTCTTTATTCGTTGTAATCTCTTTAGTTCTCCATGAGATATATCCAGCAGTTTAATAGTGTCTTTAGTAGTTACAGATGTTGTTTTCTGTCCTTGTTTTTATTCTTACAGTTATGTTTTTAAAAACTAAATATATTTACTCAATTGAGTTCTATGGATTTACTTCTGAGTTCTTTTTAATTTGAGTTGAGTAAAACGCCTGGAGATCTTAGGCTTTTTAAAAATGTGTTTGTGGTGTATGTGCCTTTGGGTATGCCTGTTTACATGTGTGTGTGCTTGGGCACATGTGCACCCGTGTGAACATGTATGTAGGGTCCACCGTGTGATGAATTCACCTCACCCTTTTGAGACAGGACTTCTCAGTCAGTCCTTGCTCACTTATCCAGCTAGCTTCACTAGCCATCTTGCTCAGGGATCCCCTCGTTTCTAGCTGAAATAACAGGCATGCTACTACTAAGTCCCAGCAGATAACTCTGTAGGCTCTGGACCTGAGCTTTGTCCTGGTGCTCGCATGGCAAGCACTGTCACTTCCCAGCCCTCTCCAGATACCATAGCCTTTTCACATAAGAAACCTCCATTCTTAAAAGTTGCTGGTCTCTTCTTGTGGGTTTTATACTAGATTGCTTCTAGATTAATTTCTTGCTAAACACCTTTAAAACAAATTCCAAGTCTCATAGCGTACAAAAACTTTGTAGCAAACAAAAAAGAAAGGATCCTGAAAGAAAAGGTTTAGCAGGGCCGATAAGAGTGCGCTGAGGGGTGTGCTGCGTCAAACCTAAATATACACATATGCCTAGTGTGTTAAGTAATCCCTGGCTCACACAAATAGGTAAAGCAAAGTACAGCAACACCAGGGAAGCTGTACTGTATAATATAAGATGGATAGGCGCCAGTAAAGAAATCAACATCATGAGCAGCCTCCATTCAGACCACTCAGATTAGCTTAAGAGTACCCTCCTTGCCGTGAGGGCATTTCAAGGTCTTAATAAGGCTGATTCCCATGTAATAAAGAAGCTTAAGAGACTCTGCTTTTCTTTAATTCTCTTCCTGTCTTGATTTGAAACAGACTTGCTAGAACCAGATTTGCATGATGTCAGTTATTGAAGAAGAAACCAAACAGTTTTTAAAAAGTGCCTTAGCTGTTCAGTGATGAGGTAAAATGGAAGAAAAGAAAGTAAAAATTACTGCTATAAATTATAGCATGGGTAGCTATCACCTGTGGGGCTTTGTAACCAACTAAGTGTCTATGGACTAACTGTGAAGTGAGAATTTCTGTCTCATTTGCAGACCTGGGTCCGGCATGTATATTCAGGACAATATAGCTTATAGGAGCCTGAAGTAGGATGCGGGCTCACTTTCTGTCTGGAGCGTGCAGCCATGTTACACATGACACGTAGCATCTGTAGCTTGGTTTATGCTTCATTTAAAAGGTCCCCGGTGGGATGGGTATGTCTCTGGCCCTTCTTTCCTGTCCACTTTTTGTTTTATAGACAATGTTTTGCTAAGTTGTGGTGTTTCTGCTCAGCCTCTTTAAAGAAACTTAAGAGGGGTGGGGGACTATGTGTGCATGTACATGGCTGTGCATATGAGCGCTCGCTTGTGTGCACGCGTGTGTGTGTGAGTGCATGTACACGTACGTACGTATACATGTGTGCACTATGGCACAAATGTGGAGATCAGTAAACAACTTTTTGGTTTTGTCTTCCACCTTGTTGAATCAAGGTCTCTTGTTTCTGTTGCCGGCTCTTATTTCAGGCTGGCTGACCCGAAGGTTTCTGGGCAGTTCTTTCTTCTGTCTTGCCATAGGAATGCTGGGATTACTAATTATAAGTATAAACCAGCACGTCCTGATTTTTTTTTTTTTTTACTTTTATTTATTTATTTTTTTCATATTTTATTTACATTTCAAATGTTTCCCCCTTTCCAGATCTCCCCTTTGGAACCTTCCCATTCCTTCCACCCTCCCCCTGCCACTATGGGGATATTCTCCAACCCGCCCACCCACTCTCGTCTTCCCTCCTTGGCATTCTCCTATACTGGGGGATCTAACACCCTCAGGCCCAAGGGCCTCTCCTCCCCCTGATGGCTAACAAGACCCTCCTCTGCCGCATTTGTGGCCAGCACCATGGGTCCCTCCATGTGTATTCTTTGGTTGGTGGATCAGTCTCCAGGAGTATCGAGGGGTCAGGCCAGTTGCCACTGTTGCTCCCTCCCTGGGGCTGCACACTCCCTCAGCTCCTTCAGTCCTTTCTCCAAGTCCTCCATCTGGGACCTCACACTCAGCCCTACTGTTGCTGCGAAGTGACTCTTGGGTATTTCAAACTTTTGTGCTAATAACCACTTAACAGTGAGTACATACCATGTTCATTCTTTTGTGACTGCGTTACCTCGCTCAGGATGATATTTTCAAGTTCCATCCATTTGTCTACGAATTTCATGAAGTCATTGTTTTTAATAGCTGAGTAGTATTCCATTGTGTAAATGTACCACATTTTCTGTATGCATTCCTCTGTGGAGGGACATCTGGATTGTTTCCAGCTTCTGGCTATTATAAATATGGCTTCTATGAACATAGTGGAGCATGTATCTTTATTACATGTTGGAGCATCTTCTGGGTATATGCTCAGGAGTGGTATAGCTGGGTCCTCAGGTAGTATTATGTTCATTTTTCTGAGGGTCCACCAAACTGATTTCCAGAGAGGTTGTATCAACTTGCATTCCCACCAGCAATGGAGGAGTGTTCCTCTTTCTCCACATCCTCACCAACATCTGCTGTCACCTGAGTTTTTGATCTTAACCATTCTGAATGGTGTGAGGTGAAATCTCAGGGTTGTTTTGATTTTGCATTTCCCTGATGACTAAGGATGTTGAACATTTCTTTGGGTGCTTCTCGGCCATTCAAGTTTCCTCAGTTGAGAATTCTCTGTTTAGCTCTCTTCCCCATTTTTTGACAGGGTTATTTGGATCTCTGGAGTCTAGCTTCTTGAGTTCTTTGTATACATTGGATATTAGCCCTCTATCAGATGTAGGATTGGTAAAGATCTTTTCCCAATCTGTAGGTTGCCGTTTTGTCCTATTGACAGTGTCCTTTGCCTTACAGAAGCTTTGTAATTTTATGAGGTCCCATCTGTCAATTCTTGATCTTAGAGCACAAGCCATTGGTGTTCTGTTCAAGAACATTTCCCCTGTGCCCAAGTGTTCGAGACTCTTCCCCACTTTCTCTTCTATTAGATTCAGTGTATCTGGTTTTATGTGGGGGTCCTTGATCCACTTGGACTTGAGCTTTGTACAGGGAGATAGGAATGGATCAATTCTCAATCTTATACATGTAGACCGCCAGTTGAACCAGCACCATTTGTTGAAGATGCTGTCTTTTTTCCACTGGATGGTTTTAGCTACTTTGTCAAAGATCAAGTGACCATCAGTGTGTGGGTTCATTTCTGGGTCTTTGATTCTATTCCATTGATCTACCTGCCTGTCACTGTACCAATACCATGCAGTTTTTATCACTACTGCTCTATAGTACAGCTTGAAGTCAGGGAGGCTGATTCCCCCAAAAGTCCTTTTATTGTTGAGAATAGGTTTTGCTATCCTGCGTTTTTTGTTATTCCATATGAATTTGAGAATTGCTCTTTCTAGGTCTATGAAGAATTGAGTTGGGATTTTGATGGGGATAGCATTGAATCTGTAGATTGCTTTCGGCAGGATGGCCATTTTAACTATGTTAATCCTGCTGATCCATGAGCATGGGAGATCTTTCCATCTCCTGAGGTCTTCTTCGATTTCTTTCTTCAGAGACTTGAAGTTCTTGTCATATAGATCGTTCACCAGTTTGGTTAGAGTCACACCAACATATTTTATATTGTTTGTGACAATTGTGAAGGGTGTTATTTCCCTAATTTCTTTCTCAGCCTGTTTATCCTCCTAGTATAGGAAGGCTACTGATTTGCTTGAGTTAATATTGTATCCAGCCACTTTGCTGAAGTTGTTTATCAGCTGTAGCAGATCTCTGGTGGAGTTTTTCGGGTCACTTAAGTATACCATCATATCATTTGCAAATAGTGATATTTTGATTTCTTCCTTTCCAATTTGTATCCCTTTGACCTCCTTTTGTTGTCTGATTGCTCTAGCTAGAACTTCAAGTACTATATTGAATAGATAGGGAGAGAGAGGGCAGCCTTGTCTAGTCCCTGATTTTAGTGGGATTGCTTCGAGTTTCTCTCCATTTCGTTTGATGTTAGCCACTTGTTTGCTGTATATGCTTTTACTGTGTTTAAGTATGCCCCTTGAATTCCTGATCTTTCCAAGACTTTTATCATGAAGGGATGTTGAACTTTGTCAAATGCTTTTTCAGCATCTAATGAAATGACCATGTGGTGTTTTCCTTTGAGTTTGTTTATGTAGTGGATTACATTGATGAATTTCCAGGTATTGAACCATCCCTGCATCCCTGGGATGAAGCCTACTTGATCATGGTGAATGATCGTTGTGATGTGTTCTTGGATTCAGTTTTCAAGAATTTTATTGAGTATTTTTGCATCGATATTCATAAGGGAAATTGGTCTGAAGTTTTCTTTTATTGTTGGGTCTTTGTGGGGCTTTGGTATCAGTGTAACTGTGGCCTCATAGAATGAATTGGGTAGTGTTCCTTCCGTTTCAATTTTGTGGAATAGACTGAAGAGTATTGGTATTAGGTCTTCTTAAGGTTGATAGAATTCTGCACTGAACCCATCTGGTCCTGGACTTTTTTTGGATGGGAGACTGTTAATGACTGCTTCTATTTCTTTGGGGGTTATAGGAATGTTTAGATGGTTTATCTGTTCCTGATTTAACTTTGGTAATTGGTATCTGTCCAGAAACTTGTCCATTTCCTCCAGATTTTCCAATTTTGTTGCATATAGGCTTTTGTAGTAGGATCTGATGATTTTTCGAATTTCCTCAGAGTCTGTTGTTATATCTCCGTTTTCATTTCTGATTTTGTTAATTTGGATACTGTCTCTGTGCCCTCTGGTTAGTCTGGCTTAGGGTTTATCTATCTTGTTGATTTTTTTCAAAGAACCAGCTCTTGGTTTTGTTGATTCTTTGTATCGTTCTTTTAGTTTCCACTTGGTTGATTTTAGCCCTTAATTTGATTATTTCCTGCCTTCTACTCCTCTTGGGTGTATTAGCTTCTTTTTGTTCTAGAACTTTCAGATGTGCTGTTAAGCTGTTCGTGTATGCTCTCTCCAGTTTCTTTTTGGAGGCACTCAGAGCTATGAGTTTTCCTCTTAACACTGCTTTCATTGTGTCCCATAGGTTTAGGTAACTTGTACTTTCATTTTCATTAAATTCTAGGAAGTCTTTAATTTCTTTCTTTATTTCTTCCTTGACCAAGTTATCATTGAGCAGAGCATTGTTCAGCCTCCATGTGTATGTGGGCTTTCTGTTGTTGTTGTTGCCATTGAAGACCAACCTTAATCCGTAGTGATCAGATAGGAGGCATGGGATTATTTCAATCTTCTTATATCTGTTGAGGTTTGTTTTGTGACCGATTATATGATCAATTTTGGAGAAGGTACCATGAGGTGCTGAGAAGAAGGTATATTTTTTTGATTTAGGATGAAATGTTCTATAGATATCTGTTAAACCCATTTGGTTCATAGCATCTGTTAATTTCACCGTGTCTTTGTTTAGTTTATGTTTCCAAAATCTGTCTATTGTTGATAGTGGGGTGCTGGAGTCTCCCACTATTATTGTGTGAGGTGCAATGTGTGCTTTGAGCTTTAGTAGAGTTTCTTTTATGAAAGTGGGAGCTCTTGCATTCGGGGCATAGATAGATGTTCAGAATTGAGAGTTCTTCTTGGTAGATTTTTCCTTTGATGAGTATGAAGTGTCCTTCCTCATCCTGTTTGATGACTTTTGGTTGAAAGTCAATTTTATCCGATATTAGAATGGCTACTCCAGCCTGTTTCTTGGGGCCATTTGCTAGGGAAATTGTTTTCCATCCCTTTACTCTGAAGTAGTGTTTGTCTTTAACATGGAGGTGTGTTTCCTGGATGCAGCAAAATGCTGGGTCCTGTTTATGGATCCAGTGTGTCAGTCTATGTCTTTTTATTGGGGAGTTGAGACCATTGATGTTAAGAGATATTAAAGAATAGTGATTGTTATTCCCTGTTATTTTTGATGTTGTTTATATTGTTTGTGTGGCTGTCTTCTTTTGAGTTTGTTGAAAGATTACTTTCTTACTTTTTCGTGAGTGTAGTTTCCCTCTTTGCGTTGGCATTACCCATGTATTATTCTTTGTAGGGCTGGGTTTGTGGAAACATACTGTGCAAATTTGGATTTGTTGTAGAATATTTTGGTTTCACCATCTATGATTATTGAGAGTTTTGCTGGTTATAGCAGCCTGGGCTGGCATTTGTGTTCTTTTAGAGTCTGTATGAGATCTGCCCAGGATCTTCTAGCTTTCATAGTCTCTGGTGAGAAGTCTGGTGTAATTCTGATAGATCTGCCTTTTTATGTGACTTGCCCTTTTCCCCTTACTGCTTTTAATATTCTTTCCTTGTTTTGTGTATTTGGTGTTTTGACTATAATGTGACAGGAGGAATTTCTTTTCTGGTCCAGTCTATTTGGCGTTCTGTAGGCTTCTTGTATATTTATGTTCATCTCTTTCTTTAGGTTAGGGAAGTTTTCTTCTATAATTTTGTTGACGATATTTACTGGTCCTTTACGTTGGGAGTCTTCACTCTCTTCTATACCTATTATCCTCAGGTTCTGTCTTCTCATTGCATCCTGGATATCTTGGATGTTTTGGGTTAGGAGCCTTTTGGATTTTGTGTTTTCTTTGACTGTTGTGTCAGTGTTTTCTATGGTATCTTCCGCACCTAAGATTCTCTCTTCCATCTCTTGTATTGTGTTGGTGATGCTTGCATCTATGACTCCTGATTTCTTTCCTATGTTCTCTAACTCCAGGGTTGTCTCCCTTTGTGATTCTTTATTGTTTTTATTTCTGTTTTTAATTCCTGAATGGTTTTGTTCATTTGTTAGATTGTGTTTTCCTGTAATTCTTCAAGGGATTTTTGTGTGTCCTCTTTAAGGGCTTCCAGTTTACCTGTGTTCTCTTGTATTTCTTTAAGGGAGTTATTTATTTCCTTCTTAAAATCATCCTCTTGATAAGTGATTTTAAGCCTGAGTCTTCCTTTTCTGGTGTGTTGGGGTATCCAGGGCTGGCTGTGGTGGGAGAGCTGGGTTCTGATGAAGCCAAGTAGTCTTCGTTTCTGTTCCTTGTGTTCTTGCCCTTGCCTTTCGCCATCTGGTTATCTCTGGTGTTAGCTGTTCTTTCTCTCTCTGACTGTGGCTTGTCTTTCCTTCAAGCTCAGATGTCAATATTCCAGGGAGACCAGTTCTCTCTCCTGGCTGTTCTTCAGACCCTGTGTCTGGAGCCCTCCTTCCGCTGGCTCCTCAGCACAAGTGGGCAGGTGGCTTTCTCCCTGAGCTGTTAGTCTGTGGAGGCCTGGTGGCCCAGGCAGGGGTCTCCCGCCACAGGTGAAAACCTGAGGGCTTTTCCTCAGACCCTGCATCTGGAGCTCTCCTTCTGCTGGCTGCACATCCTGATTTTTAACTTGTTCTTTGTTTTGGTTTTCTATCCCTTGTGTGATTTGTGCGTATGTGTGCGTGTGTGTGTGCCTGTGTGTGTGTGTGTGTGTGTGTGTGTGTGTGTGTTTGGTTGGTTTATTTGAAACAGGGTCTTGCTATGTAAACTTGGCTGGCCTGGAACTCAGAGATCTATCTGCCTCTGCCTCCCAAGTGCTGGGATTAAAGGTGTGGCCACCACACCTAGCTATTGTCCTTTTGTTTTTCTTTCTACCGATAGGAACACAACCCAGGTCAACTTTGCACTTACGAGTGCTCTGCCACTGAGCTAGATATCCAGCACCGTTCCCCCACAGCACCGAGACTGTCTCAGGTCATCAGGATTGCACAGCTGTCTCACCAGCCCAGTATGATCATTTTGATTTTTTTAGTCAGGGTTTCACTATATAGCTCCTGCTGGCCTTGAACTCACAGAGATCTGCCTACCTCTGTCTCTGGAGTGCTTGGATTAAAAAACACCACCATACCCTGCCCACAATAATAAACTTTTGACTAAAAGGGTTTCTTCATACAATGTTATTTGGTTTTGTTGTTGTTTAAACCGGGGAAGGATGGAAAGAGAACTTTAGGAGCAGAAAGGATGTGGTATACAGTATAGCTTAACTTCCCCAAACATTGAGGGTTATAATTTCATACTTAAAAGGACTTGCCAAGTGTGATTTTACAGTGTACACTTGATGTCCATTTTGTGTAGCACTACATATACACGTATAGGTCTCTAGCACAGAGTCTGACACGTGGTAAGTATTTAAGAGCCTGTTTCCTGAAACCAAGACATGAATGAAGAAATAAGGAAGGAATCATGAATCTATAGCTTTATTTTGCTTATTGGAGATTCTCCAGGGGATAACAATGTGGGATTTTTTAGATCTTCTGATTGACTTAAAAAGATAGGGAATTTTTAGTTCAATAGGAAAACCACTGAGCTAGGTAGCTTGGTTTCTCACTTCTGCCCTTCTGCTGCTATTCAGTTGGTGCCTGCTACCTAAAGTTTGGGGTGTCCCCTTCCTACCTCTTTAAAAAAAAAAGTGCTACACTCATACCACTTTTTAAAAGTTACTATTTTTATTTTGGGAGTGGCACACATAGAAGTCAGAGGACCGCTTGTGGGAGTTACTTTTCTTTGTTTACCTTTTCTGTTTGGGGAGTCAAGCTCAGGTCGTCAAGCTTAGCAACAGTGCCTCTAACCACTGAACTATCTTCCCAGCCCTTGTTCTTCCCACTCTTTAACATGGGTGGGAATGAGACAGAAAAGTTAAGAGTGGTGAGAACTTGAAGACTTATAAAGCCCATTTTAATTATCATTTGCAGGCTGCCTAAGTTGTATCTTTGTGAGTTCTGTCTAAAATACATGAAAAGTAGAGCTATTCTACAGCAGCACATGAAGAAATGTGGTTGGTTCCATCCTCCTGCCAATGAGATTTACCGAAAGAATAATATTTCTGTCTTTGAGGTAAGGTAGCTGTCTAGTACCTGTCTTCCTGACCATTTCAAACCCAGTGCTCTCTGTGCTACATCTGTTGTTCACTCACTACCAAGTCAGATAACTCGTGGGTATGAGAAGCAGGGTTAGGACAGTCCACATGGGACCGAGTCCATGCGCTGGAGCTCACAATAAACATCAGTCCCAATATATCTTACTGTTTTATATCACGACAAGGGAAAAATACTGCTAATTAAAATTTTTAAGATCCCACTTGACAAAATGCCAGCCAGTTTTTACATTATGCAAGGGTGTGATTAAAAATAAATCTCAGAATCTGTGAAATGGAACATTTAGAAAGGATTTGTAAACCAGGGGTACTGGCTTACACCTGTAATCTCGGTACTGGCTTACACCTGTAATCTCAGAAAGCCAAGGCAGGAGGATTGCCATGAAGTTGAGGCCAGCCTGAGCTACACAGTGAGTTCCAGGCCAACCTGAGTTACAATCTCGGGGGAAAAAACAAAACCAAAGCAACAACAGTAAAGTGTTTCTATTATCCAAAAATGCTTCTCTTACAGAAGTGTGTTTAGTATCATTAGTAAATCCTAATGCGATGATGTAGTGGTGACTTGTGTTACATGAGTCTGTGATTCTGTGTTATCATTAACAGTGGTCTTTAACTTCTTGATCCACAGTTGTATGGTTTGAATGCCAAATATTGAGTACATGAATGTTGGATCCTGTTATTTAATATACTGATAGGTTTCAGACGATCTGGATCTCCTCAGTCTCCTTTGCTGGATAGTGATTTAGTTCATCAGTAGAAGGGAGCACTTCATATAGGAGTTAGAAATGTCAGGTGAATTGTACAATATTGTTTAAGAGCGCTCAACATCAAATTGCTTCTTGACCTTCCCATATATTAGTAGGTGTGTGTTCTATAAGAAGTCATATTCTGGTGGATCATCATGGAGTGCAGTTTGTGTGGCAGTATCTTGGAATAGCTTGGATTGGGGGGTGGGGCGTGGGGGGCATCAGCCTTTTCATAAAAGAGCAAACTTCAGCTCAAGACACAGGATGTCAGGATGGACAGTGCGGTGCTCCTGATCGTGGCCACCTTGAGCCTCCCTTGCCAGGCATTGCCTGGCACTTCTGAGTGACAGTAATTGGCACTCTGTAATTCTGTCTGTGGCTATGCCTCATCATGGTAGGCAGACAGTACTGTGTCGGGCTGCTTTTAGGATATCAGTCTTAGCATATTTTACCTAGTAAGTAAATTTCAGAAGAGATTATACTTAGATCTTTTATTAAGTGAAATACTTTTGAAAATAAAGCTTGTCACCTGAAGTTAATACTTTCAGGAAACCAGAGTAGTCCTTCCAAGTCTAGGTTCTCACCCCTCTTTACGTTGTTGAAGGTTAGGGTCTTACAGGATGATTTGGTCATCTTAGATCAGCAGTACTGTCATACTTCCATTTCAGAGGACAGGCTCTAGCCTAGTGTGCTGGTCACCAAGCTGCCTAGGCTAGGCTAAGGAGGTGCTAGTGGTGTGTGTAGCTGATATGTGTGACTCTACAACCAAAGAACATTTTCCTGACCACTTTTTGTCTTGTTTGTTTTCTCCTTTAGGTTGATGGGAATGTGAGTACCATTTATTGTCAAAATCTGTGTCTCCTGGCAAAGTTGTTTCTGGACCACAAAACACTCTATTATGACGTGGAGCCATTTCTTTTCTATGTTCTAACACAGAATGATGTCAAGGGCTGCCACCTTGTTGGCTACTTTTCTAAAGTAAGTATATCAGTTTAAAATTGTTTGAATTCATGTAAAAATCTGGGATAATGTACTGGTTCTCAGGACGGGATACAACAACATGTAAAACCTTGTAAATACCTTTTAGCTTTTTCAAAAGGAAATAGGAATATTCAGAAAGTTAATAACTGCTAGAAGATGCCTAGTAACGTTTAGCAGACTATTCTCCGGGGAGAAAGAAGTATGATAGTCCTCAAGAGGAAAACAGCCTCTAGTCCCATGGCGAGAACAGGTAGAGTCTGTGAGGTAAACACTGGCGTTGCCGCTCAGTGCTTTATCAACAGAAACACTCTGAGTTTTAGGCACAGAAAAGTAGTTTCTAGTGAAGATGTCTGACAGTTGTACTTAAAGCAGGTCCATAGTAAAAGTTTTAAGTGTACAGAACAGATGGCTGGGAAGGCTTAGTTTTTTAAGAGGTCTTTTGGGCTACTCTCCTAGTTAAATAGGATTGAAAATACATCAACTACTTTATGAAAATGTATTTGTGCCCCACATTTAGAAGTATTTTGTGTAGAGTTAGGTAATATAATCCATGGTAATTTGCCCTTTGTGGCAGTGCAGGAGCTGCCTAAAATGTTGTACTGCTTGGGGCTGCCAACCACTGGGAGCTCAGATTCCTTTGCTGACCTTGGGCATGAGTACTTGGTTTTTAGTGTCAGGTAGTTTTAGATGGGATCATTGTGTTTTATGTTATTACCTTCCTGGGATGGTTGCTTTGCATCTGTGGTGGTGATGAGCATTGTCCTGCCTTCTCCCAGTGGTCTTTTCTTGATGTGCATTGCTCTTCCCAAAGGACCATGACTGCTTTTGGCTGATAGTGTTTGTTCATTAATGATTAGCACTGCTAAAGCTTGGCTTCTGTGTTCTCCACTAGGAAAAGCACTGCCAACAGAAGTACAATGTCTCCTGTATAATGATTCTTCCCCAATACCAACGTAAGGGCTACGGCAGGTTTCTCATCGATTTCAGTAAGGATTGTATTAACATATTTTCTCATTGTATCCTCTGGTGGAAGTTTTAGATGTGTATATTTAAAGATTGTAGATTTCTTGTATTCTCTCCCCACCCTTTTTAAATTTATTATGTCCTACAGTGTGGAACTCAGGAACAACTTGTAGGAGTCAGTTTCTCCCTCTACCTGTGTGCCCTAGACAGTGAAGTCAGGTCATCAGCTTGGCAGCAAACATCTTTACCCACTGAGCTATCTCTCCGTTTCTTACCATATTGTTGTGTTAGCTTCTTAAACTTAAAGCCACGGTCCCTTTTCTTTTGGCCTAGCACAAAATATCTTCCACCCCTCACACACACACACACACCCCCCCCCCGAGAGAGGGTTTCTCTGTGTAGCCCTGGCTGTCCTGGGACTCACTCTGTAGACCAGGCTGGCCTCGAACTCAGAAATCCACCTGCCTCTGCCTCCCAAGTGCTGGGATTAAAGGCGTGCACCACCACTGCCCAGCTGTACAAAATATCTTTTAATAACTAATACCAAATATAGTTTTATGGGGGCCAGCAAGATGGCTCAGTGGGGCAAGGAACTTGTTACCAAGCCAAATGACTTGAGCTTGATCCCTGCTAACTCACATGATAGAAGAAGAGAACCACCCTCTATAAGTTGCCCTCTGACCACCACATGCATACTATGGCACGTGCACACACCTTACACACACAAACGTAGACACACAGACACACACACATTACAGTAGTAAGTGTTTTTAATGTGCGCTGCTGATTTCTGGTAGAACTTAGTTATGTGCAGTGATGCCAATTGCCAGCACATTGGGAATGCTGCGTAGCTACTTAGTGATGTCCATAGAGAAGAACAGCATCACCTGTTCACATTATCCCATTATCTGAGTAAATGTATGTGTTTAGTTATAGTTCTACTTAATTTAAAAAAAACAAAAAACCAACAACCATAGTACAGCTTTGAAATGCCTTAGAAAATAGATATTACAGGACATTATTTCATGTGAGTTAGAAGGTGAAAGCTAACAGATCTAGAGAGGAGATGGTGAGATATGCACCCTGTTTCATAGTGACCGTCTTAGTCAGGGCTTTACTGCTATGAGCAGACACCATGACCAATGCAATGGTGAGACATGCATCCTGTTCCATAGTGACTGTCTTAGTGAGGGCTTTACTGCTGTGAACAGACACAGTGACCAAGGTGACTCTTATGAGGTCAGCATTTAATTGGGGCTGGCTTACAGGTTCAGAGGTTCAGTCCATTATCACCAAGGTGGGAGCATGGCACTGTCCAGGCAGGCCTGGTACAGGAGGAGCTGAGAGGTCTACATCTTCATCTGAAGGCTGCTAACAGAACACTGACTTCCAGGAAGCTAGGATGAGGGTCTTAAAGCCCACGCCCACATGCCTACGCCCAGTAGGTGACACACCTACTGCAACAAGGCTACACCTTCTAATAGTGCCACTCCCTGGGCCCAGCATCTTCAAACCATCACAGTGGTAGTCTGAAGAAATGTTGAAAAAAGCCCATGCAGAAATAATGGATCGCACTAAGGATACGTTTTAGATTTCCACTATGAATCCCTGACTGGCCTGGAACTCACAAAGAACTGCCTGCTTCTGGCTCCCGAGTACTGGAGTTAAAGACATGTGCCACTGTTTCTGGCCAAATTTACGAGTTTTGATTTTAGTCCTGAGAAACTTAATTCTCATCTGAGCCATTTAGGCTTGTTTCACTTGCTTCTGACCGTATTGAGTAATGTGTCTGTGGAGTTGGGCACAGGGGTTGCATCACAACCTATAATCACAACACTTAGGAGGTTAAGCCCCCAGCTGCCATACCTAGCTGCACCAGAAAGACCTCTCACAAAAGTAAACAAAGTTAAGAAAATAATATACTCATGTTAATTAATATTTTTTGAGGCATGTATAACTCTATCTTAACCTTTTCTAGTGTAATGTATTTTTCCAGATTACCATTCTTAGACTGATTTTAAATATTCCCGAATGATAGAAGCTATTTCTTTTCTACTGTTTGTATTTTCAGTGATTTTTCTCTGAAAACTTTTCTCCCTTCTCTTTATTTCCTGTTCTTGAAAGCTTTGCACTAAACTAGAGGAATATACCATAGCATGTCCCCACGGCACACTCATGCTTTCCAAGATAGAGGGCAGTGCAAAGTGGACGCCAGTCCTTCCCAGGAAGACACCCCATCTCTTCCCCCTCCACTCTTCCCAGTCCCTCTCCCCACTTACTTTTTCTGTTTCCCTTCAAAAAAAAAGAAAGAGTAGGCCTCTCAGATACCCACCAAACATGGCCTAACAATTTGCAGTAAGACTAAGAACAAACCCTCGCAGCAAGGCTGGAGGAGGCGGGGGCCACAATCCTAGTAGGATTCCACACAGCCAGGGCACCCTTGGATCCTGCACATAATGTAGTCCTTGGGTCACAGGTAGGTGTCGCCCTCTAGTGGTCCAAATAAAATGAATATTTTTTTTTTTTAAAAATTTATTTTATTTTATTTTATTTTATTTTATTTTATTTTATTTTATTTTTCTGTCCCCTCTGGTAGTACATAGAAGTAAAAAAAAAAAAAAATTGTTACTTTAATCTTACTAATACAGCGTGTTGATAGAAATCTCTATTTGTTTTTAAAAGTTTGAGTATTTTAACAAGGTGACATTGACTGTAGACAATATTGTTAGCTTGATGTTCAATATATAAACATACAATCTTCCCTGAGAATTGTTGTGAAGTAGTCTTACAAGTTTAGTCTTCATCTTTGAGGGAGCTGTCTCTGAAAGGAAAATTAATGATAGTACTTTGATTGGTTATGTAAAGAAATACTGTTATTGTTAAGATCGCTGACATTTGTAACCTGGGTTTTTCTAGGTTATTTGTTATCAAAGCGTGAAGGCCAAGCAGGCTCTCCTGAGAAACCATTATCAGATCTAGGTCGTCTTTCCTACATGGCTTATTGGAAAAGTGTAATCTTGGAGTGCCTTTATCACCAAAATGATAAACAAATCAGCATTAAGAAGCTGAGCAAGCTGACTGGAGTCTGCCCTCAAGACATTACTTCCACACTCCACCACCTACGAATGCTGGACTTCCGAAGCGACCAGTGAGTGTTACACCCTCTGTTTACTTTCCACATGTGATCGTGTTGACTTAGTGGCTGAGGGGTGACAGGAAAAGTGATGATGCATGTTAGGTAGCAGTCTCTGGATACCTTCTGTGAGTCCTCAAACAGGATCTGTGCAGCCGGATCATCACTTCTCTCTGTGGTGGTCGGGCCTGATGAACACACAAAGGCTTTTTCTACTCTGTGAAGTTTGCACCTAAGCCACCGAATTGTTTATCTTCTAGTTCACCTATCCTCCAGGAAGCTTCCTCCCTTCTAATGTGAAGTAAGAGCTCTACAAATCATTGTCATTAAATAAAAGATGTTCATTTTACTTAGTTAACCTCCTATATATGACACTAAGTAAAATCCATGTTAAAAGGAAAGGCAGAACTTACTTTTGCTTAAAATGGTCAGGAAGGGTCACAAGGAACAGACCATTTGAGGTGAATAAATGAAGACTAGGAAAGGGGCTCAGGTGAGCAGGAAAGCTCATTGGTGAGATGTGAGTCAGTGAGGGGCTAGGATGACCAGTCTCCATCACAGTGGAGTGTGTCCCAGCTCATGTGCTCACAGTTGCCTGGCCATCTTTGTAAGCAGCTGCTTTTGAGGCTCTCATCTCTAGGGTCTTTGGGTCGTGTCTCCCTGTTCATTATCATGTCTTGTACGTCGTTGATTGCTATAAACTTTTCTCTGGTTGTAGATTTGTGATTATCCGCCGGGAAAAACTTATCCAGGATCACATGGCAAAGCTGCAGCTGAACCTTCGACCTGTAGATGTAGATCCAGAATGCTTACGCTGGACTCCAGTCATAGTCTCCAACTCTGTTGTCTCAGAGGAGGAAGATGAGGAGGCTGATGAAGGAGAGAAAGAAGAGTCCCAAGGCCAAGAAAGAGAACTAGAGAGCAGGGTAAGGGGATGAAGGCCTTTATGGCTTTTGTGAATGTGCTGTCTTGCTAACAGATGTCCTTACTAGAGGACCAGGGAGATGCATGCGTATTGTTGAGAATATTTAAACTAGGAGGCCTTGTTGATCCCTGGCTCAGTTTAAGAAGCTGGGTCCAGTGTACCACACGTGAAATTCCAATGCTGGGGAGTGGAGATGGGAGGAAACCCCTCACACTAACCGTCCAGCCTTGGTGAGGAGAGACCCTATCTCACAAAGTAAGATAGAGGGGCTGGAGAGGTGTCTCAGTGTTCTAGAGTACTCGCTGCTTTTGCAGAGGACCCAGGCTCAACTGCCATGATAGTCATAGCAGCTCACAGCTCTCTAGACCTCCAGTCTAAGAGCTCCAACACCCTCTTCTGGCCTCTTCAGACATTGCGGGCATGTGGTGCACACACGGACACTCATGTGCGCGAAAAGGAAGGTGGCATTCCTTAGGAAAGATACCCATGGTTGTCTTCTTGTCTCCATTTGCACATGCACACATATATAGACTAGCACATATGGAAGCACGTATACACGTATTCACACTAGAATTTCAGAGTTTTATTTTAATGATAGAAATTTCAGGAATATTGCTTTTATTTACATTTGTTTTTTAAGGTTTACACCATTAGGAAACTATTAGATTTCTGACTGTGTTAATAATGATTAATATTTACCAGGAAGAGTTACATTTTAAGCTATATAGTAATTTAAAACTCTGCATTGAGTTTCAATATGACAGCTGTTAAAATGAAATAAAAGTGCATTTTCCTTAATCTAGAGAGTTAAAGAGATAATATAAGCATGCATCTGTTTTCACCAGAACACTGGAAATCTCATTGAATGCATAGATGCCTTCACAGCATTAGTGATGGACTGTACTATGCTGTATCATTTCCATTAGTTTTCTTCAGGTGATACATAACTTGTTTGGGATTTCCTTTTACTTTTTTTAAAGTAGTGCTTTCATCCTTTATGTCTTCCTCTGATAGGTGAGAGAGGGAAAAATCATCTACTTTATTATATTTTAATTTAAATTAAACATTCAAAAACACTTTTAAAAATTTTCCATATTTCTTGAATGTCTACTTCGTCTGGCACATGTTCCTATGGCCCAGCAGTTCTCAACCTGTAGTCACAACCCCTTCATAGGGGTCTTCTAATACCATTGGAAAACATATTTACATTATGATTTGTAACAGGAGCAAAATGACAGTTTTGAAGTAGCTATGGAATAATGTTATGGTTGGGGTCACCCAGCATGAGGAGCTGTGTTAAAGGGCTGCAGCGTTAGGAAGGCTGAGAACCACTGTTGCAGCCTGTTCTTGTCTTTCAGTTTTTATTTCTATAAAATGTTATAACCTCATCTACCATCCATAAGACCATAAACACTTACTTTGATTTCAAAGGTGAAATTTCATAGTGGCTATGAGTACAGGACGGAGTCAGGGTTCTGAATTTGGGCCTCCGGAGACCTCATTTACAGAAGAACGTCATAGTACTTCATTGTGTTGTTATGAGAATTAAACTAATAATACATATAAGTACATTTTAAAGTGGCCAAACAGGAGAAAGTATTCATGATAAATGTTAAATACTTAATTTTCTTTCTAAAGTTCCGTTCTCTTATCTCAACCAAACAGACTGAAAAATCAATGTTTTTGTTTGGTTTTTTTTCCTTAATTAGGTGGGAAAGTCTGTGTCTCGGGAGAACAAAGATCAAGATTCTTCCTCTTTAATAGAAAGTGAAAAGAAACCAGAAGTTAAGGAACTAGCCGGTTCTTCACGGTTGAGCAAACAGGCCCTTCCCCGGGACAGTCTTCCTGCAAATAGCCAGACAGCTCGGAGGGGCCGCTGTGGGAGGAAGAACAGAAAGACACAGGAACGATTTGCTGATAAAGATTCTAAGGTGCTCGTGGATGAGACATTATCCGCCTCTCAGGAGCAGTATGGAGAATGCGAGGAAAAATCAGAACCCTCCCAGGAGCGGTACACTGAGATAGAAGAACAGCTGGCAGCCCCTCAAGTGCAAGCGGACGGGAAACCAGACATCCCCAAGGGGAGGTTCAGTGAGAGCGTTGAGTTGTGGCGAGGACAGCTGAAGAAAAGCCCTGAGCCCCTGAAGTGCCGATTGGCAGAAGGCAGCGACCGGCTTCTGTGCTGCTACCCTGATGGTGACAGGGCTGTCTTCAGGGGCTTCAGCGAGAGTAGTGAGGATGAGGAAGAGCCAGAAAGTCCTCGGTCAAACTCGCCACCAGTTCTCACAAAGCCCACGCTGAAAAGAAAGGTGATGCGTCTCTGTGTCCTGTCTTCTGTAGTTGAGACTTGTTATGTAGGTTTGCCCTGTCCTGCAGTTCTTTCTGCAGTAAGGCACACTGTGGCTCATGTGCTGTCTTATAAACCTGAAACTGCAGATGCACGAGAGCAAGTAACTAGAGCCCTGGAAAGTGAAGCTCCTGGTAGGGTGGCACTGACTGCTCTGCGAGAGACATGTCCCAAGCTGTGGTCTCCATTGCCCAGGCCAGTCAGAATGCAGGCTGTCACAGTCCAGCCATGAGAGGCACCTTTCTCACCCAGAGCCATGAGGTCATTTCTTTCTGTGACAGGGCTGTTAAAAAGTGCAGGGCCGTTTAAAGGAAGACCTTTAAGAATGCTTTCAGATTTACACCATTATTGCAAAGACAGAACACAAAGCTCCCATAAGCTCCAAGCTCAGTGCCTGTGTTAGGCACATTAGTCACAGCTCAGCAGAGACATGACTTTGCAGACAGCATACTTTATTCAGATCTCTAGTTTGTCTCAGTGGCCTTCTCGGCCTAGGATCCCATCCAGCCTTCCATGTTACAGTTAGTTGTTCTCTTCTGGGCGGGGAATATCTCAGACTTTGATTGTCTTTGGTATGACCTTGAAGGTCATGAGGGCAAGTGTTTTATATATTATCCCTTATTAATTAGAATGAGGTAATGTAAGGAGGCAGAGAAGCACTAGTCTCATCACGTCATCTCGTGTGTGACTCAGTTAAAAGACTCCACTTTGTTGGCGGTGTTGACCCTCTTGGGTTTCTCTGCTGCTGTTACTTTGTTTCCCCTTTCATTGTAAATGAAAGGCATCACTTGCAAATCACACTTACTATATGTGGCTACTCACTCTAGGAGCAGAGCATCTGGATAGATTAGAGGTGTCCCTTCTGCTGTCTCCATCAGTAAGGACCTGATACTTGAGTTGGTTTTAAACGTGTGGCTTAGCTCCTCCCGCCCAGCACTGGCCATGTGGAGAGTTGCCCCCTCTTGTATTCACGGTACCTTTGCCATGGGGATTGTCTTTTGTTTCTGTGCTTTCTGACGCTACAGGGTCCTACAAATTTATCTCAGATATTTCTTGTCTCCGCTGCAGAATCAGCCCTTCTCCAAGGAGCAGAGCTATTTTTAATCTAACTTGAAAATTCTCAGTAGATTTTAAAGTAGAGAAAAACTAAACTGATTAACTCTCCTGTTGATTGCATGAATGTATTTTTGCCATCCTAGGGTTTTATTTTTCCAATTTGTGTGGTAAAACAAATTGCTATTTTCTTGTGTGAAAAACAGAAGTATTGGGTGTTAGAGAGATGGGTCAGGTTAAGGGTACTCACTGCTCTTCCGAAAGTTCTGAGTTCAATTCCCAGCACCCACACGGCAGCTTACAACTATCTGATTCCATTTTCTGGTGTGCAGATGTAAATGCAGACAAAGTACCCATATACAGAAAATATGTACATAAATAAATTTTAAAAGTAATTGTAAATAAATAAGTAAATTTGTAAAAAAAAAAAAAAACACATAAAAATAATGTAATAGCCAGTGAAATTGTGTGCAAAGTACTTGGGCATTCTTGAAATTTACTCAAAGGAGACGCAGGATTATTTTCTAGCAGCGCCTAGTGTATGACCTTGTGTAAGTACTAACCTTTCCAGCCTCTGTACAGGATGTGATTCAGTCATTCCTGGGCTATTGTCTCTATAACTTGGTGACATCATTGTGTTATGTAAGCTGCTAGGTCAGCCTCGTAAGCGTGTGCTGAGTGCGCCAAATTTCAGACAGTGCCGCTGCTCTTCTTTTATGTCAGGTGGAGCCATCTCTCTGTTGCATTTCTGTGCTCTGCTGTAACTAGTTTCCCCAAAGGGTATGCAGATGTATTGACCTGCTAATACATGGTGATGTCTAAGATGTAATGTTTCTATTCCTTTTGCTCTTGAACAGAAGTAGAGGGGGTAGACTCTGAGGCACTTCAGCACTGAAGCAGGTGGCTCTTTAAAGTGTAAATGTAGCTGAGTAGATGCACTAACAACATCTGCTCTTTGGACACTTGCTTTTCTTATCAGAAAGCTGGCCTTAGTGCCGACAATCTGTGGGGTTTCCGCTTCTGCTTCCCCTTCCCTTTCCCCTTCCTCCCTCTGCTTCCCCTTCCCTTTCCCCTTCTCATTTCTCTTTCCACCCTGTGTGTGTATAAGAGTGCATGTGTATATGTTGGTGGGCTTGTGCTTGGCAGGTGTGTAGAGGTCAGGGGGCAATCCTGAGGATTTAGTTCCCCCACTTCTGCATGGGATCCAAGGTTGAACCAGGTTGTCAGGTTACCCCATTTGCACAGCAAACTTTACCTATGGAGCCATCTTGCTGACCCACATCTTTGTGTTCTTGATACTTTGTCTTTACCAAGATACCTTTGGCAAACTGCAGCTTCATTTTAAATATGCTAATTCTGCAAAATTTTAAAGCTTCTATGTAATAGCAGGGATAAAATGTTCATTACTATAAATAAAACACTTGCTTTCTTTACTAAATAGAAACCAATTCTGCACCGAAGAAGAAGAGTCCGCAAGCGGAAGCACCACAATAGCAGTGTAGTCACAGAGACTATCTCTGAGACCACTGAGGTATTAGATGAACCTTTTGAAGACTCTGACTCTGAGAGACCAATGCCAAGACTGGAGCCTACATTCGAGATTGATGAAGAGGAAGAGGAGGAGGAGGAGGAAGAGGAGGAGGAGGAGGAAAATGAGCTCTTCCCCAGAGGGTACTTTCATTGCTTGTCCTCACAGGACATCCTTAGGTGCCAGTCCTCTTCTAAGAGGCCGTCTAAAGATGAGGAGGAGGAGGAAGAGGAGTCAGACGATGCAGATGGTATGTTTACAGAACTGTTTCTTATAGTAGTTTCTGTGTGTCTTTGAAAATACAGAAGTAATAGCTACAAACCCTTCGCAAAGGGTTGAAAATGAGCAGGACTCACTGGACCGGAAGGGGAGGGGTTGGCAACCTCTGCGGAGTGCATGGAGTGTGTCCATAATCGTTTTTACATTTAAAGGTTCTTCTGTAACCTGATCTGTTCTTGCTTTTTTTCATATTGTCTTGGGTTTTATCTGAGTCGTCACTTAAAGAGCGTTGGAATAACTGATTTCTAGATTGTATGGTCTCTGGTGCCAGTCTGTTTGCTCATTGTTGCACTCTAAGTGCTTAGGTTTGGTGCTTAGCCAACTCTGCTAACTGAGTCAATGAGAAAGAGTCATCTGAACATCCGTGGGTCTTCTGTCCTCTGCTCAGGAACCTTCATGAATCATGCCTCTGATATATCTTACTCAGCCAGTAATATGTTCCTTTTCACTGCTTTGTGTTTATCTTGTTTTGTTACTAAGACCCACCGTACAGAGGTCTGGACTGCCTCAGCCTATTTGGTTCTGGGATTATAGGTGTGCACAACCCAGTAAAGGTGTACATTTCTAATAAGTGGCAGTGATCACAAAATAAGCTAAGTTATATGATGTGCCTAACATTCCAGTCATTTACTCTTAAAATAGACTTATTTTTACTTCACATTCAGATGTACAGAAACTGAGGCTCATTTGAGATGGGATAGGAGGAAGGTAGGTTTGGTGAGGTGCTGTGTTTCCTGTACTTCCACCATGCTTGCTGTGAGTGCCTTCATCAGCCTTCGCGTTTTCAGAGGCGACTTTGAAGAAATCTTGTTGCTCAATGTTGCTTTGTACTGTTTTATCTTATCCTTTGCCTTATTTAGTAGAACTTTTTATTTTATTCTCTTAAAAACTTGGCTTCAAATCTAGTAGATAGGACTTGGATTTTTCTGACAGATGGTGATGGGTCCTGAGTTCAGTCCCTAGAGTCACAGACAAATCTTTGTGGTGCGTGTGTGTGTGTGTGTGTGTGTGTGTGTTCATGTTTATATGTGTGAATTTATGTGCATGTGTATATATATTTGTGTGTGAGAGACTGTTTATGTGTGTGTACATGCACACGAGTGTGAGTATACACTTGGCAGGGGAAGACAAAAGAATTGTGTGTGTGTGACACAGTCTCCTGTGAAGCACATGCTGGGCCTCAAGTTTGTGACCCACTTGCTGTAGCCTCTTAGGTGTTGAAATTCACACCGTACCTCACATCGTTTACTTACTGTAAGGCTTACTATCTGGTATGTGTCTTTAGTGTGCTGGGCAGTGGTGGCGCACGCCTTTAATCCCAGCACTTGGGAGGCAGAGGCAGGCGGATTTCTGAGTTCGAGGCCAGCCTGGTCTACAGAGTGAGTTCCAGGACAGCCAGGGCTACACAGTGAAACCCTGTCTCAAACAAACAAACAAACAAAAAAAGAATGGTATGTGTCTTTAATGTCGTGATCATTAAAGTCCTTGCTTTGTTACATGTTAGATGTTACAATGTTAGATGTTACAATGTTAGATGTAACAATGTTAGATGTTACAATGTTAGTTGATGACCCAGGTTTTCCTCTTGTTGGATATTGCTGCATATCTAGGAAGCTGAGACTGGTGTGATTGGCACTTGGTGCTGTGCTCTGTCTCGAATCACTGTGTGTCACAATGGTGTCCCCCCTGTAAGTAAGCTCCTGTGCCCGTGACAGTTTTTACTCGTATTTCTGTTGCCTTTGCTGACTTCCCAGATGTACCACAGATCTTTAGTTCTCCCTTCACCAACGTTCATAGCCTTTAAAATGAATAGTAACTGAGAATGTATTTAATGCCACTGAACTCTACTTTAAAACGACTAAAATTTTATCTTATATGTCTTGCCACAATTAGAAAAAGTAACACCACTGTTGAATTTATTTCCTTTAAGCATTATTGGCGCGTTGGCCTTTTCTGGTTTGTTTAGGACCACTCGTCAGAGCGTGTGTACGGCTCTGGTTTGTTTAGGACCACTCGTCAGAGCGTGTGTACGGCTCTGGTTTGTTTAGGACCACTCGTCAGAGCGTGTGTACGGCTCGATGCTTGCGGTTGTTTCCGTACAAACACAGTGACTAACGGTTCTTCAGGGGCGGCTCAGTTGCGCTCTACAGGAATTGCCTTATGATCCCACCAAAATCAAGTAATGATTTTGTGGAAACTAAAACAAACCAAAGAGGTAACAGAAAGCAAACAGAAGCCGCTGATGTTGAACTAAGCTGACACGCCTGCTTCTCTTTACTTGTGTCTTCAGAGAGTTTGGTCTCAACCACCTTTAACTAGTAGGTGGTAGAATCGTGTTACCCAGGATTGATTAGTTCATTGTTTTGCCAATTTATTGTGTCACTTTACATGTAATTAATTAGTTTTATTCCTTAGATTCTTCTGCTGTACATGTTGGTCTCAAAGAAATACTAGGTCTTGTAACCTATCTTACTATCTCTTTTCTGTACAGACACTCCTGTCCTAAAGCCAGTATCTCTCTTGCGAAAATGTGATGTGAACAGTTCTTCACTTGAGCCAGATACCTCTACACCTATGAAAAAGAAAAAGGGATGGCCCAAAGGCAAGAGCCGAAAACCTATCCACTGGAAGAAAAGGCCTGGGAGGAAACCAGGATTTAAATTGAGTCAGGAAATCATAGCTGTTTCCACACAGGAATGCACAGTTGAACCCATAGTCCCCATTAAACCAGGGCGTAAACCCAGAACTCAAGAGAATGAAGAAATTGTTGAGGTAAAGGAGGACTTGGAAGAAAGGAAGGAGGAGATGCATACCGAACCAGATGAGGAGGCCGAAGAGGAGGAGGATACAACCAGCAGTGACATTAGAGCCATGTCCCCATTGGACAGCAGCACCAGCCCTGATGCAGAGCCAAAAGAACCCGAGGCAGAAGAGGAAGATGAGAAGCCTTTGGACGAGCAGAGGCAGTCAGAGGAAGAGCCTCAAGAGCTGGAAGAACAGGAGCAAGAAGAAGAAGATGAAGTGACTACAGAGGCAAACCAGAATGAAGACCATGACGCTGATGATGAGGATGATGGCCACCTGGATTCACTAAAGACAAAAGAGCCAGAGGAGCAGCCAGCTGGAGAAGACCGCAAGGAGGAACCTGGCGTTCAGGAGTCTTTTTTAGATGCAAACTTGCAGGACACTAGAGAGAATATAAAGGATAAAGATGAAACTGAACCAGATTCTGAAGAGGAACAGCCTTCCCATGAGGCATCTGTGGTATCAGAGACCATGCCAGGCTCTGAGGAGGACCATGAAGAAGACTCAAACACAAAGGAAGAGTTAATTGAGCTGAAAGAGGAGGAAGAGATCCCACACAGTGAACTGGACCTGGAAACTGTACAGGCTGTGCAGTCTTTGACTCAAGAAGAGAGCAGTGACCATGAAGGCGCCTACCAGGACTGTGAAGAAACTCTGGCAGCCTGCCAGACTCTGCAGAGTTACACCCACACTGATGATGACCCCCAGGGGTCTGTGGTGGAAGACTGCCATGCTTCAGAACACAATAGCCCGATGTCCTCCATTCCATCTCATCCTAGTCAGTCAGTCCGCTCCGTCAGCAGCCCCAGCATGCCTGCCCTGGAGAGCGGCTATACACAGATCAGCCCAGAGCAAGGATCCCTGTCCGCACCCTCTATGCAGAACATGGAGACCAGCCCCATGATGGATGTGCCTTCCGTATCAGACCACTCTCAGCAGGTGGTAGACAGTGGCTTCAGTGATCTGGGCAGCATCGAGAGTACCACAGAGAACTATGAGAACCCAAGCAGCTATGATTCTACCATGGGCAGCAGCATCTGTGGGAATAATTCCTCCCAGAGCAGCTGCTCCTATGGTGGCCTGTCGTCCTCAAGCAGCCTCACCCAGAACAGTTGTGTTGTTACTCAGCAAATGGCAAACATGGGCAACAGCTGCAGCATGCTGCAACAAAGCAGTGTCCAACCAGCTACCAACTGCAATATCAAGTCACCTCAGACTTGTGTGGTGGAAAGGCCTCCCAGTAACCAGCAGCCACCACCGCCACCACCCCCGCCGCCACCACCACCACAGCAGCAGCAGCCGCAGCCGCAGCAACAGGCGGCCCCACAGCCTCCCCCACCACAGCCGCAGCAGCAGCAGCAGCCCCCTCCACCGCAGCAGCAGCCCCAGCCCCCACCACCACCGCAGCAGCAGCAGCAGCAGCCCCCTCTGTCACAGTGTAGTATGAACAACAGCTTCACTGCAGCTCCGATGATAATGGAGATACCAGAGTCTGGAAGCACTGGCAATATCAGTATCTACGAGAGGATTCCAGGGGATTTTGGTGCTGGTAGCTACTCTCAACCATCAGCCACCTTCAGTCTAGCCAAGTTGCAGCAGCTGACTAACACCATTATGGACCCTCATGCCATGCCTTACAGTCATTCTCCGGCTGTGACTTCCTATGCAACCAGTGTTTCTCTGTCTAATACGGGACTGGCTCAGCTAGCTCCATCTCATCCCTTAGCTGGGACCCCTCAAGCACAAGCCACCATGACTCCACCCCCAAATTTGGCATCTACTACTATGAACCTCACATCACCTCTGCTACAGTGCAACATGTCTGCCACCAACATTGGAATTCCTCACACTCAGAGGTTGCAAGGGCAGATGCCAGTCAAGGGGCACATTTCTATCCGTTCCAAGTCTGCACCTTTACCCTCTGCAACTGCACATCAACAGCAGCTATATGGCCGCAGCCCACCAGCAGTTGCCATGCAGGCTGGCCCTCGTGCATTGGCTGTTCAACGTGGCATGAACATGGGGGTTAATTTAATGCCCACTCCAGCCTATAATGTCAATTCCATGAATATGAACACCTTGAATGCCATGAACAGCTATCGAATGACACAGCCCATGATGAACAGCAGTTACCATAGTAACCCTGCCTACATGAACCAGACAGCACAGTATCCTATGCAGATGCAGATGGGAATGATGGGGAGCCAGGCCTATACCCAGCAGCCTATGCAGCCAAACCCTCATGGCAACATGATGTACACTGGCCCCTCCCATCACAGCTATATGAATGCTGCTGGTGTGCCCAAGCAGTCACTTAATGGACCTTACATGAGGAGATGAGCGAGATGAACTTGCAGTTAAAAGCTTAAATATATATAAATAAAGGAACTTTTTATACTGACAAACCAGAGAAAACAAATGGACCTTTTTTCCAGTTAAAATATTACTGTAGAGTTAGAGGAGTTTTTCTTTGGTTTATTATTATTACTGTTTTTGTTTTGTTTTTAGAAAACCTGATCTCTTTTTGGGGGTTCAACTTTGTTTTGGGATTTTGTTTTCTTCACAATCTTGACCACTTTACAGTAGAGCTCATCTAAAGATGGATTTGGGGAAACATGCACAAAATCTTTCATAATTAAAAGGAGCCTTACTTTCTTTATACACCACATGGACAGAATTTATGTAAACGTGAATTTATTTTTATTTGAAAATGTGTGTTTCCCCTCGCTGTCTGCAGCTCCCTCCCGGTGTTGTCATTTTTAAATGGTCTACATCTCAAGGGTTAGCCAGACCCTCCCCTCCACACCCAACCTTCATTTCCCACTTCATTCCAGCAGGAGGCACTTAGGGGACTGGGATGGGGACGTGGGGGACAGCCCAAGCTCCTTAAACCTAATGTTGTTGTTGTTGTTGATAAAGTGAAGCAGGTAATGCTTCTCCTTGTAAAGTTCCCTCCCCTCCTCCCTACACAGACAGACAGACAGACAGACACACAGACAGACAGACAGACACAGACACAGACACACCCTCTGGAAACCTTTCCCCAAGAATGTTTCTAGGTAGATGTCATTGAAATTGTTTCTCCTTAATCAAGTGTAATATAATTCTTTTTTTAATCTATATTCCCACTCAGCACTCAGAGACACACAAATACTGTAAGTCTCACTTAGCAGCAGAATCTCCGAGGAAAGCTGTTTGCAATCCTCCTCCAGCCTTGGAGGCCACAGATGGCCGGCTAACAGTCAAAAAGGGGAAATGAACCTCTTGGTATTCCCCACCCGGTGAATCAGCCATAACACGCACACTCCACTCACCTCTTCAGTATGTACTTGGAAGTGTGGACTAAGGGTCTTGTGCTTGCACCTTTGACTCTGGTAACCCTCAGAGCAAGCCCCTGTGATTTGCCTGTCATATCTTATCCATAGTTTCCGTGGATGACTGTAGTATCAGTGACTTAGAGAACCCCTGGTGCCGTAGGAGTCCCAAGGGAGATGATGGTGTGACTTTTGTAGCTGCAGAAGTGATGCATACCTCTCATTTTCATTTTGTCTTGAGATCCTGAATTTATCCCCAAGAACCAGTGTGCACTAGCCCCTCTCCTGTGAGGATGAGCAGGGAGAGACCCACCACCAGCATAGTAGGGCACAGCTGGCAGTAGGACTTCAGGAGGCTCATGTGTTGTCTCACTAGTTTGCCCGTTCTCTTCCTACTTGCTCCAGGGATAGGTAAAAAAAACTATATATATAATTATAATTATATATATATATATAATATTCCATCATTAGAAGATGGAAACTATTATACCACTTGGTATGTGCAGTCAAATATCCAAAAGGAGGACACAATGCTTCAAAAGTTACCTGTAAGCATAAATTCTCTCCTTTATTTGTACATTTTATATAGATAAATTTTTAAAGTACTAATTAGGCATTACATTTTTTCAAATGCACAGGTTTGTTGGGCTTTTTTATAGACCTTAATTGGCTTTCTCAATTAAGTGTGTTAGATAGAAAAGCAGAATTCCACACTGTACCGCTGTCAACTCTGAGCATGTGCAAGGCTGCGTAGGACCCAGTTTCTCTGTATATACTGTCCCGGTTCCCAGTCATCTCTGTAGAATGTGCACTGTGCTGCCCTCTCCCACATCTTCAGCTATGTCATTGCTTCCTGGATGGGATGGGGCAGGGATGGGAGGGAGGGAAGGGAGGTCTATTTGGGAGGAGGGTGGGTCAAGGCAGAAGGAGAAGCTGTTGAAATGAGGGCCGTGAATTCACTTTCTGTTGGTTTGCAGTTGTGTTTGGGTTTCTTTGTTTTGTTTTGTTTTTAAACTCAATCAGGCAGCTCCCTTTTCCGCAAGCCTCTTTGTGACTGTAGAACTATTGTAGAAAAAAAATGTTCTTTTCTATATTATAAAAGAAAATTATCCAACACGGTAATATTGGTACCTGTCATTTTTTCACTTCTGTTTTAAAAAAATGTATTTTTAGCAAGATAACTTGGGTAATCTTCTAAAAAAGAAATTTAAAAACTCACTTGTTAGTGACTTTGATGCCTTTTAAAATAAGAGCTTTTTCATTTCATTCCATCTTTAAAATTTTTTATCTTTGTTGTAGAATATTAAAAACTATTTTAAGAAAGATAAAAATTCTCTTTAAAGAGATCTCTAGAGTGTGTGAATAGAGCTCCAGATGCCTCTAAAAGCCGCATGTACAAACTAAGTCTATTCCTGTCTGTTTATATTTGCTTTTCCTGTTTTGTAACCTCTTTGTACTTTGTTCCTGGTGACTTGTAAGCTAAGGGGAGGTTGCCTAGACGCCTTTGTATTTCTCCATGTCACAGCTCCTGGCCAGGCAGCCTCCCTTCCTCTCCTTGTATGTAACATCTTCTCCCCCTTTCTAGCAAGTACTTTCAAAAGAACTCTGTACATTTTAACATAAAAAAGAAATAAATTATGTTGAGCCATTTTGGATGTCTGTCTTGCATGTGGAATTTTTCTCCCGAATGTTTCAGACTTTGTTCCACTCGGAGACTGCTAGTTAACCTTTTTCATATGCACTGCACTGCCCATGTATGTGAATGATTAAATACCAACACGAGCTGGGGTGCTACTTGTCCTTAGGCAAGATCTCACTGTGTAGGCCTGACTGGCCTAGAACTTGCTGCAGACCAGGGTGGCCTTGAACGGATTCCACCTCCTCCTGCCTTGAGATTCCTAGGATCAAAGGGTTGTTGGATTTTCATCCTCCCCCCCCCCTTAAAAGAAAATATAGTAACTTGGATTTTTCTGGAGAAATCCATTTGAAAACCTAAAGGGGTTGTGATGTACTTACACAAGAAGGGAGACACGGTTGAAATAACAACTATGTAGTTTTGTGTAAATTATTATTTTATAATGACATAATGCTTTTTACTTATGACTTGTTGCTTATCTTAAAAGATTCATTTCAGAAACAGCCAAACATCTAATTCAGCCACTTTCTAATTTTATAGCAAGTTTATCTCAAGGACCAGATCCACTCCTTTCCAGTACACTTCTGCTACTTTAGTATTCTTTGTAAATTTTCATACAGGTATATAGTGTACATTAAAGGTATTCCCCTGCCTCTTCCTCACCTCCCATTCCCCACCCCTCCCATCTTGTTACTCCTCCTTGTTGCCATAAACAGTATCTACTCTCGTGTCATATATGCACGTATGGTTTTGTATTTATAGAATCTTGGGAACCACAAAATACACTCAGGACTTAAAGCATTTCCTCTTCTGTTCCTCCCTGTGTGTGTGTGTGTGTGTGTGTGTGTGTGTCACAGTCACTGCACTAGAGTCACTGCATTTAATTTTATCACATAGAATTTTGGATATAAAACAGTCCAGAAAATGACTTAACTATAGGAAATTGGTCTTTCCCGTAGTAGAGGGATGAGGTAGGGATGGGTTTAAGTGGCCATCATTATTTACATGGCCTGGCATATCAAGCTAGCAATTAAGGAAGTGTATGCAGATCACAGCAGACACTTGGTCTGAATCCCATGCTATGGAAACTACATAGGGTGTTTCTGGCACCTCTGGGAGGTTGGACCCTTCCTTCTTGCCTTCACTGATTTGCAGTCTGTCACTACACTGCACCTTTTTTTTTTTTTTTTTTTTTGTGGGTGTCAAAACGTGTTGCTTGCCTTTGCTAGTGGAAAGTACTGGCTTTCAGTTAATTCAACTTAAAGTAATTCTGGTTTTCCTGCAAAGTAGATGATGAAACCAGAAGGTATAAACATTCTTGGCACCTCACTGTCTTACATTTAAATATATTTAAAAATAGGTCTGTTTATAGCCAAGTTATGAGCGATCTCTTAATAGAGAGGTGCTCCAGATGGCAGCTGTGGAAGAAAATGCTAATACACTGGATTAATACTGCTGAGGGTCTGAGTCTGCCAACAGAACTGTCACAAGTCCAATCCTTAGAGTACCAGGAATCCTCTTTTTTTAAATTAGGGTATCCCAGTAGGTTCCCGCTTCCTGTGCAGCACAGTGACAGTTGTTTTCTCTGAGACCCAAAGTTTTGTGAGGCTGACATTGTAGTCCATTAAGTGAGAGTTATTTTAGAGAAAGTTTTGTGAGGCTGACATTGTAGTCCATTAAGTGAGAGTTATTTTAGACATCCCCTCAGTGGTTTGGTCAAGTCAGTTACTTTTTTCATATTTCTTCTAATTTTTTAATAATATGCAAGATGTGGATCATTGATGGTGACTATTTGAAGAAAAGGTAAGTAGAAACAACAAAAGCAACCGTCCTCGGGCAGAACCAAACATGTAGGACTTGAAATGGGGAAGCCGTGGGCTTCAGGGAATCCTGAAACAGGTCGGTAAACAGGAGACTGCAGGTTTCGTGTTGGCAAATGAGTAGAAGGTACGAGCACTCATCCAATTAAAAGCAGACAGTCCCCTGAGGAAAACCCACCCCATTTGTGAATTCCTTTCTTTTAAGGGTCAGGCTTATGTAAGGCGGTATAGTTACATAATGTGGCACAGACCAGTGGATGGTGGTTCGTAGTTTCTTTTTCCAGAGGTACAAATTGGGGCTTAATGGAAATTCCTCACTCTTAATAAGAAGTCTAAATTGTGGTGTACATATTACATAAAGCTTCAGAAAGGTGTCAGCTTGATTTTATACCTGAAATGGGAAAAGTCCAGAGGTAGGATGGGCTTTCATTTGAGATATTTTAAAATACAAAACAGGAGTAGTCCTAGTGGATTGTTTCCCGGTGGCCAGTGTGAATACACATTCTGAGAGAATTACATTCTTGGTATTTCAATGAAAAACACTAACACTTAGCTATGCTAAATAGACATTCCCAATGCTACATTTATACTCTGGTCTCTGGAATGATGTTAATTGCAGCCAACCGTCTTTAGTTTTATGTATATATCTACCTGCTTTTAGAGTGTGCACAGCCACCAGCTGCAGTGCTTAGTGTACTTATCTGGAATTTCTGTTGATACACATCGAACAATTGACAGCTGCTTTACGTTGGAAGACAAGCCTCTTGCGTTTAGTTCAGCCTTAACGAGCTTTCTAAAAAGATGAAAACCCCATGCATAAACAAGTCCAATAGTTCAAGTGATCTGTTACTGAAGCAAAAGCCAAGCATGGTGCCATATGCCGCCTTGTAGCCCAGTGCTGAGGAGGAAGAGGAATGATTCTGACCCCAAGTAATAAAATAAGCTTTTAAAAACAGCTCTGATATACTTAAGCACTAACCCTGGCAATGTCTTTGCTGTATGCATCACCTATCTGCCTAAAGTGACCAGACTTGCAGTCTCTTTTAAAGTTTAAACTGGACAAAGGTCCTGGAAGAGATTTAAGGGTGTCAGCATATGTGCAATGCGTAAGCCTGAGGTATATAAAGTGGTAAATCTATTCGAGGCCAGTGCTTCTTCAACCCTAAGTCAGAGCCCTACAGGCACTAAATTAAAGAGCTTCTCTTTGGTAGTCTCTTAAATGTGTGGAGAGACTTCACTGGGAAGACATTCATTTTAAACAGTATTATTAAAAGGGATTTTGTTCCTATATGTCTTTTTAAAATTTGTTTTGTTTTAATTAAGACGAGTCTCCCTATGTAGTTCTAGCTGTCCCAGAAATCGCTATGTATACCAGGCTGGCCTAGAACTCACAGAGATCATCCTACCTGTGTCCTGGGTGCTGGGATTAAAGGCATGAGCCACCATGCCAAGCTCCTTTTTAATTTTTTTATCCTTTATTTTATGTGTGTGGGTGCTTTCCCTGCACATCTATTTGCACATCACGTGCATGCAGTGCCTATGAAGGCAAGAAGGAGGTGTGGAATCCTCTGGGATCGGAGTTACAGGTAGTTGTGAGCCACCATGTGGGTGGGTGCTTGGAATCAACCCTGAGTCCTGGAGGAGCAGACAGCTTGCTCTTAACATCTGAGCCATTTCTCCAGCACTGCCCACCCCCATGTCTTTCTTAATTAAACCTTTTCAATTGCAAATAAAGTATATGTAGAGGAGTCCAAACCATGTATAGCCATATATAAAGAATCTGTGAAGATAAATTAGGTTTTCAAACAAGAGCAGCCTCGAAGTCCTCCACCTTGACCTGGAAGACCCCGTTTGCATCCTAGATTTCCCTACCAACCAAAGTAATTGCCAGACACACAGGCACATAGGCACTATTTCATAATCTTGTGCAGCCTCAGTTACCATAGTTTTGTTTGATTGTAGTTTTTAACTTTATAGAAATGATATCATATACATTTTGCACGTGGCATCCTTCAACTCTTAAGAGATTTAAGATACTTGATGCCTCTGTAGCTCACTGCTCTCATTGTGCAATATTTTATCCTGTGACTACACAAAAATGTAGATATTCTAAAGTTAACCAATATTTAGGTTCTTCAGTTAGGTTATTACAAAGGATGCTGCTCTTTCTAATCCTACTTGGGCCCCCTGATGCATGTTTGTAGACATTACATACAGTACATTTCTAAAAGCTTCAAACTCCAAGTAAGTTCTTGACATCTACAAGAGAGTGTTCAGTGCTAGCTTTGAATGCTCTCAGGGCTGGATTTGCTTCCTTGAAGTCCCAGCACACCTAGAAGACGCTCCTCATCTACATTATTAGTCATCCGGGCTCTGCGTGAGCTCAGAAGTGGGAGAGACCTGCTTAGCTCACAGACCACAAAGCTAAGTGTGCCCAGCAGAGGCTCCTAGTGTGCAAAGAAGAGAATTTTCTCCTAAAGGGAAGACAGAACTGGTGGAGAGCTGCCAGTTGACTGGCCTAAAATTTTCCAGTTTTAACTCACAATCCGTATTCCCTCTGGCAGACTTAACCGTCTCTAAGATGATTTTGTATTTCTCTGTAATTTCTAACATCACCACCATTTGGCTTACATAGTTAAATCTTTTGTCACATAAATTAATCTTGCCCACGATATATGACTTAGGTGGCCAGCTTAACTTTTCCTATGCATATACACAGTTCCCACAGCATTTACTCATTTTTCACTGTGAAACATGTCTGTAGGTACCTTAGTCAATTTCCGGAACATTTAGTCTGTCGTTGATCTGTATGTGTATCTTGTCTTAACTGTAGCTCTTAGACAAATCTTCATATCTCATCAGACAGGACCTCCCGTTTTCTTCAGTGTGATGGATTCTTCTAGGCTTTCTGCATATACACATGTTTTTATTATTAGCTTTTCAGACTGTTAGACAATCCTAGCGAGGTTTTGTTGTGACTTCACTATCCTAACAATCAGTTTGATAACATTGTAGCAGCATTGATCCTTCCACTCACTGAGCATGTTTGCCTTTAAGAGATCTTTACTTTTTATCACTATTTTTTTGCTGTTGTTGACTTCTGTGTGGAATCTCTGAATCTTATCTTTTGTGGCATAACTGGGTTAGACCTTACTTAGCCCAGTGGTAAAAGAAGTGGTGGAGACAGGACTGGCTCTGCTGTGTGAAAGAACCCATCTGCTTCCCAGCTTCCCAGGAGTTTATATTATGAGCAAATATTCGAATTCAGCAATTTTCTCCTGACTTTTTTCTCCTAGGATTTGTTGATATAGCTTAAATACTGCTACTACTTCTCTAGTTTAAATTTTTTATTTTTATTATTACATTTTATTTATTCTTTCTTTCTCTCTCTCTCTCTCTCTCTCTCTCTCTCTCTCTCTCTCTCTCTGTGTGTGTGTGTGTGTGTGTGTGTGTGTGTGTGTGTGTTTTACCCGCTAAGCCATCTTGCCAGCCCCCACTTTTCTAATTATAAACCAGTATATGGAAAAAAATAATGTATGTGTGAAATAAATCATTATATGCACATGCTCTGATGGCTAATCTTGGCGGTCAACTTGACACACCCAGGAAGAAGGAGCCTCAATTGAAAAATTGCCTCCATCAGACTGGCCTGTGGGCATGCCTGTGGGCATGCCTGTGGGGAGTGTCCTTGATTGATGTAGGAGATCCTAGCCCACCGGCGGTCAGTGCCACCTCTGGGCAGATGGGCCTGGGCTGTGTCAGAAAGAACTGAATGGAATATTGTATTTAATGGTAATCCATGATATCTCAGATAGTAGTAGACGATGAATGAGGAGGAAGTATTTCTGCATCATACTGACTCATTTTAGCTGTTGAGAAGTTAAAACTACATGCTTGAAGTTTTTAGGGTAAGTAGGTAACTAATGAAGGAATGCAGACAGAGTACCTAATTTCCAAGTAATAGGGATATAAAATATAAGTATTCTGTCCAAAATAAGAAAACAGACCAAGCCAAGCAGTTGAAAATTCATAATAAGCACAGGTGCAAATACATCAATAATTAAACTATTTGTAAATGGACTAGAAGTAACACTGAAAAGATACAGGTAACCAGGGAAAGAACCCTTAAAAGGACACTACTAGATGCTGACCCTTAAAGGAAACTACTAGATGCTGACCCTTAAAGGACACTACTAGATGCTGACCCTAAAAGGACACTACTAGATGCTGACCCTTAAAAGGACACTACTAGATGCTGTTTAAAGCGAGGCAATAAAAACTTAAGGACACTCGAAAATGTTAGGAGGCACAAGACTATATCAGAAGACTTCTTATGGAGGGAATTTGACACAGATGTGTTAATCTGAGATGAAACAGTTTATGACAAGCATCATTAAGTTAAAGATTCTACTTGATAATGGTAAAAGTTTTAATTTGTGAGAAAGATATGAAAATCTAAACTCATGTAATCCCATTAACACAAGTCCAAAATATACGAGACAAAAGTATACAGAACTGTAATGAAAAAAATACCCATAGTCATGGTGGTAGGTTGGTTTGTCTGTTTAATGATTTTAATGGTGCAGTTTAAGGTTTCTAGAACTTAAAGGGACGTTCAAAGTTCCTCATCCCCACCCATGTGCAAGCTCTCTTTATTTGACAGCTCCCACCGTAAGTGATGAATCTACAGCCAGCACACATCATCACGCTGAGTCTATGTCCTATTCACTCTGCAAATACATAATTACATGTATCCAGCGTTCTATCACAGAGTGGTCTCGGCACCGCCGAGCATCTCTGCCCCGCCCACTCATTCTCCACGCTAAGACTCCGCCCGCTCATTCTCCACGCTAATCCCTAGCAGCTGTTCTTCTCTTTAGTAACCCCACAGTTCGTTTTTGTTTTTGTTTTTGTTTTGTTTTTCTCTAGAAAGATCATCTACTTGGAGTCTCATGACATGTGCGGTCCTTTCAGGAGGATTTCTTTCAGGTACCATGTTTCTAACTCCTGTCATGACTTTTCATGGCTAGAGACCCTTGTCCTTTTAGGGAAAATAACCTTCTGCCGTCTGGATGCTCACAGTTTACCTATTCACACCTGGAGGAGTAGGTGGGTCCTGTTCCTCCCCGTGTTCACAGCTATCAATACAGCTCCTATAGAGACGCCTTTGCATTTTTCATGGACATAAGTTTTTAATCTTCTTTGAGTCCCTCTTGAGGGGAGAAACTGATGCATTTTATAGTAAGAGAACCTTCAAGTGTTTCTGTGTCCTTACATCATATCGACTGCTTTTGTAGAAGTTAAATTTGTAGGAATTTTGTAGGAGGCTGCCAAGCTATCTTCTAAGCTGGCGGTACTCCTGTGTCCCACATCCTCAGCAACGTTTGTGTCACCCATACATCAGATTGTGAGTGTCGTAGTAAGTGCACAGTGGTGCCTTGCTGGCCTAACTGGCATCTCTCCAATGGTGGAGGCTGTCATGCCTTCTTCCATAGGGTTATCTACCATCTTATCTTCTTTGGTGCCTGTCTATGTCTCTAGCCCATTTTAAAATTTGGTTTGTTGTCGTTGTTTTCTATCAAGTTTTAAGCACCCTTTGCCTACTTAAATGCTCATTCCTTATTAAGCGTGACCATCCCTTACTAGATGTGTTTAAGGCCTGAGGTAGCACAGACTGGCCTCAAACTTGCTGCATACTGGGGTTCTTGGTCCCGATGCGCAAAGGGCACAGGCATGGCAAGTCTGCTTTGCTTTGTTTGACATTTTATTTACTTTTATGGGTGTTTTTGCCTGCATGTGTCTGTGTGTGCAGAGCCTGAGGAGACCAGACGAGGGCACCAGATCCTCTGAAACTGGTTGTGAGCCACCACGTGGGTGCTGGGAACAGAACCCAGATTCTCTGCAAGAGCAGCCAGTGCTGTAACCTCTGTGCCATCTCTCCAGCCTCTCAGTGTGTTTTCCTCAGATGTTTTCTCTAAGTCCGTGGCTTTCCCTTTCATTCATTAACATTAACATTAAATGGAAATGTTTTCACCTTAACCAAGTCCAGCTTATCAGTTATTTTTTTAATGCCATACTAGCTTCAATTTCCTAGCTACTGTGACTAGAACAGCAATGAACATGGCTGACACACTGGAGTATGGTGCTGGCTACTTGGCATATGCCAAGGAGTGATCTATCTGGTCATATGGTAGCTTTATTACAGCTTTTTGAGAATTCTCCAAAGTGTCTGTTGTAATGTTTCCCTGTTTGTTTCTAGTTCTTTTAACTTGGGATATTTCTATCTTTTGGTTAGTTGAGCTAAGAGCCTGTCAATTTTGTTTGCCTTCACAAAAACAAACCAAAACAGTTGTACAACTGTTGATTCTTTGTTTTGTTGTCTTTGTTTCTGTTTCATTGATTGAAGCTCTGGTTTTTATTATTTCTTGCTGTTGACTGGATTTGGGTTTGGTTTGTTCTTGTTTTTCCAAAGTTTTTCAGTTGCATCACTAACCTCTTCTCTGTGCTTTTTCTCATGTTCATCTGTAGGCACTTGGCTATTAGTTCTCCTTGCAGGACTGCTTTCAACGTGTCTTAGACATTTTGCGGTGATGTGTTTTCATTTTCATTTAGTTACAGGAATTTATAGAAATTTCTGTCTTGATTTCTTCTTTGACCCATTCAGTGTTTAGTAATGAGTTGTCTAATCTCCACGAGTTTGTGTATTTACCAGAGGTGGTCAATTTTAAGTTTTGTTGCATTGTGGTCAGATAGGATACAAGGAGTGATTTCAATCTTTTTGAATTTATAAATATTTGTTTCATGTTCCAGGATGTGATCATTTTAGAAAAGCTCCCATATGCTGCTGAATAGATCGTGTATGGTTTGGTGTTTGGATAGAATGATATGTAATATTATGGAATATGGAATATCTGCTGAGTCCATTTGACATATGATGTCAGTTAATTCTGGCGGCCATTTATTTATTTATTTATTTATTCTGATGACCTGTCTATTGGACTGAGTCACCTACTATTACTGGATTGGTGATAGTTGGGTCTTTAATTCCATTGGTAGACTTTTCATGAAACTAGGTGTCCCTAAATTTGGGACATATATATCTAGGATAGTAACATCTTCTTGGATAGCTGTCCCCTTGATTAGGATGAAGTCCCCTTCTTTGCCTCTTCCGATTAGTTTTAGTTTGAGATCTATTTTGTCAGATCTTAGGATACTGACACCTGCCTGCTTCCTGGTCCCATTTGACTGAAGCACTTTTTTGCCCTTTCTTTTACTCTAAGATGGCGTTTATCTTTAAAACTAAGTTGTGTTTCTTGGAGGCGGAAGGTAGATCCATTCAATCTGTGTCTTGTAGGCAGAAGGTAGATCCATTCAGCCAATCTGTGTCTTTTGATTGAAGAACAGAAGTCAGTGATACTTAGGGTTATTATTTAAATGTGTGTGTTCGTTGTGAGCACTGTTGTTGATTTTTGGTGGTGTGATTTGTGATCTCAGTGGTATTTTGTGATTTAATACAACAGTCTCTCTGCTATGCTCACTCCTTTTCTTAGCCCAAAATAATGCTTCCTGTATTTTTCTGAAGTTTGGTTTGTTTACCAGGTAGAATTATTTTAGGCTGTTTATGTCAATGTACATTTCTCTTTTCCTTACAATCATGGCAGATAGTTTTCCTGGATAAATTATTTAAGTTGACTGTTACAGTCTTGGAGGATTTGGAATGCCTTTCTCCAGGCTCTTCTGGCTTTCAAACTTTCCAATGAGAGGTCGGCTGTTATCTAACGGCTTTTCCTTTGTATGTGACTTGTGCCTTTTCCTTTGTATGTGACTTGTGTTTTTCTCTCTCTCTCAATATATTTTTGTTGTTATATGTACTTCACATCTTAATTATAATATGCTATGGAGAGTTTCTTTCCTGATCTTGTCTGTTTGGTGTTCTGTGTGTTTCTTGTATCTGTATGGGTGTGTTCTTCCTTAGTTTGGGAAAGTTTTCTTCAATGATCTTGTTGAAGATCTGACCCATGCCATTAACTTGGGATTCTTCTCCTTATCTGACCTATGCCTATAATTTGAAGGTTTGGTTTTATCATGGTGTTCCACACTTCCTATGTGTTCCTTTCCTGGTTGGTTGGGTTTGTTTGTTTGTTTGTCTTGTTCCTTGCTTAGTTGGTCTAGGTCCCACTGTATGTTGAAGACCTGATCTTGTTTTCTGGTCGACCACTCTTCTCAGAAGGCTTTCCTTTGAGTTTTTAGATGGGCTATTGGGTGTCTCAGTTCCATCTTCATTTCAGCTTGAGTCCTCTTCAATGTTTCTATTTCTTTATTTCCAAATTCTGGATAGTCTTTGCCATTTCCATCAGCCTTATGTTCGTGGTTCTTTTGGGTGTCCCTCGGGTACTTATTCTCCTTAAATTCTTTATCCTTGATTTCATTAATCTGTTTCTTTGTGTCTTCTTTAAATTCATTGATCTTCTTCAGGAGCTTTATGATTATTTCTTAAATTTCCATGTCCCGGGCTTCGTGTAGGAAATTCTCATTGGCAAGCATTTCTGTAGGACTAGTGGGTTTCAGAGAGAAGATACTGGCTTGATCTTCCTCTAATGAGATTTATGCATGTGAACTTCCTTTGTTAGTCTTAAGTTTGTTGTAGATAAAGAAGAGGGGGAGAAATGAGAGGAGGTTGGGGCAGGTTGGGTGTAGAGGCTGGAAGTGGCTTGGGTGGAATGAAGTCAGGTGAGCAGAGGGACCCAGCTGGGATACAGGATGGCTTCATGTTCCAAGCTGAGAATGAAGGGATAGCTAGGTCTAAATGGAAAGCTTAGGTATGATGAAGGAGAGTCCTAAGAAATGGCAGCTCGGTAGGGAGGATACTGGCCTAAGCCTACAGCTCCTCTTCGGTGAGGGCAGGGAAGGCCAGACTAGGCTGGGAACCAGCTGTGGCCCAGGCTAAGTTTGGTAGATTATGGAAAAGACGTGAAGAGGGGTCCTCACCTGGAGAATGATGTGGGAAGTCTGGACGTGGATTGGAGTGCGTGGGGGGGTGTGTGGCACAGAGGGTCCCCAGAATACAAGGTGTTAAAGTGTATCCCTAAGAGTCTCTGAATTTCCTTGGTGTTTGTTGTAATGTCCCTCATTCCATGCTAATTTTATTAATCTGGATCTTTTCTTTCCATATTTTGGCTAATTTGCCTAAGGGTTTGTCAGTCTTTTTGATTTCCACAAAGAGCAAAACTGTTCACTTCATGGATTTGTAGTAGTGTTTTTATTTCATTGATTTCATCTCTGGGTTTGATGATTTCTTCCCATCTGCTCCTTTTTAGTATTATTTCTTCTTGCTTTTTTTTTTGAGTTTTCAGGTGTGTTGTTAAATTACTAGTATGCAATCCAGTTTTTGTTTGTTTGCTTTGCTTTTTAATGTCGGTACTTAGTACAATGAACTTGCCTCTCAGATCTACCTTCATTGTGTCCATTAGGTTTGGGCATGTTGTATTTTCATCCTCATTCAAATCTAAAAGACAAATTAACTTCCTTCTTGATTTCTGTCTTGACACAGCCCTCATTCAGTAGTGACTTATTCAGTGTCCCAGAGTTTGTATATTTTCTTCTGCTTCTATTGTTGGCATGCACTTTATTCCTTGGTGATTAGCTAAGATGCAGGGTGCTATTTCAAATTCTTATATCTGTTGAGACAGGTTTTGGAGAATGTTTCATGAGCTGCTGAGAAGAAAGTATGTTCATCAGGGTGTGGTAGAATGCTAAGTCCATTTGATTTCTGATATTACTTAACATCAGCATTTCTTGGTTTCATTTTTTTTGTCTGCATGACCTGTCTGTCTATTGGCAAGAGTAGAGCAGAGAAGTTTCCCACTATCACCATGTGAGGGGCAACATGTGGTTTTAGTTGCAGTAGTTTGTTTGTTTGTTTCATTGAACTTGGGTGTCCATGTGTTTGGTGCATAAATGTTTAGGATTGTAAAATCCTCTTGCTGTATTTTTCCCTTTACTGAGTATGAAGTATCTTATCCTATCTCTTCTTATTGGTTTTGGTTAAAACTAGTAAGTTTAAAATCTATTTTATCTGATATTTTAAAAGCTTCACCTGTTTGATTCTTGTGTCTATTTGCTTTACCCTTTCCCATCCTTTGTGCTGAGGTGTATTTCTTGGATGCAGCACAGAAGGGTGGATCCTGTTCTCTAATTCAGTCTGTTAATCTCTCTTTTTATCGACGAGTTGAGACCATTAGTATTGAGAGTTGTTAATGAGCAGTATTATTAATTCCTGATATTTTGTTGTGATGTATTTTACCCCACCTTGATTTACTGTTCTTGGAGTATTTATCGCTTGTGTCTTCTCAGATGTAGTTAAGCTCTTTGTACTGAAGTTTTCCTTCTAGTACCTTCTGTAGAACTGGATTGATAGAGCTTTCTTAAATTTGGTTTCATTGGAGAATGTTTTTCTTTCTCTGTGGATTTCGGTTGGTAGTTTTGCTGGGTATAGTAGTCTGGGCTGGGATCTGTAACCTCTCAGAGTTTGTAGAGCTCCAGGCCCTTCCAGCTTTTAGAACCTCTATTGGGAAGTTAGGCATTATTCTAATGGGTCTGCCTCTATATATGTTACTTGGTCTCTTTTCCTTGCAGCTTTTATTATCCTTTGTTTTGTATATTTAGTGTTTTGATTACTATTGATCATAGTGAATATTCTGGTCCTTCTTTTACCTTGATATGGATGTCTTTCTTTAAACATTGGGGAAATGTTTTTCTATGATTTTTCTTTAAAATACTTTCTGTAGTTCTTTCCTTGGTTTCCTCTCCTTTTTTATATCTAATATTCATAGATTTTTGTCTTTTCATAGTATCCCAGATTTTCTGGATGTTTTGTGTTTTAAGAATTAACATTTTTTTGGACTGAGTTACCCATTTCTTTTATCTTGTCCTCAAGACCTGAAAGTCTCTCTTCCATGTCTTGTAATGCATTGGTGAAGCTTACTGCTGATATTTTTGTTGTCGTGCTAAATTTTTCATTTCCAGTTTCATTTGTTTGAATTTTCTTTAGTGATTCTATTTCTTTGTTAAAAGACAAAGTCAACTTTCATATGTTGAATCATTTTAATTGTTTCACTCAACTATTTGTGTTTTTATGGTCTTTATTAAGGTATTTATTCTTATCACTTTCTTTATTATATAATTTATTCACTGTACATCCTGATCGAAGCTTCCCCTCCCTCCTCTCCTCCCAGTCACTCACTCTCCTCCCTCCTCCCCCCACTCACACCTCCTCCCTTTCTCCTCAGAAAAGGGGAGGCCTTCCTTCCATGGATATCAACCAGCCTTGCCGTATCAAGTTGCAGTAAGATTAGATACATCTTCTATTGAGGCTAGTAAGACCAGCCCAGTTAGGGGAAAGGAGTCCAATATAGTCAGAGACAGCCTCTGTTCCCATTTTAGGAGTCCCACATGAAGATCCAACTGCACAACTGTTACATATGTGCAGAGGCCCAGGTCATCCTGGTCATGCTTTCTGGTTGGCAGTTCAGTCTTCCCAGGCTAGTTGATTTTCTAGGTTTTCTTGTGGTGTCCTTGACCCCTCTGGCTCCTTCAATCCTTCCTCTCCCCACTTCCACAGGATTCCCCAAGCTCAGTTAATGTTTGGCTGTGGGTCTCTGACTTAGTTTCCATATTCAGATCATTTTTAAGGTCCTTGGGCATTTTTGTAATTGCTACATTGCAGTCTTTGTCTTATGCTTGAGCTAAATTGCTTTTCTTGGGACCTCTTGCTGTAGGGTTGCTGGCTTCAGGAGGAGCATGTTGTCTTAGCTATTCATGTTTGTGATTTTTGTGCTGGGACCTATGCATAGAAGTAATAAAGTCTGGAATATTGTGTCGATACCTGGCCTTGTCTTTGGTGGGCTGTTATTCTATTCTTTGGTGGCTGTTGTTCACTCTGCATCCTAGATAAGTGTGGAATACTGGAAGAGAGTGTTTCTTCAGGTCGGTGGGTGACACAAAAGAATGAAACTGGCTAGGAGGAAGGGGGCCTGTGTTGTATTTTGCTGTGTTGGGAGAGGCTGTCTAACGTTTCTCCTGTTGTCGTCCTTGATTTTACACTCAGTCCTACAGTCCACTTGGAATTGGTTTTTGAGAATGGTGTAAGGTCTGTATCTGGATTCCTCTCTCCTTCCTCCCCTCCTTCCTCTCTTCTCCTTATTCTTTCTCTTCTCAATTTTTTGGGGGATAAGATATCAAGCTGTTCCAGATTTGTTGAAAAAAAAAAAAAAACTACCTTTGCTCCTTTGTCAAATGTCAGTTCTAATGGGTTTGGTATTGATATTTAGTTATTGAGTAAATTGACTCTATGTCAATTACTCAAACACCCAGATTATTTCTGGGTTCTCTGTTATATTTACATATTTTTACATGTTACACTGATATAGCTGTTTGTTTTTATTTTATTTTGCCAACACTGTCTTTGTTTTTTTTCATATTTTATTTACATTTCAAATGTTTCCCCCTTTTCAGATCTCCCCTTTGGAACCTCCCCATTCCCTCCGCCCTCCCCCTGCCACTATGGGGATATTCTCCAACCCACCCTCCCTCCCACCCACACACCTACCCACCCACCCACTCTTGTCTTTCCTCCTTGTCATTCTCCTATACTGGGGGATCTAACACCCTCAGGCCCAAGGGCCTCTCCTCCCCCTGACGGATAAAAAGACCCTCCTCTGCCACATTTGTGGCCAGCACCATGGGTTCTTCCATGTGTATTCTTTAGTTGGTGGATCAGTCTCCAGAAGTATCGGGGGTCAGGCCAGTTGCCACTGTTGCTACCTCCCTGGGGCTGCACACTCCCTCAGTTCCTTCAGTCTTTTCTCCAAGTCCTCCATCTGGGACCTCACACTCAGTACTACTGTTGCTGCGAAGTGACTCTTGGGTATTTCAAACTTTTGGGCTAATAGCCTCTTAACAGTGAGTACATACCATGTTCATTCTTTCATGACTGTGTTACCTCTCTCAGGATGATATTTTCAAGATCCATCCATTTGTCTACGAATTTCATGAAGTCACTGCTTTTAATAGCTGAGTAGTATTCCATTGTGTAAATGTACACTGTCTTGATCACAGTTACTTTAAAGTATGCCTACAAGTTAGGCAGTGTCCATCATTTGAATCTACGATGCAGTATTGAGTTGGTAATTCTGGATCATTTGCATATAAACTTCAGAGTCCATTTGTTCATATGCCAGACACTATCTTAAGAGCTTTTTATTCAGATTGCATTAAATCTATAGCTAAGGTTCGAAGGAAACCACATCTTAGCATCATTAAGTCTTTCTATCTACGAGCATGGAATATCTTTCTATTTACTTAGTTTTCTGTGATGTCATTCATTCTAGTTTTCTGGGATCTTGTGAGTGTCTTGTTGGGTTTGTACATGAATACTTGGGCTTGAGTGCTAATGTAAATAGGAATGTGGTTTGAACATTCAAAATCTCCTAGCTTATTCTTTAACAATTTCATAAGCGTGGACAACATATTCTGGTCATACTTATCTCTCCCTTTCTCTTCTCCCTCCCACCCCATAAGCCTCTCTCTTCTGATAAGTCTCCATCCCATTGTCCTTCTGGTTCTTTCTTTCACTTTGGGACCCATGGGCTTCACCAGTGGTGTTCATCTGGCATGGAGTGGAGTTGGGGTAACTCCCAATTAGCGCATCACTAAAGACAATGGCTTTCTCTTCTCCAGAAGCCCTTGACTGCCATCAGATCTCCTATGCAGGGGTCCATGAGCCCCTTCCCCAACAGTGACTGAATGTTTAGGGAGGAACTCAGTGTTGCCCAGGCCCAATGCAAGCAGCTGCAGCTGTCCCAAGTTGCATGGGCACCATGGTGATGTGTTCTAAGATTCGGATTCTGCTTGTCGAACCTGAAAAGTCTCTTTTAGGTAGATTATATCAGTCACGATATAAACTAATTGAGAAGAAGGACTGGGGACATGGCTAAGTGTGTAAAAATGCTTGCTGTGAGGGCAAGGGAACCTGAGATCAATATCCAAGTAAAACCAGGCGTGACTGCATGTGTCTGTACCCGAGCACTGGCTGATGGAGACAGGCAGAAGCTTGCTGGCTAGCCAGCCTAGCTGACACAGCAGGCTTCAAGGTCAGTGAGAAACCTGCCTCAAACTGTAAGGTGGGGAGCCATAGAGAGACACATGCCACATCTTGCTTTGGGTCCCACATGCACAAACACAAACACTCAGATGTATGCACATTTGGGAATATAGCACACATCTCTCTACTCTCTCTGACTCTGTCTCTGTCTCTCTGTCTCTGTCTCTGTCTCTCTCTCACACACACACACATACACATACACATAATTGATAATTGAGAACAACTAAGAAAATTGCCATAGAGGACACATTTAGAACACAACAAGCAACAACAGCCGAATATATTATTCTTAAAATTTGCCCATGAGAGGAGAGGCCCTTGGGCCTGAGGGTATTAGATGTCCCAGTATAGGGGAATGTTAGGGAGGGAAGACAGGAGTGGTAGGGTGGGTGGGGGAATACCCTTGTAGAGGCAGGGGGAAGGGAGAGGGGATAGAGGGTTTTCAAAGGAGAAAACATTTGAAATGTAAATAAAGTAAATATCCAAAAAAAAAAATTGCCCATGAACAGAGCACATTTCAACAGACATTAAAGGGTTAAAACCACAGAGAGCAAATGGTCTGATTGCTGTGTTGTGGTACCAGAAGTCTGTTGGAAAAAAACAAAACAAAACTAAAAGCATCCCTGATATTTTGAAATGAAGAAATGTGTTCAAAATAACTCATGGACTGATGTGGGGATGGCTCAGCAGACAGAGCACTTGCCAGGAAAGGCTGAGGACCAGAGTGCAGATAGAAGAAGCCAGGAAATTGAGGCAGGCACAGCAGCTTCCTGAAATCCCAGTGCTCTGTAGGCAGGTGGAGATGGGATGCCTGGGGATTAGTGAGCAAGACAAACCAAATTGGTGGCCTCAGGTTCAGCAAGGGACCCACTTTAGTAAATAAAATGGAGTAATCAGGATCTCCAATGTTATCCTCTGGCCTACACACATGCTCATAAATGTGTGTATGCCTCCAAACATACCACATACATACATATGTGCACAAGTAGTAAGATGTGTGGACCATGAAGAATGGAGATAGGAGGCCTGTTTTAAGCTGAATTATTATATTTTCTACCAGATAAAACAGTGGGTCTAGGCAAAAGGGATTGAATGCTGCTAAAAACATCAGAGAAACCCTCCAGGGCCTGCGGGCCCCGGGCCCCTCATAGATGTATGTTAGCCTGGCTTGAAGTGAGCCTGCGTGGATCAGTATTCAGAGACAGAAGAACATGTTAAGCATCACAATCTGCAAAAGTTAGCACAGGAGAAGCTAGAACGGATAAAGGACAGACAAATTGCAAGGAATGAGTGGAGGCCCAGCTGCAAAGGGGCGGAGTAGGAATTCAATCCCAGAAGTCAACTGAAATGCAGCAGCACAGATAACTGAAGCAGTGCGTTTGCTGAGACTGAGGATTTGGTAAAGTGTGTGTGTGTGTGTGTGTGTGTGTGTGTCTGAGTGAGTGTCTGTGAGTTTGTCTGACTGTCTGTCTGCCTATCTGTCTGGGTGTGTGTCTGTGTCTAAGAGTGTGTGTGTCTGAGATTGTGGGTGTCTGTGTCTGAGAGTGTGTGTGTGTCTGAGTGTGTGTGTGTGTATCTGAGTATGTGTGTGATGTGGGTGTCTGTGTCTGAGAGTGTATGTGTCTTGAGTGTGTGTCTCTGTGTGTGTGTCTATGTATATGTCTGTGTGTGTGAATCTGTATGTGTCTCTCTGTGTATATGTGTGTGTGCATGAGAATGTGAGTGCATGTGTGTGTGTATGTGTGTCTGAGTGGGTGTCTCTGTGTATCTTTGTGTCTGTGTGTCTGCATGTGTCTCTCTGTATGTCTGTGTGTGTCTGAATGTCTCTGTATGTGTTTCTCTGTGTTTACAGTTTGAACAGAAGTTTACCAAGCAAAGCTAAGTAAAGTAAACACTACTGAGAGAGGTTGGCGTGTGCTGTCACAGAGCAGGAAGCTGGTTTTTTTTTTTTTTTGAAAAGGCCATTTTCTTTTTAGAGTTAGGTACTAAAATGTAAAGATGAAAGAATCTACTGACATTTGCTTCAAAGTCAGCCATTGCTCGAGTGAGTTCACAGGAGCTCCGATCTCACAAGTGCTCAGCTGTCAGCCCTGAGCCGTTGTTTTGAAACTGGTGGATTTAATTAATTTACTGTTCCTTGGCTATTTTGAAAATCTTCAAATGTCTTAATGAAATATCTAAAATGCTTTTACAAATCATTTAAAATCAGCTAAAGAAATATTTAGATGGAAATTCGTGACCTTAATTAAAATGAATCTAGTAAACAGGAAGCACTGAGAACAGTGACTGAATAGGCGCTCTGTTAGCAGAAGTGCTCGGTCTGTGGCTGCTGCTGGGCACACACAGCCCTTGGTTAGTCCTGGTGTCATCCAGTAGAGTTGAAGTCACTTGTGTCCTATCCCCCAGTGCTTCCACTGGGCATGTTGGCACATATTGGACCTATGAAAAGCAGAGCCCAGGTAGATTCTTGGGGCTCGCTGGCCAACTAGCCTAGCATGATCAGTGAGGTCTAGGTCAATTAGAGACTCTGTCATGAAGGAGGCAGATGGTGTTCCTGATAACCCAAGGTTATCCCCTGGCCACATACTGACATGTGCACATATGTGCAGATAAATAAACCTGTAGAAAGACATACAGCTGGCTTTTTAGTTCAGCAAGAACTTAATAGCAGCATACAACAGCTCACCTGCCAGACACAAGAGGAAGGTTACACAGTCCAAGTCACATGTGCAGAGGGGTTCTCTCGTCTCATAAAGCAGACAGAACCATGGCTATATAGAGCAAACAGTCTAACACTACATTACTATTTTACTGGCTGGTTTTGTGTCAACTTGACACAAGCTGGGGTTATCACAGAGAAAGGAGTTTCAGTTGAGAAAATGCCTCCATGAGATCCAGCTGTAAGACATTTTCTCAATTAGTGATCAAGGGGGGAGGGCCCCTTGTGGGTGGTGCCATCTGTGGGCTGGTAGTCTTGGGTTCTATAAGAAAGCAGGCTGAGCAAGCCAGGGGAAACAAGCCAGTAAGAAACATCCCTCCATGGCCTCTGCACCAGCTCCTGCTTCCTGACCTGCTTGAGTTCCAGTCCTGACTTCCTTTGGTGATGAACAGCAGTGTGGAAGTGTAAGCCCAATAAGCCCTTTCCTCCCCGACTTGCTTCTTGGTCATGCTGTTTGTGCAGGAATACAAACCCTAGGACAACTATATAATGTGTCTAATGTCTGAACTACATAGAAAGACCCTGTCTTAGAAGAAAAGGGAGAAAGCTGAAGAGAAGGAGAGAAGGAAGAAGGAAGAGAGAGAGAGAGAGAGAGAGAGAGATTAGCCCACAGCCAAGGAGATATATGACTTACTACAGTGCACGTATCTCACAAAAGACCTCTCTTACAGAACCTGAACATACAAAGAATTTTTTTTTTTTCAAATCAGAAACAGTATAATCGAATTATTTTTTAACGGGCAAGAGTTTGGAACAAAGCTTCACCAAAGGGTACACGAGTGCGCAGCGGTGAGAAAAGAGGCTCCCTGTCATTAGTGATGGAGGAATGCCACTTCACAGGGCCACCCACGATGGAAAGGATGAATGTTGAGCCAGGGCCTCTGCCACTGAGCTCTACCCCAGCCTCAAGGCTGGGGACACACAATGATAAACAAGGCATGTGGGACAGGCATAGGCTGCTGGTGGGTGTAAAGTGGTATGACCAACTTGCAAAAGTAAAAACCAAGGCAGCTTCTTCTTTATCAGGATCTGTAGACTTGGAAAGCTGTGGGTTTCTCTGTAGCATTCTCATGTCTACACTATGCCAGTTTGTTCTGATGTGCGCCCCCTCTGCCCCTCTTCCCTCCGGTCTTCCCATTGCTGTTTCCTTTTCTCCCTCAAATAGTCCCTTCTGTTATCACACCACGTACTTTGAAATGCCCCTTGTTCCCCCCCCCTTCATTGATAAATTCCTTCTCAAGTTGTTTTTTATTTTCATGCCCTAGATATGCATGCATTTACAAGTTTAAACATAAACTTTACATATGAGAGAAAAACATATGATGTTTGTCTTTGTGAATCTGGCTTATGCAGCATACTGTGCTTTCTGTTTCCATTGCGTGGTGTGTGTGTGTGTGTGTGTGTGTGTGTGTGTGTGTATGCGCGCTCATGCGCCTGTGCTAATGTAATGATTTTATTCTTCTTTATAGCTTAGTAGAAATTCATTGAATACATATGCAACATTTTCCATATTCCTTCATCATTGATGGATTTTTACCTCGGTTCCATACCTTGGCTCCTGTAGCAACAGAATGTGTGGACACAGAAGTATGAACTCAGGATGAAAAGCTGCAGCAAACGGTTCTATATTGTTGCTTTTAGGAGCCTTCATGTTGATGTCCATAGTGCCTGATCTGCTTCACACTCCACCCATATTGAATGAGGGCTCTCTCCCCACGTCCTCACCAGGCTTTGCTATTATCTGTTTTCTTGAGTAGCCATGCTGACTGGGGTGAGACCAAGTCTCTGTGTAGTTCAGATCTGTCATTGAGACGGAGTCTCTGTATAGTTCAGATCTGTCATTTCCTGGTGGCTGAGAATACTGAACATTTTGGGAAATACTTACTGGTCATCTGTATTTCTTCCTCTGACAATTATCTATCCAATTCCTCAGTGTATTTGTTGATTGGATGAATTTCGGCCCTTAATCTTTAGTGTCCTTTATAGATGCTAGACACATTCTGGTAGATGTGTAGCTGGCAAAGATTCCCTCCCTGTGGGCCATCTCCTCACTGTGCCATTTGCTTTGATGTGCAGAGGCCTTTTAATTTCACAGCATCCTATGTGACAGCTAGACTTCTCCCCTGTACTATTGGAGGCCTTCTTGAAAAGGCCTTGCCTACGCCTGTACCTTGAAGTGTTTGTCATGTTTGCCTCTAGCAGCTTTGGAGTCTGAAGCCTTTGATCCACTCCGAACTGACTTCCATACAGACTGACTTGCCCTAGTTTGCTTTCCTCTGGCTGCAGTAAACACTGTGACCCATAGCAACTTGGGGTGAAAAGGATTTATTTCATCTTGTGCTTTTGGGTAACAGTCCATCACGGAGGGTGGGCATGGCAGGAACTCAAGGCAGGAACCACGGATGAAGGCTGCTTTGTGGCTCATCCCAGAATCCCTTTCAACTACTTACCTCTGTCTCTCTCCCTTTCTTTCTCTTTCCTTCCCTTTCCCCCTCCCTCCTTCCCTCCCTTCCTTTTAATTTTTCTTTCTGTTTTTGAGATTATCATGTAATTTCCACATTTCCCCCTTCCCTTTCCTCCCTCCAAACCCTCTCACACATCAGTCAGACTCTCCTTCAAATTCATGGACTCTTTTTTAAAAATTAATTATTATTGAATACACACATATTCTTAAATATAACCCACACAGTCTAAGAGTTTGGCACTGGTTCTCCAAGGAGATTCTACAACTGCTGATTTACTAAACCAGCATGATTCTTAACAGTAATCTACAAACATGTGTCCTTATACCCACAGGTAAGTGTAGCCTTCACGCCTCATAAAGGAAACTACTCTTTACAACAACCAGAAACCACTACAGAGAACCACAACCACACAAAACGCAGAGGTGTGGAGCCCAGTCCCAATGGATACACCAGCTACCTTCCTTATATAGCCCCGAGCCGCCTGATTAGGGCGGTCCCACCCACGGTGAGCGGGGCCCTTCTACATGCATTAGTTTTCAAGACAATACCCCACAGACATCCATCCCCACAACATGACAGCTCTTCCATCAAGGTCCCTCTTCTAGCTAGGTGTGGTGGCACACACCTTTAAGCAGGAGTCAGAGGCAGGGGGATCTCTGTGAGTTCAAGGCCAAGCCTGGTCTACATAGTGCATTCCGGAACAGCCAGAGCCAGTGAGACTCTGCCTCAAAAACAAAAACGAAAAACAGAACAGCAGCAGCAACAAAAGATGATGGGGTGGGGGGGGGTGCCCTCTTCTCAGATGTGTCAAGTTGACAACCAAGGTTAGCCATCGCTGTGACAGACTGGGAAGGGGAGCAGCGGCATCCCTCTGCCTGTGGACATCCAGTTTTCCCAGGACTGTTTGTTGAAGAGGCTGTTTTTCTCCACAGCGTATGTTTAGACACGTTTGTTAAAGTTTAGGTGACTGTCCCCATGTGGATTTATTCCTAGCCCCTTTGTTCTAGTTCATTGGTTTACACATGTCTATATTTGGGCCAGTACCAGTCTGTCTTCTTGCTGTGGGTCTGTAGAGACCATATATATGTAACAAGTGTAGTATTTCTTTCTGCTTAGGATCACTGGGCTTTTTGGAATCTTGTGTGCTTCCAAAATCTGGCTGCCAGCATGTGATGCAGCTGTGGTCCCTCTCAGGCCCACAGCTTCTGTGTGCTGATCCTGAGGAAACACTCCCAGAAGATTTCACTCATCGATGCAGGTCTCTTCTTAACCACCTCTAACTCCTTAGCTTCAGCTGACCAGCATCAATTGTCCCAGCAAAGCAAAGGTTTCACCTCAGTGGTTCTGGACTCTTGTTAATAACAGCTGATTCTTCAGCCCCAGATAACTAGACACTACAGATTCTTTTTTTTTTTTTTTTTTGGTTTTTAGAGACAGGGTTTCTCTGTAGCCCTGGCTGTCCTGGAACTCTCCCTGTAGACCAGGCTGGCCTCAAACTCAGAAATCCACCTGCCTCTGCCTCCTGAGTGCTGGGATTAAAGGCGTACGCCACCACTGCCCGGCTGACACTACAGATTCTTAATTTAAAATATCACATAAATGGCCTTGATAGCTTTTTCGTCCCTCTGAAATGTCACAATCCAGACTATCTCTCTGAAAAATCTTATCTTCAATGCTGGATTGAAAGCCCCCATAAGCTATGAGTACTCAACAGCTTTTCCAGCCCAAAGTTCCAGAGTTCTTCCTCAAGTCTCCCCCAAAACAACAAGATCAGATCTGTCACAGCAATATTCCATGGATGTAGTGCCAATTTCCAACTTAGCTATGGTTTCTACTGGCATGATAACAACAACAAGAAGACCAAAAGCAACTTGAAGTGCAAAGTGCTTATCCGGCTTCATATCCAGAGTCACAAGCAAATGTCCTAAGGGAAGCCACAGCAGAGACCATGGAGGAATGCTGCTAGCTTGCTTCCCATGGAATGCTCAGTCTGCTCTCTTAAAACATACCCCAGGGCCACCCACCCAGGAGTGGCATCATCCACGGAGAACTGGGCCCTCCCACATCAAGAAAACGCCCCCACAGACAGTCCAATCAGATAGAGGAATTTTATCACCCCAAGCTCCCCCTTCCAAGATGACCCTGGCTTGGGTCTGGTTGACAAAACCCTAACAAGTAGCAGGTGAACTTAGCCATACAGCCATCTCTCCAGTCCCCGGACGCCCTGATCCCCAGTACCACTCATCTGGAGAACACAATGCTGTAACAGCAAGACCAGCAAACAATACAAAACAAAAGGATACACTCTATTGGGGAGAGAGGAGGGCTGGGCACTAGCACACCACACGGTGTGACTCAGGTAGTGGTGCACAGGGAAATGCGAGCCTGCCCTTTGTGCCAGGTGATACATCTCTCAACTCGAAACCCTAAAGGTTGAAAGTCCACGGGCTGAGGTCAGGGCATGGGTCAGCTTCTGGAACAATCTGCTCGCCGCTCACAGCAATCGAGTCTGAGAATACTGAAGGTCCGAGGGACATCAGAACACCGTCCTTCTAGCAGAGTGGTAGATGCTTAGACAGTTGAGGAATTCTGGAGATAGACCCTCTACCCACACGGCTCTTGGGTCCCCTACTCACACTGCTCTGGGAGCCATCTCCCACCCAGGACATTAGCTACTCCAGGGGGTAAGATCTGGGTAGTCTCCAGTCGGCACAACATGCTCAGCCCACAGCCTTCAAAACTAATGTGGCCATGCAAAACTAATGTGGTATGCAAAGGATCGAAGAGAGCTCTGACAGTTGCTGGACTGCTCCACTCCCGCTTATCATCTCCTCGCCCCCGCCCAGGGCTGATTTATACTCTGGGACCATGGTAGATTTAATCCAGTCTCTCTACTTGTGCCTTTTTGGGTTTTAAGGTCCCCCACGATAACTCAGTTTCAAACAGTACACCCCTTTTCAAAATGGCACCCCTCCACTGCCCTCGAAGTCCCAAATAGGATTCATCTCCACTGCTGACTTGAGCACCAGAGGAACCATGGGGTCTGTGCTGAATGTCTTCTTTTGTGTCAACTTGGCACAAACTAGAGTTAACTGGGAAGAGGGAACCTCAGTTGAGGAATGTTTCTCTCAGACTGGCCGGCAGGCATGGCAATAAGGACATTTTCTTGATTAATGAATGACAGATGTGGAGCATCTCACCCACTGTGGGTGGTGTGACCTGTGGGTGTGTGAGTTGTTTAAGAAAGCAGACTAAGTAAGCCACGTGCAGTCCCTGCCCCCAGGTTCCTGCCTCTAGTTCCTGATTTGGCTTCCAATGATGATGATAAGCAGTAACCTGAGAAGCAAATAGATTCTTTTCTCTCCAGGTTATTCTTGATCACATTGTGTGGTCCCTGCATCAGGAAGCTAACTAGAAGAGTCCCAAGGAGAGAGGACAGGGTCCTAGGTCAGGATATCCCAAAATTCTGACCTCAGTGGTCTACTTTTTCCAACCAGCCTCACCATCTAAAGCCTTCCAGGACCTCCCCAAATGTCACCACTGTCTGGGGACCAAGCCTCCAATACATGACCCTGTGAGATTCTGGTTTGTATTCAAACCATACCAGTGCCCAGTGCCCAGGCGTTAACAGAGAATGAAACCTCAAGGCATGGATTAATACAAGGTTATGCAGCCATGTGATGCTGCTGCCCTAGAAAGGAAGTGGTGTGGTTTTCTTGAGCCCCTTTCAGTTCTCGCAACAGTGAGATTAAAAGGAGCCATCCAGATCCTTGCTGTTCTCTGGCTTCTTGTCCTGCATGTAGTCTCTCCCTTTGGTGCCTGCTTATATGACAAGGCCAGCTGCCACATGGTGAGCCAGCCAGATGCTGAACTGATGGCAGCCACCTTGTCTTAGATGTTCTGTCTCCAAAGCTATGGACTAAATAAACCTTTCCATTGTTCAGATTCATTTGGCATAGTGATGGATGACTAGGGCCTGTCTCAGAGGGAGAGAGCTACAGCCTATGCTCTGTTGTTTGGTCTCAGGAAGTCAGATATTTGGTAATTGCTTCTTTTTTGAGGAACTGGGGGTTAGGACAGGATAGAAGAGATTCCCCAATCTGGCTTTAGTTAGGATGCATGTCCACATACACCAGTCAAAGCGTAGACTCTGAAGACTATTTTAGTTCTAGCTGTAGACCCAGGGACTTGAGCTTGAATACAAACAAGTTCAGTTCCTTGGTTCACATCTGTTAAAAAACAAAAAACAAAAACCCATGACCCTGGTGGTCTGCTTTGCCAGGCTGTTCTTACACTGAACAAGCTCACAGGAATGTCTAACGAATGGTATGCTTTAGCTGTTCATATTTAGTTCAGGAGGCAGCTTTTATGTTGGGAAGCTGTATTAATTATTAATAATATTCCTTTTTAAAAACATAATTTGGTACGGTTGTATGAACCTTGTGCTTAGAGGATGGAGTTGGAGGAGGGCTGGCTGGAAATCTTAGAGGAAGCAGAAATGTAACAGTAGATTCCCCTTCTCTTTATTAAAAGGTAAACAAAAAGATCTCACAGAAATACAGAACTCTGTATGGAAATAGAAAATGTCCTGGCCCAGTGTAGCCAAGTGAGAGGTCACTCTCACCTCAGAGTTAGAAACAAGGGTCAGGGTTGCTCAGGGGTTGACAGTTTGCTCCCTAATCCTAGCCCAGACACCTGTGAGAGCTGAGCTGGTGGTGTAGGAGGCAGCCTTCTGGAGCTACATAAAGGAGCTCTTTACTTGATCTGCATGTCACTGGGTTTTGCGTTGGGACGTGTGGTTGGTTGGTCATACTATTTTATGTGTCTGGTAATTACAATTGCTTCTGCTCCTTGGAAGATGCTACTCGTTATTTTCAGTGTAACTGAGGCAAAATGCTTGACCAAAGTCACGTAAGGAAAGAGGGTTATGGGATTTATTTGGCTCGCAATTCTAGGGCACAGTCCATCATAGAGCATGAGGCAGCTGGTCACACTGCATCCGTAGTCGGGAAGTGGAGAGAACTGAATGCCCAGGCTCAGCAGCTCACTTCACCGTTATGTTTAGCCCTGAGTCCCAGACTACAGAAGGCTGCAGTCCGATGTTCAATCCCATCTCAATTACTCAAATCTAAATAATCTCTCCAAGGAATACTCAAAGATTTGTTTCCATAGTGATCTTAAATCCTATCATGTTGACCATTAAAACTAGCCACCACAAAGATCTGGCTCCTCACTGGCACAGCTGGCCATTTGATGGTCTGTCTTAAGTCAGGCTTTTGGAGGGAAACCTCATATCCAAGCCATAACTTGGTTCAGGATATTGGGCCTGAACTCTGATTCTGCTTCTTTGGAACATGACCTCAAGGAAGCACACAGCCTAAGCTTCCTTATCTGGGAAATGGAGGTGGTGACCCTTTGCTAGTCACAGTCCTGTCACTGTGACAAGGCACCAGAGGAAAAAACTGGAAGGAAGCAGGGCTTATCTGGACCCTGGGTTCAGAGGTTCCAGCCCAAGGTTGGCACTTCCATTGTTGGGGCCTGTGGTGAAGCACAGCGTCGTGCTGGTGAGGATGTGTGGTACAGGGTGCTCATCCCAGGGTGGCAAGCAAGAGAGAGCAGAAACATAAAGCAGACGGAGTCAAGGTATCTCTTCAAGAGTCACTGCCAGTGACCCACTCCCTCCAACCCAGCCCCATCTCCCACAGTTCCATCACCCCCAACAGTCTAGTCAAATTTTGAACCCATCAGTGGATCAATTAATTCATGAAGCTGGAGCCCTTCAGACCCACCCACGGATCCCAAATCCACTGCTTGCATAGGAGGCTGGTCCCTCAGGATCTTCTGGCAGAACATTTTATATCTAATGTACGACAGATGCTTTTGTTGGGATACAGTGAAATGCTGAAAGACTCTCACCCTGTAAAAACACTTATGATCCCCCAGCCTCAGCCTCTGATGTTGGGATTACAAGCATATTTTGTTCTGATAAATACTTCGTAAATGGTTGGCAGTACCTAGATCTCGGTAAACATTCAAGTTAGCTAAGAATACAAATGGTCTGTGTAATGAGGAGTTATCTGGTGTCCTGGGGACCCCGTGACCACAGCGACTCTTTTAAAGAAGAACATTTAACTGGGGCTGGCTTACTGTTTCAGAGGTTTAGTCCATTGTCATCATGGCAGGAAGCATGGTAGCATGCAGGCAGACGTGGGGCTGGAGAGACAGGTGTGAGTTCTACATTGGGATCAGCAGGCAGCAGGAAGAGAACATAGCCACTAGGCTTGGCTTCAGCTTCTGAGACCTCAAAGCCCACCTGTCTAGTGACTCACTTCCTCCAACAAGGCCACATCTCCTAACAGTGCTACTACCTAAGGGCCTGTGGGGGCCATTTTTATTCAAACCACCACACCTGGGTAATGTTCCCACAAAGAACGAGGCAGTCCCTCCAGCTGCCACCATGTTGGCTTCACCCATGACCTCATTCCTATAGGAGAGGGTACCTGCAATGTCCTCCAGCCTCCCTTTGGGTGTAGATGAGCGTGCTGAGCAAATGGCTGTAGCCTGTACCTTCCTGCTTCTTCTCCTAAGACAGATATCTCCCAGTACATCACCAGTCCTAGGAGAAGCATCTGAACAGCACTTACACGTGGCCTCATGGAAATTGTGTATGTCCAGAGCCACCACCTCAGTGGTGACTCCAGGGACAGCTGAGGCAGGAGCTCTGCTTCTTACTAATGCTTCACTTCAAGTCTCAGAGACATTTTCTTCGATTGTATTTTGCCCACAAGGGGCTCCTGTAGAGATTTTGATACATAGGGGACATCTATACACTGGAGATACTGTATACTTTTACAGCAGTTTTGATGAGTCTCAGGTTTTGACAAACACTGGTTTAGTCCACTCTGTGTTTTACTGGAGCATTACACTGTGCCCTCTGCCATGTCTTTCAAAGGAGGCATTATCACCATCCTTGTTTACAGACTAGGAAGAGAAATGGTTTCATGCGTTTTCAGAGGCAGTGAGCTGGTGAGGAGGGCGGACTTGGACACTAGATTGTTGATCATCATGAATCTCTCCGTTAGCCGTGTGACCTCAGGAAAGCTACTCAGCCTCCCTGTTCCTCATCTGTAGCCACCGGTAAAAGAGTGGAAATAAATGTTCAGTGCAGTGTAAGTGCTGCCATTTTAGTTCTTGTTCCTTAAACCAGAACATAGCTGGCTTGGTTTTAACTTCCTTTCACAGAGCTCCCCGGCATGCACGGCACTGACCAAGGTGCTGAAGATGCAATTCCGAACAAAGCATTTCGCCTCTCTTCACCCAGTTAAAACAAAAACAAAAACAAAAACAAAAACAAAACAAAACTAGCGGAGGACAATGCACCAAAATCTTCTGATCACACTAATGTAAAAGAATCCATGTCAGGTGTGATGAGAGCACCTGGCCGGTTATAGTGAAGAGGCTGTCTCTCTGGGGGCATCTGAGCTCCACTGAGCTAAGGGGGAGTGGGGAGGGATGAAGGTCGAGTATGGACAGAGCAGGCTGGGCAGAGGGAGCAGGGATGTAGGTCCTGACGCAGATGGCTCCAGCACCTTGACGTGGGTACCAAAAAGGCCTGGAGTGAAAAACTGGAGGTTGGGGTGGGGCTGATCATTCAGGTCCTTGTAGATAGTAGAGCAGATTTTGATCTTCCTCTTGGGACAAAAAGGACGTTTATCTGGGAAGTAACAATAATTACACCTGTTTGTAAATATTATCATGACTACAGTCAAGGGACTTATTGGTGGGTGGCCAGAGGGATGCAAAAGACATGGGGTTGGGGCTCCAGAGGGTGTCCTTCTGAGCAGGCTGGTTACCACCAAGATATGTTATCTAGAGAGGGGCCTGTGGTGGTGAGGGAATGTGCCTCATCTGAATCCAGACGAGAATAGACTAGATTCTGAAGACTCAGCAGAATAATGTAAAATCCCATCAATAATATATCAACTTCATGTTGAAACGATGATTTGGGAGATATACAGGCTTAAAATACATTTCAAATCAATCTTCTAGTTTCTTTACATGGAAAAAAGTGGCTACATGACAATTGAAGTCGTATGTGAGATTGGTATTCGTGGTTATGCCTACAGTGAGAAGACCCTGGGAAAAGAGAGCGGTTAGACCTGTCAAGCTCCTGTGTTTAACCAACGCCTTACTTTCTGTCAGGGGCCTAGTGGGGAAGACAGAAGTGGAAATGTGTTTGTGAGAAAGGGGGTGGGGACAGTACCTAGCACTACTCCTTCCTCTGCTCACCAGAGCTGCTTAAAACCCCACACGGGCTCTCAGGGGTGGTTGGGACAGGAGGAAGCAGGCTGTTCTATATTAACTTCTCCAAGCCTCGAATACCGGTGTTCAAAACTGTCCTTAGCATCCCGCGGGATAGGGAAGGAGTAGGTTGGGAGCTGCACCAGACTGAAAGGGCAATGTGCATAGGTCGGGGCCTCAGTTTCCCCGCTTGTCACATGACTGAGTAGTGAAATGAGTGTAAGCCATTTCCCACTCCCACAGTCTACGTTGGTGGCTGCGTGACCCCAGCTGGTAAGGTTCTTTACAGCAGCTCAACACCGGTCCAGACCACAGTACCTACGGAGGGTGGGGGAGAAACCTGGTATTGCAGGGTGGGCGGTCCCTGAGGAGACCCAGTTCCACTCGCGTCCAAAATGAGCGAAAAGAAAAAGAATGGACTTGACGCTGGACTCGTTTTCTAAGTATAATTGGTAAAGATGCAAAGGAAAGGCCCACTTGGTTTGACCGGGGCAGATCAAGCTCTCCTCCAGGAACCGCGGCCCTTTCCGGAGGGCGCCCCGGGCCAGGCTCGGCGCTAGCGGAGTCCGTGCCGCAGCGGCGCCCAGGTCCCACGCTCCGCAGCTCGGCCGGGCGATGCTGGCATTTCCTCCGCCGTCAGGCACACCGGCCCGCAGGGTCGCCGGGCCCGGGCGGAGCGGCCCCGCTTTGTTCCCTTCACCCCTAAGGCTCCCCGCGACCCCCACCCCGGGACCCCGCTGCAGTGGGGACCCAACGCCGGCTCGCAGCGCCCCGCGCCCTGCCTGGTGGGGCGGCCGAGTCGAGCTGCCCCCCGCTCCGCCCGCGAGCCCGCGAGTCCGCCCTCCGCGGCCCGCGCCGCAGTACGAGCCTCCTCCCTCCCGCCCCCCGCGCCGCCGCCGCCGCAGGAGAGGGGGGGGCCCGGGCGGGCGGGCGGACGCGGCGAGGGCGCGCGGCGAGCCCAGGGGCGGCCGGACTCGCGGGCGCGCGGGCGGAGCGGGGGGCAGCTCGACTCGGCCGCCCCACCAGGCA